>CM076580.1:353234109-353657702 GCA_034641835.2 Pinus albicaulis
TTTTATTGTTTTTTTATTTAATTGAAAAAACGTTATAAAATTAAATTGAGATAAAATATTTATAAAATATTTTGATTTTGAAATGAGTAATTTTTTTTGGGCATCTAGTATCAGTAAGCTATGGTAATCACCAAATCTTATTTACAAGTTGATAAGATCCATGATAAAGTGAGTGTGAATATCTATGATTAAAAGTCTTGTTATATTGTAAGTAATAAGTTTTTATGTGTTTATTAATTAAATTTAAATATGCTTACATAATATTATGTATATTACGTTTTTATCTAATAAACTGTTCATAATTTCATGAACAAAAGAAAAATTTCCATATAACAAATTAAATTTTATTATTTTTATCACTTTTAACTTTTAATTATTAATTAGTCAACATTTTTTTTACACCCACATTTCAAAAATGTTGACACAAAAAGTTGAGATTTCAAAAATTTTGCAAAATGATCTAGGAATGCGATAATTTGGACAAAAAAGTCTCACTTAGGTTTGAATGACTTATTGGAGTATTCTATCGACCTAGAGGTTGTTTGTTTGGACTTAGAAGTTGTTTTCTTGGCTCCAGCAAACTTACAAATTACACTTAGATAATGATTGATTAATTTAAAAAAATGTCACTAAGAGTTATATCAAATGACATGTTGTATTGATAAACCATGATATTGTAACAAAGAAAATTAAAAATTTGTTTTCATTACATATTTTTCAAAGCAACTTAAAAATCTGTTTTGATTACATATTTTTTAAAGATATGTATGTTTAACGCTTTTTTTATAATTATTAATAATAATAATTTTAAAATAAAATTATAGTTTAATTAATTTTTATAATCTGAATCCATATGAAATATATCATAATGCTATTTTAGTAATTTTTTTTATTGAAAATTATTTTCTTTTCATTGAAATCTAAAAGATATCATAATGCTATTTTAGTATTGTTTTCATTGAAATTTAAGTAAAATTGATAAAAGTAAAATACTTTTATAAAAAAATTAAGACTGTTTTTTTAAACACCAATAATATTATAAAATACTTTTTATTCTTAATTGTGTTTTATAATTATTTTTGTGTTTGATTATTTAAAAATACATATTTCAAATCAATTAGAACATCTTAATGTCACGGAAATTGTCAAGGATCATTTTCACCAGTATAAAATCTGTTAATTGAGGAGGTATCTTGTAAGATCAATACCGACAGCTTTCTATGTGAGGTTATGCCCCAGCTGATAGATGGATATGTTTAAGGATCCTAATTTCATGCATTTATGCACAGTGCGCGTGTCATTTTGTGCGCGACTTATGTGGTATCAAGCTGAAAGTAGTGGCAATACACTTTTGTGCACCAGTTCTGTGATATCAAGCTGAAAGTAGTGGCACTACTTGTGGTTTTACTTAAAAACAAATATTTATATACTCAACAAATTGCATTTGGAGCATCTCTCAAACATATATAATCTTAACTAGGATTGGACCACATAATATGTGGTATCAAGCTGAAAGTAGTTACAATATTACTTTTGTGCTCAGTTATGCAGTATGAAGCTGAAAGTAGTGGCAATACTAGTGGTTTTACTTTAAAAAAAAATTACCCAAAAAATTGTATTTGGAGCATCTCTCAAACACATATAATCTTAACTTGGCTTGGACACCACTGTTGATTGTGGGTATGTTTAATTCTTCGAAGGGCAATTTAAATTTTCAGAATTCCTTTAAAGTTGAAAGAAATTAAATCTATTTGAAGTGCAATATTTTTCAAGTTCTACTCTTTAACTTATTAAGTTTTTCATTGAGTGACAATAAAATTAATGTTTATATATATATATATATATATATATATATATATATATATATTCTGCGATGGGGTGAGTACTATGATGCATGTGGCCATAATGTCTCATGAATGAACACAAGTGGCGTGGGGGTGGGGCATGGCTTTCTCAGTACTTTCATCACAATGGGTATTACGGGAGGCGTACAGTTGATATGAATTCTAAGCGTGTGATCCTTTACAATGCATTGGAGTTCGAGGGTGGCACATGGATATTGAACGGAAGGATGAGGGATCCAGGAATTTGTGGTTTCACTCTAGTTTGGTGTTGGGCTCCTGGATGGTCTCTAGTGAGAAAGCGGATGCATCACTAGAATTTTTTTGGCGTTGGTGGATGGTGTTCGGTAGCCTTCGATGACTTTTGGTTCAGCTCGTTGAACTGGGTTTCTTTCCTTGGAAACTATGGACATTTTTGTGCTTGCACCATTTGGAGGTTGGTGGGTGATGGGTATTTCTATTTCAATTCCCTATGGTTTATGGTAAGTCTCGATGTCTAGTTTGAATGTGATGTTTTGAAGTAGCCAGGGGGAAAGTTCAGTGGGGTGTGGCTAAGAGTCGGGGTCATTTTCCAAGCTTTTGGCTCCTGGCCTCATAACTGTTTTGTTTGGTGACTCGACAGGTGGTTTTTTCTAGGCGCCATAGGCGTTTCATGTTCATTTTCCTAGGGGAATCCACACTCAGCAACCTAGACAATCACCATCTAGGGAGTGTTCTCTATTTCTTTCCCTTCCTTAATCATTTTTGTCATTGGTATGGGTGGCTTACACTATAGTGGCGGGTGTGACGGGGTTATGGTCTTTCGTGGGTGGTAGCCTATGGTAATCGGGGATTTTGGTCCTTGTCCCTTGTGCAAGTCGATCCTCTCATCGAGAGTTAGATGAAGGTCTAAGTGGGGGGTGGGTGTTCCTCCTCTTCAACCTTGCCTAGCTCAGTGGGTATGGAAGATAGGGCGATGGTGGCGACATCTTTCCGACGCACTGGCAAGACCGCTAATTGTTCTAGGATCACTAGCGCAGGCACACGTGGGGGTCAGGACAACGACAAGCAGGGTTCTAGCAGTGGTGAGGGTGTGTGGGTTCAGAAGTCTCAGCATTGAGGTGGTGGTAGGTGGGAGGAATTGGGAATCGAGGGACGGGTCAGCACAACGCTAGAACTAATGTTGTGCATGGCACCCAACACTGTTTCCTAAACAATTTCCAAGCAATAATTCATAGTCTGAGACCATATAGATACAAAAAATCAGGATTTCCGAGAGGATCATGCTAAGCTGATGGCTACACTGGAAAAGATGCACTACTTTCAGTTCCAGGTTAGGGAGAGAGTGGTGGTGGTATGGTGAGGCCAAACCACCTAGCTAGGAAAGTGGAGAAACAGGAGACTTGGCTGGCATATTTTGAATGGCACGTCTAGTGCAACTTCCGTCACCTCCTGGAGGAACAACCTCGGGAAAGCCCGCTTCTATTACGTCAAATGACTAGTATGTCGTCACGTGTTTTCTATGTCTTGTCTGTATTTTGGTGTCTCTGGCCATGTCATTTATGGACACTATCCTTAGTCTCTGGTGATGTTAGATCTTCCTCCTAATAATCACCATGGCGTTTCTCAAGACTCTTGCAGAAGGTTTTGCGCATTTTGGAGACTCGTACCATCTTTGATTCGCTGAATTATGTTACATGTTCCTTTCGTTTGAAAATATTTCGATAATTATGTCATAAAAATTTTCATTTGTCGCATGAGATCCTCTTTTCATAGGCATTTTCTTGCAATTTGGGAAGTTTATGTGTTGTATCTTCTTTAGTTTTAACCAACCTGTAACTTTATAGAAACAAGAAGTTAAAATTCTATACCTCTTCTCCTTCTACTTACGTGTTTTCTCCTTTACTTCTATCATTATGGTAAGTTATGTTAATAATTATTTATTGTTTGGCTGGTGACTTTGAACTCATTACATACCTTCACACTAAGAGATTTTGGAATGATCAGTTAACACTATAAAATGTTGTACAAATCAAATTATAAATTAAATAGTATATAAGTCGTTAACATATTTCAAAGTTTCTAAGCAGATTATATATATATTTTTTATCAATCCAATTATTTTATATTTTATGAAATTTATTAAATTTTTGAAATATATATATATATATATATATATTTATTTATTTATTTATTTTATTTTCTAAATAAGACTAATTCTATTAAGAAAAAACCATATAGTACAATCTGAGCTTGCAAAAAGCAAAGCAGAGAAGCAAGGGGCCGGCAATGAAGCACTATCAACCTCGGACCCCAAAAGCAACCATGGAATGAGCGAAAGAGAACAAGGATAACATAAAATGGAGAGCGAAAAAAAGGAAGCTACCCAGAGTGGGCAAAGACTTCCAGAAGACATTTTTTCCCTTTCTTCTTACCGACTTTGACCCAGCCATTGTGACTTGGCTGGGTAGAAACCAATTGTAGATTATTTTGCACTGAAGAATGAATCTCCTTTTCTGAATCGGAGGAAGAAGACTCATGCAAACTTTTATGTGGGATCGGAGGGGCAAACGGATCCTTAGGGTTGGTCGAGGGCGTGACCTTCGAGTGCACATCTTTTTGTCCTTCCTCTTCCATTTCCTCCTCATCCGAGCTGGAGGACTCTAGATCATCCATGGGGGGTGGATCGCATGGTTTCCAGCTCTTGGACTTCGGTTTGCTATTAGTTTTCTTTTTTTTTCCGGGGAAGCTGGAACATGTGTTCTGAAGATGCCCCGTCTGATGACAATGTCTGCACCGGAATGCAGTGTTCTCATAATCCAAGGTTTGTGTCCAGTGAAAGTCCCCAATTTTGAGGTTGATCTGATCAGGCAGTCCTTTTCTTAAGTCTATTTCCGTGCAAATTCTGCCATAGGTATAGATTCCTTTCTCCCCTTGAGAGGTATATGTAGCCAGGAAGCAGCCCAAAGCATTCCCAATCCCTTGGAAAAACTAAAAAGTGCCAGAGATGAGCCGGTAGGTTCGGAAGACAGACCCAAATGGGAATCTTGGTGACAACTATTGAAGAGGGGTCGAAATCTGGGAACCAAGGGGTGAGAAATAGTCCAGCTGCTCCCCAGAACCATGGGCCTCCTGTTAAGGCTTTCTGATAATCTTCGCTGAAAGAAAACACCACTATGAAGAAGCCCTTTGAACAAAGGAATACTTTGCAGTTGTTTTTCCAATTAGCGTGGATCCATTGATATAGATCTGCTGTTCGAGGCCATAGGCCGTTGAACCTGCAAATGATGGCGATATCTGCATATATCTGAAATTGTTCATCCAGCGATGGATGGGAGATTTCAATAGAGGGGACTTCCTCCATCTTGTCCACAAGGAAAGGCTTGGGAGCCTCAGCTGAATGAGCAGTTTTCTTGGGCGGTTGTGCATGAACTGCATCCTTATAGGAGAAGGCATGAGTGGAGGATGGCTGCCTAGGTGCTCCGCCTCTAAGTCGCATGGAAATCACAACCGACGCATCTTTATCAATGCTATAAAAAGATAGGGGAAAAGGGTTTTCAAGTTGTTTACCTTTATTAAGCAGCCTCTGGAGCTCCGATGGAATCCCTAATCTGTGTTCGAGATTGTTTAAGAGATCTTGCACTAAATCCGTAGCTTGCACCCAATGCAACATGGTTCTGCCAGATAGAAGCGTGATCTGGATTTGGAAAGAAGAGAGGTGATAATCCGAGAGTCCCACCCTGCCAGTGCAGAGCAGACCCTGTACCAAGCAAGAATATTTTGTTCCTAGATCCGTGAGGCTTTTCTGGGGTTTTCCAAAGGGTTTTGGTGCCTCAACGCTCCATGATTGCAGATCTACAGAGTAAATCATGTGCCTGCCTTCTATAGTGGTGAATTCGGTAGTTTTTCCTGTGCATGGAAGAGTATTATTCTCTGTCCAATGTTGCATCCCATCAGTCTGGCATTTGAGGGCAACCGCTTGTGCCGCAGCTAGCGCTGTGTTTGAAGTTGTGGAGAGTATCTTGAGACTTTTTCTGATTCCCTCCTCACTGGCGACCGCTGCAGAGGGTCTTTCAGCAGAGAACCAAATCTGAAAGTCATGGGGAGCCGCGTCTGTGATCTTCTCAAGAGCGGTGGGAAATCCTATTATGGCAGCAGCCGCTGCATTCTCTCGATCCCTGGATATATCGACACCAGCAGGAGGGGCAGAACCTATAATTTTCTTGTCGGCGTTCACAACAGAGTGAACTATAACCCTAGCGGTGACCATGCTACTCCATCTTGTGTTGCTATCAATGATATCGAGATTGTTGCATGATTTTTTAGCGATGGAATTTTCAGTGTTGGGTCCTATATTTATTTATTTATTTATTTTAAATATAAATTGTTTTTAATGGGTTGACAACTACTTTTATTTTTTTATGTGGCTGTAAATTGAATAGTCATTATTAAATATACAAATTATATTTAAAATTTTAAAAATCTAAAAATATATATAATCATCATAATAATTTGTTATAATATAATGTGCAGATAACATGAATTTTCAATTACAAGTGGAAAACATTAATTTATTTCAAAATAAAAATATTTTATAAATATTTAATTTAATACTTACAATACAACAACTATTGCTCCTATTTTATTTAGTAGAAAAAATATTCATTTTATAAATACCACAAATTTTGGATAGGTAGAGAATATAAACACACAATAACACAAGTATTTCAACGAACTTCAATCTTACTCAATCTGAATACAATGAACCTAGTGTTTAATCTAACTTGACATGCACACACTCACATAACTCAAATTGACCATCACTCATTTAACTTACTCTCTAACTCACTTACCAAATTCATCTATCAATCAACTCAACTAACTCACTTAACTAATTATCTAACAATGCATGCGGGAAGTAATTACATATTTTAACACTCCCCCTTAATTACTAACGCTAAACTAAAACATAACTCATGACAAATCAAACATGCCTGTTGGTCTATGTATCAGCTAGGCTTACAACACCCAAGTTTCTTTTGTGAAACTCAAACACATCTATTGCTAATGGCTTTGTAAATATATTAGTCAATTGATCACTAGTTTTACAAGGCTTCAAGTGAACTTCTCCATTTCTCACAAGTTCTCGAATAAAGTGATATCTATTATCAATATTGCTTTCTCTTTTGATGAAACACATTATTCTTGGATAGTGAAATTGCTGAAGTGCTGTCACAATATATTGTTGTTGATTCTTATTGTTTCTACTTGAGTCCATCCAATACTCTTCTTAACCATATTGCTTGACATGCTGCTGAAGTTGCTGCTACATATTCTACTTCTGCCGATGATAGTGTCATAATGGGTTGCTTCTTAGATTCCCATGCTATCACACATGAACCAAGATGAAACACATAATTGAATGTGCTCTTATGATCATCCAAACTACATGCAAAATAACTATCTGTAAATCCAATCAAATATTTCTTTTATGTACTTGCATACATTATGCCATAATCTCTAGTTCATGTTATGTATCTCAGAATTCTTTTTCCAACACTCCAATGTGTGTCTTTTGGAGTCTCCATAAATTTGGAAATCAAACTCACTCCTTGCATAATATCTGGTCTTGTAGCTGTGAGATACATGAGGCTACCAACCAATATTTTGAATAGAGTTGGATTGACATCTGCTCCTTGATCATCCTGAATCTTTTCAACAAATCTCTGGCACATTTATTTTGGCAAATAAAAATTCCTTTTTCAAATTTCTCAACTTTAATGCCAAGAAAATATTTCATGAGACCAATTTATTTCATCTCAAATTCTTTCATCATGATTGTTTTAAATTCATCTAGCTCAAGATCACGTGTAAAAATTATGTCATCAAAATATAAGAAAATAATCAAAATCTGTCCATGCTCATTTACCTTTGTGTATAAGGTAGGCTCAATGCTGCTTTTGCAAAGTCCATTCTTGATCATGTAACTGTGAATTCTGATATACCATTCTCTAGGTGCTTACTTCAGTCCATAGAGTGCTTTCTTCAAATTGTAAAATTTATCTTCTTTACCTTCAACTTCATAACCTGGAGGTTGTTGCACATACATTTCTTCTTCTAGAATTCAATTCAAGAAGGTTGATTTGGCATCCATCTGATATAGTTTCCACTTGTTCTGAGCTGATGTCGCTAGAACTACTCTTACAGTATCCAACATGGCCACCAAAGAAAATGTTTCCCCAAAGTTTATTCCTGGTTGCTGCGAGAATCCTTTTGCTACAAGTCTTGATTTAAATCTGTCAATCTCACCTTTCTCATTCACCTTTGTCTTATACACCCACTTCACACCAATGAGGTTTTTATCATTTGGTAAATTAACCAAATCCCATGTATCATTATTTTCAATAGAATATATCTCTTCATCCATGGCTTGCACCCAATTTTCGTCTTTGATTTCTTCTTCAAATGAAGAAGGTTGGAATGCCAACAATGCAAAATTTGAACTAACATCCAAATCATCATAAATATCTTTTAAACTTCTCATATTTTTCTTACCATTTCTTGATTCATTACCTGATTGGCTGCTTGAAGAATTTTGGTCTGTTGATCTGCTTGATGATCCATGCTGCTCCGAAAATCATGGAGTCCTTGTTGGTATGACTCTATTTGGTGTCTTCTCTATTGATTCATGCTACTCTTTTTCTGATACATCATCCTCTTCCATCAATGGTGCTTGTACATTGGTTGGTGTGTCTATAGTCCCATTCCATGAATCTTGTTCTTTGAACACAACATCTCTACTAATGATTGTCTTCTTGGTGACAGGGTTATACAATTTGAAAGCTTTTGACTACTCACTATAACCAGTAAATTTGCATTTTTCACTTTGGTCATCTAATTTTCCTCTTATTTTCTTAGGCACGTGTGCATAGGCTACACACCCAAAAACTCTGAAATCAGATACACTACATGACATACCTGACCATGCTTCTTCTGGAACTCCTTTCATCACGCTCTTTGTAGCATATTTGTTTATCACATAAAAAACACATGAAACTACTTTTTTCCAATACTCATTAGACAAGTGTTTTGCTTTAAACATGCTCCTTGTCATGTTCATGATTGTTCTATTCTTTCTCTTTGCTACACCATTCTGCTGTGGTGTGTACCTGGTTGTAAACTGTCTTATGATTCCATGTTGTTTGTAGTACTCATGGAATGCTTTTGAATCATATTCTCCACCATGATTTGATCTCAATACCTTGATATGTCGATCACTTATGTTCTCTAATAAGGCTTTGAACTCTTTGAAATTTGCAAAAATTTCAGACTTCTTCTTCAAAAATTAAACCCAAGTATTTATGCTATAGTCATCAATAAGAGTGAGGAAGTAACAACTTCCACCAATCGACTGTGTCCTCATAGGTCCACACAAGTCTATATGCACCAACTCAAGCGGTTTCTTTGCTCTGTATGAAACTCCTTTCGGAAAAATTCCATGGTGTTGCTTTTCTAAGATGAAACACTCACAAGTGTTAGCAGTTTCTTTGATGGGAGGTAATCCTCTGACCATCTGTTTCTGCTGCAACAATCTTAAATCGAAAAAATGCAAGTGTCCAAACCGAACGTGCCATAACCAGTAATCATTAGAACATGCAACTATAAAATAACTAACCTGATTGTTGTACTTCATAATTAGAGAAAATAGCATGTTCCTTGTCATCTGCACCTTTACAATCAGTTTCTTGCTTGGGGGTTTGTCATAAATGACACAGTCTTTCCCCTGAAAGATAACTTTGTATCATTTCTGTGTCAATTAACCAACACTTACCAAATTGTGTTTGAGTCCAGGGACATAATATACCTCTGATATTGTCTTTGGCTCCCCCTGCTTGGTCACGATGTTGACCACTCCTTTGCCATCTACATCCACAATCTTGTAAGTCCCCAACTTTACCTCTGCCTTTATCTACATCCACAGTCTTGTAAGTCCCCAACTTTACCTCTGTCTTCACATATTGATCCAAATTTGCAACCAAATTCTTGTTTCTTGTCATGTGGTTACTGCAGGCACTGTCTAATAGCCACAACTTATAAGATGGTTCATGCATGGTGTTGCATGATAGGAACATGGAGTTAGTTTTCTCTGTACTAACATTATCTCTCTGATTTCCTTGATCAGCTTTCTTCTTCCTGCAATCACGAGCATAATGACAAAATTTATTGCAATAATAAAATTTCACCTTTGATTTGTCAAACCTTTGATTTGTCAAACCTTTGATTATTGTTGAAGCTTATATTGCTTCTACTTCCACTTTGATATTCATGCTCTTCTCGACCATCTCTATGACCACCATAACTACTGCCTCGTCCTCTGCCTCTTGATCGACCTTTTCCTTGACTTCTTCAAATATAAACTTGAATTTTGAAGGCAGTTTCTAAAGTGTAATCCTTTTTTCTGTTTATCCTTGCCTTATGCAATAGAAGTGATCCCATCAACTCATCAACTGTTATTTTTTCCAAATCCTTGGCTTCTTCTATGGCTGCTACCACAACATCAAGCTTGGTAGACAAATATCTAAGAACCTTCTCAATCATTTTTTCATCTTTAATATCTTCATCATATATTTTTAACTGATTTACTATAGACATGACTCGATTCATGAAAGAATCGATGTCCTCTGTCTCCTTCATCTGCATACTTTCAAAATCTCTCCTAGTATTCTGTAATTTAACAATATTGACTTTGGCCATATCTTGATAGTTGGTCGCCAAAGTTTCCTATGCTTCCTTTGCTAAAGACATGATCATTATCTTCTGGAACACTGCTTGGGCCACTCCCTATTGGATAAGAAGGAACGCTTGTGCATTCTTCTTCTTGTCTTTCTTCCATTTTTCCATGTCTGCATTACTAAGGGCTCGTTCTTCTGCGTCATTATGAGGTTCTGCAAACCCAAACTTGACATGATCCCAAACATCATGCACTTTTAACATGGTCTCCATTTTAATATCCCACACATCATAATATTTCCCAGTAAAAGAAGGAAGTTGTGGCTGAAAACTTGATGTGGCCATCTTGCTTAAAAAAAAATCTTCTTTGATAAAACCATAATTTTCTCTTATAGAAACTTTGCAGAGCTCCTTTGAAAAAACCCTTGTAATGGTTTTTTTTTTAATATATAATAAATCCTTTTAGGAAAGATATATATATATATAATTTTATAATAACCCTCTCTAAAACTTTTATTTTAAAAACGTTTAAAAAAAATATTATAGAAATAGTTTTCTTTTCTTTTTAAATATTTATATAAACTTCTTTTAAAATCCCCTTCTTTTCAAATCCTTAAAAGTATTCGTATATCAAATCTTTTTTAAAAAGTTTGTACCACCCACGTGACTTTATCACCAACCTTTCATGAATTAACTGTGTGGAATTTTGTTTTCCGTATTTTTTTCTTTCGGCTCATGGCTATTCACCTCACGGTTGTTGGCCTTTAAATAAAAAACCTGATTGCGCACCTGTTGATACCAATAAACCAAGGAATAAACCCAATTTGTGAGAATCGTAAGTTCTACGAAACTTGCACAGTTTCTCAATACAAAAAGTGCACAACTGCATGTTTGTTGCACTAAAAATGTGCAGACCTGCACGCTTCCTTCTCCATTCAACTTTTTTTGCAAAAATAAAAAAAAAAATTGTCGGCCTTCTGCTCTTCGCCTTCTTTTCTGGCTCTACTCGCCCACGGATCTTGTGATCCTTCCTGAGCTCTGATACCAATTTGTTGGATAGGCAGAGGATATAAACACACAATAACACAAGTATTTCACACACAAAACACAAGAGTTGCAACTCTTCTATTAATCAACGAACTTCAATCTTACTCAATCTAAATACAATGAACTCGGTGAAAGGTATTTAACCTAACTTGACATGTACACACTCACATAACTCAATTTGACCATCACTCACTTAACTGAATCTCTAATTTACTTACCAAATTCATCTATCACTCAACTCAACTAACTCACTAAAGTGATTGTCTAACTATACATGATGAAGGTAATTAGTTATGCAAATTATATTTAAAAATTAAAATATATATATATATATATATATATATATATATATATATATATACACATCATAATAATTTAGATTTGTTATAATATAATGTGTTGATAACATTAATTTTCAACTACAAGTGAAAGGCAATAATTATTTCAAAATAAAAATATTTATAAATATTTAATTTAATGCTTACCATACAACAACTATTTCCCCTATTCTATTTAGAAGAACAAATATACATTTTATAAATACCACAAATCATAAACTTTACCGCTTAAGCTAAATTCTTATGATAATATATATATATATATAATTATCAATATATATAATTATTATTATTATTATTATTTTAATTTATTAGTTATTATATTTATATAGTCTTTAAATTTTATTTTTTAAGTGTTACATTTATAAACACTTTAAGAATTATTTCATCCTGGCCTGCAACCTTATATTAAAGGTCTCTATTTTATTATGAAGCAGTAAAGAATATCTTAGATTCTAATTTTATCAATCACTTTTCGATTATCTTTTCTTTGTTTTTCTATATATTAATTTAAATATGTAATTGATTTTTTTTTAAGTTTCAAAACATTATATGCCACCTTATATTAAAGGTTTCTATTTTTATTATGAAGCAGTAAAGGATATTTTAAGTTCTGGTTTTATTAATCATTTTTCAGTTATCTTTTCTTTGTTTTTCTATATATTAATTTAAATATGTAATTGATTTTTTTAAGTTTCAAAACATTATATACCTTTGTTTTTTTTAAATAAAGAAATAATTTAAATTATAAATGTTAAATTTTCTAAAATTTATTTTTATTATAAATTAAAAAAGTAATAAATATAAACTAATTAAAATTTCCTATTTAAATAAATTTCAATTTATGAGATATAATTATTTTATTTTCCAATAATATATAATTTATGACAAATGTAATTAAATGATTAAGTAGGAGATGTATCTAATATTGATATAATTTATAAAAAAGAGACATGTATTTAATATTTATGAAACATATATTTCATTAATCAACTGCGATGTACTCAACCTTTAGCTTCACCTTGAGCGGTGGGGTAAAAGGATTATTCATTGTTCTTATTATTATTATTGGTGTGACTTTGGGACCCCCTCAACACCTCGACTCTAAAGTTAGAGACCTTCGCTCAGAATCTTATTGTCTGGATAACATGTCATGTTCCGGGACCCTTCGAACACATCGAGCCTTTGTGCTGAGGTCTTCCTCCAAATTGGACCCACTGGCTGAGACACCACGACTTCCTAACTACTGCCAGTTTTCATACTAATGGTTAGCCATAATGGTGTGGGTCTTGCCACCCGTCTTCCATCTATCCTCATACCCGGGTCCTCTCGATATCGCTTCTGCAGTGGTTATGAGCTTCCAGTGTTCCAGGATGCCACACAATCCTCCACGTACTCACCACAGGTGTCCCTCTGTTCCGCACTCCAGAGGCCCTTTGATTCCCAAGGACATCAAGTCACCTGAGTCACCATTTCGCTGGTGACATCATGTCAACATTGTTCTATCCATGTGTTCCCCACAGGGGGATCTAGTGATCACTCAAGACTCCCGAATACTTGCCACGTGTCCCTTAGCACATCGTGCTGAAGTCATTTCTATTCTACCTATGGAACATCACATCTCCAAAATTTGGTTAGGGAAATATTCCTTGGAGAAATGGCTTACGTCATGCCTCTCTTAGGGAACAGAACCCTCGAACATGGAACCCTATGAAACTTCACTTGCAGAATCCTCATGTTATAAAAGGATCCTCATTTCTCATCTAAAGAACTTTTAACCTTGTCTTTTCCCACAAGTCATTAGAGAGACAGAGAGTTAGAACTTTTGGGAAGAAGGTAGTGGCTCTAATGCTCCACTATTGGAGCTAATAATGTTAATTGTATTTATGTATCTTGGAACTTTTGATTAATATCAAAGCCTTTCAAGTCAACACATTTTCATGTGTGGATTGTGAATGTTTATAAGACTATTATTTGAATGCTTATGGTTCATGTTTTCTTTCACCTATACTGGAGTAATTAAACTATCTTGGTGAATTCCCCATCTCATTTTATGATGGAGTTTGTATTTTAGGCTTAGAGGTTTTCATATGGAATCACAATTTGTGTCTCTTGGTTAGAATACAACATATGAGGGTTTTGGGGGGGCTGACATGAGTTTTGGATGCAGTGTTTCCTCCCTAGTACTATGGAAGGGAGGGCCTGATAGTCATGTAAATTTTGGTTCTAATAATAGAAGAGAATATGGATTATAGTCCCCTTTTATTTGGAGTAATGTGTTTTGTGGTTCATATATTGTTCTTTGTCATGTTTTTGTGGTTTTCTTTCTTGCACCTGCAACAATTTGTGTAATGTAATTTTATTTTATTTTCGTTTGTTGTTAATTTATTGTTCTATGTAATAATGTTTCATTTCTTTTTCTTTTTTTGGCCCTTTTGGCTAGAGGGTTTTCCAACAATTTTCACCAGTTTGGACGTGCATAGTTCCCCCAAACAATTGGGTGACAACAATGATGGAGATAATACCAAGTGGATGAAATTGTGGTTAGACATATTCTATGGGCATGTCTATCCTGTAGCCTCAAGAAGAACAAAAAATCATTAACTTCTTAGCTAGAATTTTCCTAGGTTCCTGGTGGTGGCCATAGGTATTTTGATAAAAGACATGGTGAGCTTGATAATTTTACTACTTTCCTTGACCAGGATCATAAAGAATAAGGATTTGTAGTGAGGGTATGGCTTGGTCCTACTCAACTCCTTATATTTGTTAACAACCTAGAGTTAATATAGTAGATATTAGTGTAATCGGAGGAGTGAATGCAGCTTATTGGAAGGGATGTTCAGCTTGCATTTGGGAACCAAAAATTTAAGATAATCATGTCAATGACATCATAAAAGAAGAAGAAGCAAGAGAATAAGGATAATATGAAGGAAGAAGTGGCTACGGTGATGGGAAAGTTGAGCGACGGGGAAGAGCAAGTGGTGAGACAGTATCTAATAAAACTTGAGAGAATTACACCTGCACTCAATACATCTTACTGGTTGATCCTTCTAAAGAATTATGATAAGATAAATGTTATAATAGATCACTACACACCTATTCCAACAAGTAGCTCCTCGCTCAAAAGGCCTCTCTATGACTATATTTGTTGCAGTGCTATTAAAATCCCTCCTCTCATGAAGTTGTTGCAGGGATGCAAAGTATTCTCACAGTGAATAAAACTAGCCATAGTGGGACTCTAGAGCTAAAGGTGATTGGTAGTCTCATTTTCTATGTTGATAGGGGTTACTAGGCTAGCTTACACACAATAGGGTGTTGGGAAAGAGTATTTTTGTGGCCCACCTTCACTCGGCTATTTCCTGTTGGACCACTTCTAAAATGGCATTCTTTAAAGCATGATAGTAAATTGAAGCAAGGAAATATCATGCTAGCTCAAGCTTGTAGTTGTTCCAATATAGCTGGTGTGAATGGATGCTTCTAACTAGGGGTCACAAGCATGCAGAATGAAGATATTGAGACCATCCACTACAAGAATGTGGCAATAAGGCATGGAAGAGGAATGAAATGCAAGTTCATAACATTGGATACCTACTACATGAGAGTGCACAGTGGGGTGAGGTTGTGACAAGGGTGACAAGGAGCACAACAAGAGTGTTATGGGGTGTGATGCATCAAGCAATTACACAATATATTTGTGTTTATATGCATCCATTTAATGACCTGTCCATTTTTTTTCTTAAAAAATTTATAGGCAATTCACATTGAAGAGGAGAAGCAAAATCAAAAGCAGAAGCATAGGAATTGGTAGATAAATTTGTGGGGAAAATCCACAAAAGGGTTTTATGTCCATGTCTCTCATACTAGAGGAGTATAGAGGAGGAAGAAAGGCTATGTGACATGTCGAGGAAGCTCATTGGGTTTTGATGATGAAAATTTCAAAGTATGCTAACCATCTACCTATAGTACTCAACGCACCCACCATTCTAGTTTTCCTTGTACCCTCACATGAGGAAACTTGTTTTTTTTTTAATTTTTCAGAAGCTAATGTAGGGGCATTCAGTAGTGAAGATGAGCTGTAATATTCCATTTTTTTGACATTAAATAAATGATTATTATCAAGAGTCAATTGCAGAAAGCATGTTCCACAGTGCTCTTAATCAAATGTTTTTCAAAAATTCTCACCAAGTAGGTCAACCTTTCTTCTCTTGCTCTTTATATGGATATGTTTTAGTTCACACTCTCAAGATTACATCATGGAAACAAGTTGCAAGGAAAATTTGATGATTGAGGCTCTTGAATCTGTTCTCATTAAGGTAGCAAGGGTATGTGTTTATGGGTGTTTAGAACATGAAATTTCAGTAGTATGTTTCTTGATGGAAGATATTAGATATGTATAACATGACTAGATACAAAGCTTGTAGAATATGGATATTGTGTTTAAATATTATTCTATTATATAACTTTTGTAGTAAATTGTGCCAGGGGAGATAGAGTCCAAAACACAGGGAACCCATAATTATTAACTTTAGTTATGAGGGACTGTTTTAAATTTTGTATTATTTTTATTCATTTAACCCCAAAGAACACCTCTAGATATGAGAGCATAAAGAAAATCTAGGGAAGAGAACATGGGAATTCTTTCTTAAGAACCCCCCTAGGTTTTTTAAGTTGGTTATGTGCAAACAAGTTGGCCCTCTACATTTTGAATTTCCAAAAATAACAAAAGCTAAGAGACAAAGTTTTGTAGACAAATAATTTAATCCAATAGAAATAGAGAAATCGAGCAACACCAACAAGTGACAAAAGGCTGAGAATCTGAGAAAGTGTGACATAGATGGGTAATGGATGAAGAGGTAGGGATTACCATGGGAGAAGAGAATATATTGGTTATTGCAAGAAAAAGGCTAGGATGTTCGTAGGTAAAGGACATAGTGTGCTAGGAGGGAGTGCAGAGATTAATAGGAAGCCTCTAGTTCAACATTCAGAAGTGGATTGGGATCATATATCCACATCAAAAGTGAGTGTGGATGTCCAAATTTACCTAGATAGAGAATGAGCCAATGATTTATGTAGGGGGATTGTTGGGACCCAAGTGTGACATAAGGTGCATGTTGGTGAATTGGGTTCAATAGAGAAGATTAAATGTAAATGTAATGAAATGTCAATGACCTGAAATGCGAATTTCTCATGGAGGTAAAATTATTTAGAATATTTATATTAAAATATTCCCCTCTCATTTTATGATGGATTTTAAATTTTAGGCTTAGGTATTGTTGTATGGTGTCAAAGTTTATGTCTCTTAGCTGGAATACTACATATGAGGGTTTTTTTGGGGTTGACAAGAGTTTTTGGAGGTAGTGTTGCCTTTTGGCTACTATGGAAAGGAGGTCCTGGTAGTCATTTAAATTTTGGTTCTGATAATGGAAGAGAAACCAATTTATAGTCCCGTTTTATTTCTAGAACCGTGTTTTTTGGTTCATATACTATTCTTTGTCATCTTTTTGCAGTTGTCTTACTTGTATTTGTAGCAATTTTTGTAATTTAATTTGTTGTTTAGTTTAGTTTGTTGTTCATGTATTGTTATATGTAATAATTTTTCAGTTATTTTTATTTTGTTTTCCATCCTAGCTTATAGAAGATTTTTCAATAGTCGTGAGAAAAAATAAAATGACTATAGATCATACCATCATGCCTAGAGTCACAAACCAAAACTTTAGCCACTGAAAAGCCAATTTACATGTCATCATTGGTCATTTTCCGAGGAGGGGATTATGGCAGGGACCATTTCACTATAACATAGAGGATCCATCAAGTCTCAATTATTTGATTCACAAGCGATACAAGCTTCTACATGTGTAAAACAAGGATAAATTTTGTCTAGGAAAAATATTTGATTCCTAAGCATCCTTTTAATTCCTTGCAAAGAAATGAAGACATTATATTTTTCTAGTTTCTATTCCTTCAATATTTGACCCAAGAGAGTATTCATCTGCTAATGCAAAGCCACCAAGTTCAATTATTTCTTCTTGCTACCCATGGTATGGATAGGGTCAAGAACCCATGTCTACATATCCTCCATGATCTATGAATCCGAGTGAGATTTAAGTTCAATCCCTTATTGAGTGTCCAACTTTCAAATTTCTTTCCTCATCTCTGATGGAGCCACATTAAAGTTGGTGGTAGATGAGCCATGAGGAAATATTTTTCCTCCTTGCTGACCCTGACGAGTGTGTATACCTCCCCTTTGTATATGTCACATAATTTTCCTCGACGACATGACTATAACCCCGAGTGCACAGCTCAGGAAACTGTTGTGAACTCTCCTACCTACAAAGCAATAAGAAAAATTACCAAAACCACCAACAACAGGACCAATACTCCACCCTCCATAGTCATCCATATAACTTAAGACAAAAACAACATATTTGGCATAGACTTCATCAAGTGAAAATGACGACAATGAAAAGTTTAAAAGAGAATAAAACCAAAACATCATTAAACACAGAGAGAGACCCACGTATACCAAGAACCTCAAAACCTTCTAGAATTTTTTCAAACCTAGAACACCAACCTCCCAAATTCAACAACCATATAATGGACCCTTGTCCAAAATTGAGAAAAAAACAAAATCTCAATGCCAAAAACCACATGCACAAATTAAAACACCTTGTCCTTGGAACATAACCTGCAACCAACCTATCTAACCCAAAGAAAAATACACAAATACCAAAAAAATGGAGTCAAGCCACGAATTCAAGGCCTGAAACCACATGAAAAAACATAAAAACACATTTTCCATGCAACACAATCTATCACAGATATTTCAGACACAAAGACAAAAAATTTAATACCCTAGAACTAGATTCAAAGCAACTTCAAAGTGGAAATATTAAAATAACTAAGCAGTGAGATAACTCAACCTAGTATGCCGTGACAGGGGACTCCAACCCACCAACATTAAAAGCTTTTTTCCATGAAAGACAAAGCTAGTCTCCCAAGAAAATGACCAAATCTTCCACCACCTTCACAGACCTTCAACTCTACCTCTTACCATCATAATTCTAGACTTTAACCCCACTACCAAGAAACTTTCTAGCCCAAGAATGAAATAGTCTATACAACATGATGCTTAGGGTTTACCCTCACCTCCATATTATCCCTCAAAAATGAAACTAGAGACCTCCATACTAACCCACTTAAAATGAAAAACCAATTGTAAACCATGCATTTCAATGCATGTATTATAATGTTGCATTTATAGAGACTTAATTGTCCATCATGTTTGATGGGGTGGTAGGTGATATCACCAAGGCCTCCAAAGCATCCAAATTAACACCCCCATTGGGGGTTTTATAATAACTTTTTAAAATTATATATATATATATATATATATATATATATATATATATATCATGAAACAATTTTTTTATAAATATTTTTTTATAAAAGGTTAATTTTTATAGTTGGGCTTAGAGCATGGCCTTTCAAGGGCTCTCAAGTTAAATCATCATCAACAAATTGTTGAAGGTGACTCACTTCTAATCATCTCTATTATGAAAAATGTCCAGAACGGTACACCCATCTCTAAGGCTTCCTTGTGTTGGAGGTTGAAATATCATCTTCAAAGGGTAATAGAAAACATCAGAAGGATCAAAGCTCTCATATTCTCCCATGTGCCTCGCAATGGCAACAAACCTTCTCATCGTATGGCTAATTATTCACTGAATAATCATTCCACTACTTTGGAACTGAACTATACCCAGTCAATTCCTATTCCTCTGAAATATGCCTGTGAATATATTTCAAGGTAGGATTTTATCCCCGCAGAGGGTTAAAATTCTAGGATAATATATTGATATGACTACCCAAGGAAGCACAAGGAGACAACAGGGATGAAATGCGACATCCAAAACATTGACATGTCGTGCTGTTAATATGACCATACCTCACACTCTCCTCATCTCAGGCAATAAGCACATCAAACCTTGTTTCATCATGGGTGGTTATCATGATCTGATTAGCTGGACTTAAGCCAATTCAAGGTGAATTAAAGATGATGTGTGTGAGTAGATTATACAAGACCTCAGCCATATGGATCTTCAATATATGTTCCAATATACAAATGAAATGTTGGGCATCGGAAACCATGCTAGCAATTACAACTATTCTCTAACAATCAACTTCACCACCAATGTTGCGCATAGTATTCTTCTCCCTGGTATGGCGAATTGGTCTGGTGATTCACTGGTCCTTGGGTGGTCAGAGACTGGTAGAATTTATTTAGGCAACGTGGGATACATAATACACTCAGATTATGCTTTCATATTGAGATTGTGTGGCCAATTAGAGGGTTTATCACGCTCAGGAATATTCATTAAGTGTTGGTAACAATTCCATGGCCCTATCGACTTTGAGGCTCATCATGGTGACTCCTAGGTGGCTCTTTTTTCTTCCAAAAGGATATATGGATGATGGTGACTTTATTTTCTTTGAAGGCCTAATCCTACATGTGATATAAAGAATTTGGATTCACCTTCTCTCGACTCGTTTCTCCTTGCATCTGTAGCTCTGGATGTTTGGTTTTTCCAACCTAAAATTGTGTAGTGTCGACTTTCCTGGGATGAATTATCTTTTCCATTACGACATATGGTCAAAGATTTATTACATTTAGGGTCCAATTTGGGGTTATAAGAAGCTAGGTGATCCCAGTGATTGTTAGCAATTTGTGTGTAGCCTCTTGCCTCTCATTGGACATTTTGGGGCATGCCATTGGAAATTCCTGCAAAGGGGCTGAATCTATAGGGAGCATGCATGTATAAAAACTGGAGGCTAATGTAGAATTCATCACTTGTGGTTGCAACAAAATATTTCGTGGTGACATCATTGGTGTTGGCATCATGATTCGTCATCCTCACACACCTCATGGCCATGGTCCTCACTCAAATGCTTTTGGTTGCAACATTGGTCGTATTCTTTATGGAAAGCCTGGAAGACTCTCTTTATATCTATTTTCCAATCAGTTTTTCAATGTTTCCCCTTTTTTGTAATAACTCTTTGGTTAAGGACCAATTTTGTGACTATTTTGTTGTCTTTCAAGCAACAAGTAATGTGTTATCTTTGGTTTTGAATGACCCTTTGTTCAGGAAAAGAATTTTTAATCTTAAGAATTTAAACTAGTGGTAGTGGGTTGGTTTTCCACTGGTTCAGCTATGATCACCAGGTCATGATGGTTGTATTCCTATTTCAAAGTAACATAATGCCAAATTTCACACAAAAAAGCTAATCTATATTTATACTCAGATATGTTCATTTTGGAATAATGTTAGAGAATTTTAATTTAATAAATTTGGATCTATGTAATAACTCTCATTTAATGTTGCGAGTCTCAGAAATTACTTTTCTTTACTACAAGTTGGAATTAGAATAAATACCTAATAGAATAAATTATGGATGTGTTTTAAACAAAAAATTACTTACAAATAATTATTTTAAAAATAAAATATATAAATAAAAGGGTTCAGCTACAAGTTACGGGGAAAGGATGTAGTAAACAATTTCATACTAAATTTTTTTTAAAGGAAGTTGTGGGTTGGTTGTTAGCTTCCCAACCTCTCTCTGAGGAAAATAAAGCCTTCTCGGTCGAGAAGGAAGCCAAAAGGGTAGGAGGGACATGAGGAATTGGAGAGAGAGGAAATATTGTTGGTAAGCCTTTGACAATACACTGTAAAGGTTAATGGTACAATACCAAATTTTTATTTCCTAAGCTAGTTGGCCAGTGGAACTCGTTGAAATCCTGTGACTAAAGTTGGTTGGGACGAGGTGGTCTAGGGGTAAATTTTTTTAGGTTAGATCAGAGAATTATTCTTGATTATGAAATTGGCTCAGGGGAGTACCATGAGTGATTCTAGTTCTCATGGGTTGGGATGAACGTCCTAATTCCCGTAATATTGTAGTTTATATCCGAAAAATATAGATAAGTATTTTCAAATTTGGTTATCTTTCTAGTTAATGAAAATTTAAATTAAATTTGGAAATAAGTATATGCTATAAAAAAGCATGTACTAGTTTGTGATGTGAATGTTAAATGTGTGTTTTTTAGAGAAGGTATAACACAAATTTTAGCAGATTAAGATTACAAAAGTATGGGTGCATATTGGAGCATGTATCTTGCAGACTGGGCATGTCTACCCAAAAGTGTGCAGTACAAAATTGTGCATGCATATCAGAAAAATATAATACGGATGTATCTTTGTATATGTGTTAATGAAATTTAATTTTATTATGTGAAGTTTCATGAAATTAAAATGGATTTTATATTATCTCGGTAATGTTAGTCATCAGTAATTTTCACCTGTTTTAGATGACTAAATGCTTTGTCTCAGATTTCTAGAAATCAAAATTCAAGAATAATTGTGTCCTCTAGAAATCTCCTCAAAGAGAAAATTTCCACTATCCCTCCTCTCTTTTCAAGCATTGCCAATCTGTTTATCCAGATAAAACCCTATCCTGAACTAGTGTCCCTCACTCTCTCTATATTTATCACCCTTGCCTATAACCCTCTATCTCATTTTTCCTAAGCCTTCTATTTCTCACCCCTTGTCTCACCAAGTCAACCAAACATTTTCCCCTATTCACCATGTACCTCAAGCAATGGTGTTTTCAAAGGTACTTTCTAAAAAACCCTTTGAAGTCAAAAAGACAATATTTCTAGCTATCTAGGATGGTGGTGCATAGGTAGAGTGTCCAAACCCTGCATCTTCATTCAAGACCCTGATTAAAATTTACAGTCAAAAATCCCATTCTAAGACCTTGCAAATAAGTCAATTAGGTTTCCCTAGGTCATGTGCCATCATGATTCTCATTTCATTGTTTCCACAAGAAGTTAAAGATGAATTCAAGAGAGCACAGAGTTGATGTTTATCATTTTCTAAAGATGTACTTAAGAAACCTCCAAAGGCACCCTCTTGATCCATCAACAAATATGCAAAGGAATAGATTGTCATATCCAAGCATTTTTGCAGGAATGCCTTGAGGATTAGTCTAAAGCAAAATAGATGCAAAGAAAGAAACCTAAGAGAGTTCATGAAGTCATTTGTAGTTGATAAAAAGGTAAAATAAGATGGAGGCCACAGGGAAGATCAAGAGCTCATAATAAGTGGTACAAGTATTTCTCATCAAAAGGTCTATGTAAATTTCAAAAGGACATTGGCATATGGCGCATTATAGGAAAGAGATCATGAGAAAGGATTTCTTTCCTCAAGCTTGAAATTGGTAGAGGGACAACTTCCCTTTGCCACACTCCTGCAAAAAGACAAAAAAGATTATTAGATGAGCCATAAGGTGAAGGAAAAGACTAAGACCAGCCTCAAGAAAGACATCATCCTCATGAAAGGAACAATAGGTGTGTCTATAGTTGAGAATGAAAATATATGATTGTTGTGACCAATAGTGGAAAAGTAATTAGGTTACAAAGTTAAAGAATTCCTCTAACCCTCCAAATAGGCATTGCATATTTTATTGGGCATAAGAAGTGAGTTCAAATGCATATTTCCTATTCCTCTAACCCTCCAAATAGGCATTGCAGATTTTATTAGGCATAAGAAGTGAGTTCAAATGCATATTTCCTTTTGAATACTTAGAGGTCAGCTTTGTTTGTTTTTCTAAATATCCCTGAAGGTTCAGAAATTGGGATAATGAACAAAATGGTCATGGTAAGTGGCAAGGAGAACCTCATTAATCAACAACAGAGAGTGTCAAAAGGAATTCCTAACAATCTTCTAAAATTGGGCAAAATGGGGCATCAACTACACTGGATCACAAGAAAAATTCTGAGGTTTTAAAAGGTCAAAGAATAAGATATTGCGGCATTGTGCACCATTCCATTGACAGAAGCAAAGCATCAGCTCAAGACTTTGTTTTCTCACAAATAAACAGTCAAAGGTGTGTTTAAAGGTATAAGAAGGAAAACAAACCTTTTCATCACCCAAGCAAATGGTTATGATAGACAAGTATTAGCATGAATCTGACCAACTGATCAAGTTACAAAAGAAACAGTGGTGAAAAAGGCAGTAAAAAGACATTGGAAAAGAAAGTTCTAATAAGTAAATTTAGAGAAAGGTTTTTAAAAGTTAATTATTTCAAAAAAAGGGGTTATAAATACTACAACAACTCTTTCCCCACTCCATTCCACCTTTTGCAGAACGAAGTGCAAATTTCGGCTTAGAAGGCATCCTCGGGCAAAAATCTCTAAGTGTAGCAGCTCACTGTAGGTCGTTGTTGCCGCTATGCTCGCCTTTTTAAAATCCTTCTGGATGTTGCACGCCTATAAGTGGGCACTGTTCTCTTTCGAGCTCACCGATGTGCGAGGTGGCCATGTGACGCCAATCACATGCGAAGCGCCAACGGTCTTTGCGCTCGACATTGTTTCCACCGCCCAAATCTGCATGCGGCCTAGCCGGGCCAACCCTGGCACGCTCCTACCATACTCTTTTTCACCCGACTCCACGTTCGAGGTGGCCCGACACCCGGGTGCTACGCGTTCACCATTGCATATATCGTCCGACGCTGCGTTCAGCCCCACCCGGGCCAACGATGCTTCGCTCCTGAAATAGGCGTGCAACGCTGAACACATTTGCATTCAGGTCTGCCCAAGGTGTTGTGCTCCTAGCGTAAAAATGCAGCACTGCCCAGAAAGCCTGCAGAAGCGCAAAATTTGCCCAAAGAGCTCAGAATTTGCATCTTTTTGCTATGGAAGACAATTTTAAATGTTTTCTTCCTAAAAATTTCATCTCCTCATGATTTTGTAAATGATAAAGGCGCTAAGTAGACCCAAATTTGTGTCAAAGAAAGCTTGAAGGAAAACTGAAAAGAAAACCTAACCTATTCTCTACTAAGTCTCCTAACCTTGTTTGGAAGCTCAATATCTCCTTAAACCTTTTTCCTCACTATTTCACAAAGCAAATTTCCTTTCTATTTATAGATTTTGAGGGAGGGGTGAAGAGAACACCATGTCTGAAGAGGAGAGGGTTAACCTAAATGAAGAGACAAGTCCAAGAAAATATCAGAAGAAAGGAGGAATGCCCAATAGGTTTGAACCCATAAGCATCGCAGAACTGACAACCTCCCCTTCTATTCTTTCTTGTTTCCAAGAGTTAGGGTGCTATGAGTTCTGTAGCAAAGTGCAAGAAATCAAAATTCACCCTCAGTTGACCAAGTTATTTTCCCTGAGGCTTCATAGGCATAAAGTACATCTAGTAGGGGTAAGGTTTGAGTTAACCATCAGGGCCATCTCTGAGGCCACTAGAATACCTGGCATAGGAGAAAGGTGGTTTAAATAGAAGCATCTTGACTCAAGCCATTATCATCCATTCTTAAAACCTAGTTGTCAAGCTGATTGTAAAACCATTTTCCCTTTTTCTCATCTATTGGAAATATATGCCCTCCTCATGAAGATTATCATGAAATACTTCACCTATGAAGGTAGGTTCTCCAGATTCTGTTCCTATCATATTAGACTCCTCATGCATTTCACCAGAACTAAACTACTGCACATGCCCTACTACCTTAGCAAAAGCATTGAGAAAATGTCCTCCATCATGCAAAAAAGGCCTCCATCCCAACAAATGTCAAGCCTCTTTCACCATTCCCTCATCAAAGTAATTGTCTCATACCAGCTAGAACAACAAGGCATTCCCTAGAAGATTTTTATCACCCATGATGATTTCATAACTTCACCCTCCATCCCTCTACAAAACATGCCATCATCTCCTCAAAATCCTCCTCATACACCTCCATCGCCCTACACTAACCTTGGTTCATCTTCTTCACATAAATTATTCCCTCAAACAGACCCTCCTCATTTGCCTTCCCCTAAGAAATCTGATCATGAAGAAAGCAGTGATGGATTTGAAGAAAACAGTGGGGGCCTTGAAGAAAGCAGCGATGATCAAGATGAACAAATTTGTGAGAGAGAGTGTGATGAAGATAGGGGAGAAAATTATGAAGATGAGGAGGAGAATAATGAAGATAAGGGAGAATATGATGAAAACAGTGAGGGAAAAGATGATGAAGATGAGGGAGAGGATAAAGAAGATGATGAAGATAAAGAAGAGGGAGATGACCAAGAAGAAAGCAGCAATGGCCAAGAGAAAAACAGTCAAAGTAGTAGTAGGGATGAGGATGTAGATGAAGAAGAAAACAGAGGTGGAAGCAGTGATACAGATGATGGTCAAGGGAGCCAAAGCAATGGGTCTCATAATGAAGAGGAAGGCTCTAAAGACACAGAAACAGAAGCAGCCTCTCAAGAAAAGGACAATGGGAAAGAAAACAAAGTTCTGATCACTAAATCCCATGATGATCTAACAAGTCCAGTCAATGGGTCTTGTGAAGATGGAAATGACACTGAAAACACTACAGCGGGCAATGGCGAGGAAGCAAAAGAAAGCCATGACAGTGACCAAAATGACAAGGGCAGCCGAGAAACAGATTTTAAAATTGTTTAAACAAGGAGATGATTACAAAATTCCAAAGAATGAAGGCAATGAAAACATTAATGAAAAGGGTGAGGAGGAGGATATTCATGAAAGTGAAGACATGCCAAGCACAGATGCCTCTAATATTGCATAAACAGAGCATGACAGTTTTGAGGGTCTTGATAGTGACAAAAACATGAAAGATGTTGAAGATATTGATCTAAAGGACAACCAGCAGCAAGGTGGGGAGGATATACACACAGAGCATTTTTCAAGGAGGAGACAGTCGTAAAATTGTCAACAGTCGTAAGACAGTTTTAAAAAACTATTAATTATACAAAACTCACAAATAAAAATTAATAATTCCAACAAATTCTTACTCAAAATTATGAAAAAAATTAACTAGAAAATAGTTTTAAAAAATCAAAACTTGTAACAGCTAACAAAACCACCATGGTTAACAACATGAATGACCAGATCATTAATTCTCACACACGACGTCCAGGTGAAGAGCACGACACGACACACGGTACGCCGCGGAGAGGCATGTCGAAAATGTGCCGTGTGGAAGCCGTCTCCAACATATACGACACGACGCATATGTTCCATCATTTAGTCGTAGAATATACCACCATGCATCGTCGGTACGTCATCCACCAGTGTATTATGTATGTCACATCCCGTCATTTTCCTCTATGCGCTATAGTCCATTATTTATGGCGTGATTCATTTTTTCATTAATGCTAGTAATCCCGTCATTTTCCTCTATGCACTATAGTCCATTATTTATGGCGTGATTCATTTTTTCATTAATGCTGGGGTGATCTATCAAAAGGGCGAACATTATTTTTTGGGCTATAAGTTATTTAATGTTGGTGAACAGCATAGGCTTACTGTTAGATTTAAACAAATTTAAATCTAATGGTGGGTATATACTGTCCACCAGCATTAAATAACCTATAACTTGGGAAATATATGCTGTATTTCAAAAAACCTATACCTTGGGAAATATATGCTGCATTTCAAAAGTAATGGAATTTGACATATATTGCTAGTGAATTGCAATTTTTTCTTTTTTTTTTAAATAGTCAGATTTCTTTATTGAAATTATAAAAATAGATTAGGAGATGTGAGAACTGTGAAATTTAACTGAAATTATGAAAACAGATTGGTAGAGGTGAAAACTGAAATTTAAAAGATCTGTCTTGAAATTCCAACCTTGTTAGTCACTCTTTTATCAACCTTTTGTTCCTTATTAGTGGTTGGCAGCTCAACACTGGGTCTGAATCTCTATTTATTTATGTTCTTATTTATCCATTTGCTTATGTTCAATTTTTGTTGCCTAAATATCTTATCAATAGGAGTTTTTGGTTAAAATCTGGTTAAATTATTTTAGCTAAATCTTAATTTTTGTTATTTAAATATGTTTTTAATTGTATATATAAATTTAACACCCTCAAAATTTCCTAAAACAAATTAATTGTAAAAGGTTTATAACTCAAATTTAAAATTTCAAAAAATCTCTGCTAAATTCCCAACAAATTAAAAAAAAAATCTTCAACCAAAAAGAAGTGTTTTATGTTTATCTTGGAACGCTTAATATTTGCGGATACGAGGCAGAGCTGTTTAAAGAGGGGGAAACTTAGTCGGACCGCTCACCTTTGATTTGATACTAGTGCTACACCACGGCATATAGTGAAGTCAGATAATCTTCCTAATAGTTAAATAGCCATGGCCTTTCGGAGAATTTTGCAGCATGTTTGGCACGTTTTGCTGACTTGTAGCGTGTTTTGTTTCGCTAGGTTATGGTAAGCATTCCACTCGTTCGTAAATATTTGTCCAATAATTGGTCTATGAACTCTTTATTTGTTCGTAACAGATTAAACAAATTAAACATCTCTAATATAAATTCCCAACAAATTAAACAAAAAAATTATACCAGAAAATCATCAAAAAGTAATAATACTGCTCACCTTTGATTTGATACTAGTGCTACACCACGGCATATAGTGAAGTCAGATAATCTTCCTAATAGATAAATAGCCATGGCCTTTCCGAGAATTTTGCAGCATGTTTGGCACGTTTTGGTGACTTGCAGCGTGTTTTGTCTCGCGAGGTTATGGTAAGCATTCCACTCGTTCGTAAATATTTGTCCAATAATTGCTTTATGAAATCTTTATTTCTGGTCTAACAGATTCTCTTTGCGCAGGCATTTGACTGTATTTGCAGCAGGAGGAGGAGGTGCAGATCATAGAAGCTATGAAGTGTTTCAGAGGGCTCGATGTGAGAAAAGGATTTCTCGGTCATCTATACGAGGCATTCAACAGCGCAGGATTTAACGTGTTTCTCGACAGCAAAGAAATAAAGATAGGAGACGATATCTCTGCTACAATTCACCACGCAATTGAGCACAGTCGCATATTCATTATCGTATTTTCTTGCAATTTCGCAGAATCCCCATGGTGCCTGCGAGAAGCGGCGCTTATTGTGCGCCGACTTCAGAGGAATGGGAGTGACAACGAGCGGACCATCGCCATTCCTGTATTTTATGACGTCACTCCTTCGCAAGTTCGTCATCCCCATGATCATTCTCATGGAAGTCCATTTGCTGAAGCATTCGAAGAACATGAAAGGCGTGGAAAATACAGCCAACAAGATATCGATGAATGGAAGGCCGCTCTCCATACATGAATCTCTCATCGCCGTGGTCTGTCGCTCCAGGAAGACGCCAATGGGTCCGTTTTCATTCACTTTATTTATTTCTCTGCTTATATTTCGGATTAGACTCATTAGTCACGGCCTTCGGCCGTGAGCGTTGACAGAACAGTAGTTCTTTTAACTCAATAGCATCTGCTTCATGTATTATGCCCTAAAACTTTTTTTTTCAACTGTAGTACTATTATACTCTATAAATCTTTTTTAAACCGCATGACTTAATGAAAACGGAAAAAGCTGCTCATCTAAGTATGATGAAGATGTAATATTCGTTTTGAAGTACACGGATATTGTCATTCACACAAGATAATAAGTGATAAAAAACATGATAGAATTAACTACTGTTACCAGGATAGTTGATTGGGAAGTAATTCAAAAATAAAGGTAAAAGAAAATATTTCAGATTTGTTATTAGGGTTGTTGAATGGGAAGTAATTTAAAAAGGTGCAAAAGAAAATATTTCAGTTTATTATTCTTTCCAAGTTAGTGTGATACATGAATTTTGCACTTTTTCCAGTGACAGTGATAGATGTGAAAGAATCTATAAATTAGATTTAATTTTACATGTTTTATGTTGTTATAAAATTTTCTTGCAATTTAGCTTATTTATCTATTATATATGATTTGGTAAATTTATTCATACTATTTTATTTTCCATGTGTGAAAAAATATATAAAATCATATCATTTAGTACTTACATTCTATACCAAAATATATCATTTTTTAGGAGATGGACCTAGGTGGACAAGCACCTCACAGTTTCTGGTAATTACATTGTATGCCAAGTTCTTGTCTTTGTAGGAGTGTACCTAAGGACAGTTTCTTAGGTATACCGAGACAAACATCTGAAATTGCATATGAAATCAGATTCTAATGTGAGACAAGTAGGTGTCTCTAAAACATAATTTTTTAAATCATTTGAATATATAGTTTACATAGTTCAAATTTTTGTATAAACTTTTTAATAAATAGTTCAAATTTTTGTTTGTGATTAATTCTCTTAATTATTATACTTTATTTTTCTTCTTAATTATTATAATTTATTTTTCTTCATTAGAATTACAATATTTAAAGACTTTCAACATTAAATCTGTATTTTTTCAAAAGTTTAAAAAATTATAAAATAAGTGTAATAAAAACATATATAATTATCGAACTTTAAATTGTTTAAATGTTTGTCATTCAAAATTTTATCATAAAAATAAACTCAAATTTAAAATTATTAATTATTATTATATTTGAAATAAGTTACCAACCTATATTTTGAGAAAATCTTTCACTATTCTCTGCTGAAGCAACAGAATGTTACTAAAATATTACAATGGATTACCATTCAATTTTTCTCTGTTGGAACTACAGAAAGTTACTAAAATAGGACAATTGATCACCATTCAATTTTTCTATGTCGGAGCTGCAGAAAGTTACTAAAATATTACAATTGATCACCATTCAATTTTTTTGATCTTTTGTTTTAAAAGAGTTTGTTATTCTGAATCCAAATTCAAGTCTCATACCATCACGGAATGTATTGCCACCATCAATAATCACAGTTATTGCGATAGTCTCAATTTCGCCTTTTGTCGGCAGGGACTTCAGGCCCTTCTTTATATATAAGCTTATGTTTCTACCATTTTTTATAATATAAGCTTATGTTTTTTCTTAAATCTGAATATTTACAGAGCTAGTAAAACCCTTATTTATTCATAAGCTTATGTTTCCCATTAAACCCTTCCATTTGCAGAAATGAGGCAAAGTTGGTGAAGCATGTAGTTAGAGACGTGCGGAAGCTTAGACGAACGGCTCGCCCTCCCTTGATGTGATACTGCGGCATATGGTAATTGTGTTACATCTCCTTCCTAATAATCGCCATGGCGTTTATTGAGACTCTTGCAGAAGGTTTTGCGTGTTTTGGAGACTCACAACGTCTTTTGATTCACTGGATTATGATATACATTCCTTTCGCTTGTGAATATTTCGATACTTATGTTATAAAAATTTTCATTTGTCACACGAGATTCTCTTTTCACAGGGATTTGCCTGCAATTGTTGGAATATTTGAATATAAAACAACTTAAATAAAAAAAACTATAACATAATGTTTAAAAACATTATTTCCCTTTTGTTTCTTTTCATTTATATATTCTGGGGGCTTAGTGGAGTTCATCCTCCCCAGCTCTCATACCCCCGCGGAAAAGCTTGCCACCTCAACTCTGTTGTATTAAATGTGTTCGGTGGGTTTTTAATATGGTTGTTGGAGGTGATAAGGATGGCTCTTCCACCACTTCTGCATTCATGTCCCAGCTCTTCAACTTGCCATCGACATTAACTCCGCCGTTCTGTTGTCTCTTCAAACTTATACGAGCAGTTGGAAATTAAATTCCAACACTCCCCCTTAATTTCAACTGCTGGGTTTTCCTGCATACCCAGGCATTTCTTGAAATAATTAAAACTATTCTGAGCTAATGGTTTTGTGAGGATGTCAGCAAATTGATCCTCTGTTCTGCAATGCTGCAAAACAATCTCACCATTGCTAACCAATTCACGTATGAAGTGAAACTTGGTGTCTATGTGCTTTGTCCTTTTATGAAAAACATAATTTTTAGATAAAGCTATCGCTGAGCTATTATCACAACAAATGACTGTCCCTTTTATCTGTTCTTGGCATAAACTTTTCAACATTTTTCTCATCCAAAATACTTGACATGTTGCTGATGTAGCTGCCACATATTCTGCCTCTGCTGTAGATAATGCTACAATGGGTTGTTTCTTAGAAGCCCATGAAATGGCTCCTGAACCCATATGAAAAACATAACCAGAAGTACTTTTCCGGTCATTAATACTTCCAGCCCAATCACTGTCAGTATATCCAACTAAATATGAACATTCTGAAGCAGTATATAAAATACCAAACCTTTTTGTACCTTTAACATACCTCAAAATTCTTTTTGTTGCCTGCCAATGTACATCCTTTGGCTTCTCCATGAATCTGGAAATTAAACTAACAGCATGCATTATATCGAGCCTAGTTGCAGTCAAATACATGAGACTACCAACTATGCTCTTGTACAAACTAGGATCAAAATACTTTCTACTGTCTTCTCTGCTGAGTTTTAATCCCATCACTGTGGCAGTGATCGCTACTTTACTTTCCTGCATATTAAATCTTTCCAGCACTTCATTAACATACTTTGCCTGTGAGATAAAAATCCCATTTTCATCTTGTTCTACTTCTATTCCTAAGAAGTATTTCAACAAACCCATGTCAGTCATTTCAAATTCTTCTTTCATGATTGTTTTAAAATTTTCAATAAGGTAATCATCATTACCTGTGAAAATAACATCATCAACATATAAAACTACAATCAACATTTTACCATCCTTTTCTTTGATGTAGAGGGTGGGTTCTCCCTCACACTTTTCAAATCCATTTTCTAGTAGATAGGAATCTATCCTACTGTACCACGCTCTTGGCGCTTGCTTCAGCCCATAAAGAGCTTTCTTCAACTTGCACACTTTGTGCTCTTGGCCTTTCTTCTCATAGCCTAGAGGTTGTTCAATGTAAACCTCTTCCATTAACACTCCATTTAGGAATGCTGACTTCACATCCATTTGGTAAAATTTCCACTTGTTTTGTGCTGCTATGGACAACACTGCTCTCACGGTTTCCATTCTAGCAACCGGTGCGAAAGTTTCCTCATAATCTATCCCATGCTTCTACTTATAACCTTTGACAACAATTCTTGCCTTGTGTCTCTCTATTTTTCCTTCAACATTACTCTTGATCTTGTAGACCCATTTAACTCCAATGACATCTTTACCTCTTGGGAGTTCAACCAAATCCAAAGTGTTGTTTCTTTCTATGGCATTAATTTCCTCATCCATAGCTTCTATCCATTTCCTATCTTTAATAGCATCCTCAAAATGAATAGGGTCATCAACATGACAATATAAAGCAAACAAAGAATTGATACATTCATTTGTTATATCTTTTTCATAAATATCTTTCAAACTTCTGAATTTCTTACCTCTTTCATTAGGTGTACAAATGCTTGAAGAAGCACTTGAATTTCCTCCTTGTGGTGTGCTTGGAGAAGCACTTTCATTTCTCCTCAAGGGTGTGCTTTGCTGCTCTTGTGTTGGTGCTGCTGTTTGGGGATGTATTTCAGCCAATTCATCATCATTTTCATCATGAGATAAACAATGTTTAACATTCACTGTTTTCTCTATGCTTCCATCCCAAGCTTCCTCTTCAATAAACTGAACATCTCTGCTCACAATAAACTTCTTGGTTGATGGGTTGTATAACCTGTAGGCCTTGGATTCCTCACTGTATCCAATGAAAATACATTTCTCCCCCTTGTTGTCCAACTTCTTCCTTAGCTGATCCGGTATGTGTGCATAAGCCACACATCCAAAAACCTTCATGTGTGTGACGCTTTGCTTTGTGCCGCTCCATGCCTCTTCCGAAACTTTGTTCATAACTTCTTTTGTAGGGCATCTATTTAGAATGTATGCTGCACAATGTACAACTTCGGCCCAATAATCATTAGGCAAATTCTTTTCCTTTAACATACTCCTTGCCATGTCCATTATGGTTCTATTCTTCCTTTCGGCTACTCCATTTTGCTGTGGAGTATATCTAGTTGTAAATTGCTTATGAATACCATTTTCTCTACAAAAACGTAGAAAATCTTTAGATATATACTCACCTCCTCTATCAGTCCTTAAGACTTTGATACGCAGCCCACTCTGGCTTTCCACAAGTGCTTTGAAATTGCAAAATTTTTCAAACACTTCACTTTTCTTTTCCAAAAGGTAAACCCAAGTTTTTCTTGTAAAATCATCTATGAATGTTAAGATGTAGTGGCTGCTTGCAAATGATGGATTTTGCATCGGTCCACATAAATCTGAGTGGACAATATCTAAGGGTGATTTTGCCCTTATGCTTTTCCCGGAAGGAAAAGTTTCTCTGTGTTGTTTCCCCAAGATACAACCTTCACAAAGGTTGTCCGGTTTCTCTATCAATGGTAAACCCCTTACCATTTCTTTTCTATTCAACAAATTAAGACCTCCAAAGTTGAGATGTCCAAATCTCAAGTGCCACAACCAATTTTCATCTTTTGGTTCACTTTGGATAGCCTCTTGTGCCACTGCTACTTTCTTTTCTTCATTTTTCAAATCTGCTCTCATTCTGAGAGGGAACATCCTGTTCCTTGTCATCTTCACTTCATAAATACATTGTTTGCTGGGTGGTTTGTCCATAATGGTACAAACATCATCCTCAAAGAAAACATTATACCCCTTATGGACAATCTGTCCAACACTTAAGAGGCTACACTTCATTCCTGGAACATAATACACATTTGCTATGGTTTTCTTTGCACCTTTTCTTGTTAAAACATTTACAATTCCTTTTCCCATAACAAAAACTTTGCTATCAGTTCCTAGTGTGACTTGTGACTTCACACTCTCATCTAACATAGAAAACATTGCTATATTTCCTGTCATATGGTTACTGCAACTGGAGTCTAGAAACCATAAATCCTCACTTTTTTCTTCGGCCATATTACAAGCTAAAAAAAAATTATCTTGGCTGATATTTTCTCTAGTGAAATTTGCACTAGTTCTACTTCCCATATCTTGCTTCTTCTTTCTACATTCATTAGTATAATGACCATATTTTTTACAATTGTAACATTGGACATTCGATTTATCATACCTTTGTCCTTGTGCATTCTACTGACCACTCTGTTGGCTGCTACCTTGGCCATGGCTGTGATTTTGACTGTTGCACCTTCCATGTGAATGTGAAGGGCTATCTTTTCCACCTCTGTTTTGGCTTCTGCCTCTTCCTCTTCCTCTGCCTTTCCCTCTTCCTCTTCCGAAAGACATCTGGGTCTTAAAAGCATGCTCCAGAGATGAGTTTTCACTCCTACCCAATCTCTATTCATGGGTCATCAGTGATGCATGAAGTTCATCCACTGAAAACTTTGTGAGATCCTTAGTCTCCTCTATGGTGGTGACAATCACATCGAATCTTGAGGGTAGACTCCTCAAGAATTTTTCCACAATCCTCTTGTCTTCAAGAGTATCTCCATGAGATCTTATTTGTGTGACCATTCCAATCACATGAGTGAAAAATGAGTCAATAGTATCTGACTCTTTCATACAAAGAGTCTCAAAGTCTCTCCTCAGTAACTGAAGTTTTGTTGTCTTCACCTTTTCCATGCCTTGATAGGCTGTCTTAAGAGTTTCCCATGCTTCTCTGGATCTCTTGGTTGCTGCAATCCTCGGAAACACACTCTCATGCACTGCATGATACAATAAGAAAAGAGCTTTGGAGTCTTTCTTCTTATTTCTCTTCAATATCTCCCTTCCTGCCTGAGTTAAAACATAAAGCTCTTCCTCAATTGCTGGCTGTTCAAAGCCATCCTCAACAAATTCCCATAAGTCTTGGGAGACAAATAAAGCTCTCATAGTTATTGACCAGTAGTCATAATTTTTTCCATTAAACATTGGGAGATGGATATTTCCCATACCCATACTAGTGCTGGCTCCAGCCATTCTGCACTCTTAACTATGATTAAAAAAAAACTTGATTGTGTTTTTAAAATAGCTCACTGTTCTGCAACAGTAACAAAAAAACTGTATAGAGAAATACCTTTGGATTCTTTTTGGCTGAGTCTTCACACTGCTGGAGAAGCCGCTGCAACAAAGAACTCCTTTCCTTCAACTTCTTTGATCTTCAAAGAGCCTGGACTAGCTTTGATACCATGTTGGAATATTTGAATATAAAACAACTTAAATAAAAAAAACTATAACATAATGTTTAAAAACATTATTTCCCTTTTGTTTCTTTTCATTTATATATTCTGGGGGCTTCGTGGAGTTCATCCTCCCCAGCTCTCATACCCCCACGGAAAATCTTGCCGCCTCAACTCTGTTGTATTAAATGTGTTCGGTGGGTTTTTAATATGGTTGTTGCAGGTGATAAGGATGGCTCTTCCACCGCTTCTGCATTCATGTCCCAACTCTTCAACTTGCCATAGACATTAACTCTGTCGTTCTGCTGTCTCTTCAAATTTATACGGGTAGTTGGAAATTAAATTCCAACAGCAATTTGGGAAGTTTATGTGTTGTATCTTCTTCTCTTAAGTTTAAACAAGCCTGTAACTTTACAGAATCAAGAAGTTAAAAGTCTATACCTCTTCTCCTTCTACTTATGTGTTTTTTCCTTTTACTTCTATCATTATGGTAAGTTATGTTAATGATTATTTACTGTTAGATTTTGGATTGTTAGGAACGATCAGCTAACACTGTAAAATGTTGTACAGATCAAATTATAAATTAATCATATATAAGCCATTAACACAATTCAAAGTTTTTAAAGGATTTAAGCAGATTATATTGTTTTTTTCTCACTTCAATTAATTTTTCATAAAGATTATATCGTTTTTTATCACTTCAATTAATTTTTTAAAAAGATTTTATGAAATTTATGGAAGTTCTGAAGAAAAAAAAATATTAAATTGAAAAAAAAAAAAAATTAAATTTAAATAGTATTTTAATGAGTTGATCATTATTTTATGTGGTTGTAAATTGAATATTCATTCAATATAAAAATTATATTTAAAAATAAAAAAATTTAAAAGAATTTAAGCAAATTATATTGTTTTTATCACTTCAATTGATTTTTTTTAAAGATTTTATGAAACTTATGGAAGTTTTGAAAAGTAAAATAAAATATTAAACTGAATATTTTGAAGATCAATTTTTTAAAAATGTAAATTGTTTTTTTTTAATGAGTTCACCATTACTTTCATGTGGTTGTAAATTAAATATTCATTAAATATAAAAATTATATTTAAAAAAAAAAAATTAAAATGATTTAAAGAGATTATATTGTTTTTATCATTTCAATTGATTTCTTTAAAGATTTTATGAGATTTATGGAAATTCTTAAAAATAAAATAAAATATTAAACTGAATATTGAAGATTAATTTTTTTTATTTTATTTTTTAAATGTAATTTTTTTTTTAATGAGTTTTCCATTACTTTTATGTGGTTGTAAATTGAATATTCATTAAATATAAAAATTGTATTTAAAAATAAAAAAATGTATATTTAAAAATATAAAAATTATATTTAAAATTTTTTCTAAATCATAATTAAATTTAAAGACAAAACAAAAGAAAATATTCTAGATTAAAATATGCCTCAAAACACATGACTAATGGAACATCCATATATGTCACATTATTAGAACTTGGAAGTTTGTTATATGGCTAAAATCTTTCTATAAATCCTTAGCCTTGTTATAATCTCTATCTATCTATTTATGAAGGATTTATTTTGGTTATTAATAGATTTAAAGGTAAAGTGGATAAGGTTAGTTTATTTATTAATAGGTTTTAATTTAATTAAACTTATATATATCTCTAATTATGAATAAACTATTCCCCGGATGCCGATGATTAGTTGCAATGGTACGTGGAGGAGGCTGTGGGTCGGCGCATGGGCTCAATACTTCGCCACCCAAACTCATGTCATATTCCTCATAAATATACCCACCGTCATTTGCATTGCCGCATTAATGCAGCACAGAAGCCCAGACCAGCTTTCGCCCATTATGAGAATGGCTTCCTCTCGAAGCTTCATTCCTGCTCAACCTCCCTTGCGTTCTAGTTGCTCCCTTGTTGCTGTAGAGCCTAGCTCTCGAACCAGCACAGGGTGTCACTGCTCCATCATTTGCTGCATTGATTTAGCTCCTGGCCTTCACATATCGCAGAGCACACTCTGCAATCTGTGGCTTAGTCCGCCCAATGTGAATTCCCCTGCTCTGCCCTCCCCTGAGCTTCGTCCCCATTCATTATGTTGGTCACTCCCTTCACCTTGCTCATAGAATCATGTCACTCCTTCGACAGCGTATGCGTTGCCGGCGAGGCAGCAGTTGTGGTCATCTCCCCCGCCAGCCCTCAACTTCAACTTCTAACTCTTCCTCTCCCTCCTTGAATAACTTCACCAGTCGTTATCCTGATACCAGAAGTGGTCGTGGCCATGGACATGGGCGTGGGATTTCTCAATCTGACTTGGGCTCACCCCACTTCCCTATCTCTCCAATTATCAATCCTGGGCATCTTCACACCGCCCATCTTCGCTTCCCTTGCTCGCTGAACCGGCCTACAATAACTGCCACCATTACCATCGAGCTCAAGGAGGAGCCCCCCAATTCGGAAGCGGAGCATTCTGGCGCTGGTTTGGAGAAAAGGGCCGACGACAAGCTTTGCACTCCACCAAGTGTCAGCCTGAAGAGAAAAGCTCCTAGCTGTAGTGATACTCAGGACATTGGCAATGAAGACAACCCGAGCGACATCAAGCAAGGCTGCCACAGCGTCAAAGACAACAAGCAGGCAGAGGAAGATGACCCGTATGCCTATGGATGTCGTGTTGTTGAGGAACCCCCCTCATTCTCTCATGATTCTTAATCTGGTCAGAACTCACAATTTCTTTCTTCACAGGTTTTAGGCTGGGTACACTCCTAAGCTCATCATGTTTACTTGCTCATCGCTTCAGTTTTTTGATAATCTGTCAATGTTCCAAGGCTGGTTTCCCCTACGTGGGCAGCATGTTTTTGTTTGTCAGCAGGATGGTTTTTGTTTGTCTGGTATGTCTGGTAAACTTGTTAAGTCATGTTTGTAGTGTAAGAATGCCGCTACTATGGGCAAGCTCCGCTGAGGCCGCTGCCTCTTTGTAATTCATTTTTGTATTATAAATATAATAGTTAAATTCAAAAAAAAATTATGAATAGACTATTTAATTTTTTGAATGGCAAGTTTATTTTGTGGAGGAGTGGAAGTTTTATTATTTTTTATTGTAATAATTTGAAGGTTTTTAAAAGAGTTAAGATTTTATTAATTAGAAAAATAGAAATAAAAGTGATTAATTATTAAATTTAAAAATAATCAAAATATATTATAAATAAAATTGATGTTTTATTTTTTTTTCTTATTATTAATAATTATTATAAAAGAAAGCAAATAAAAAAATTCTCAATAAATCTATTTATTATTACCTATTTCTTTCATAATAAAGTAATCATCAATAGATATATTTATTAAACTTATTGGATAATTTTTAAGACTCGGATTGTTTTATGATAGAATTTATTTCATTATAAATACTTATACGTATATATAATAGAAGAAATCCCTTAAAATAATTCACAATAAATCTATTTATTATGACTTATTTATTTGATATACTAAAGTGATCATCTAAATATCTATTTATTTTAAAAACATCTATTCTTTTTTTTATGGGTGACTTTATTTTATGGAGAGGGAAAAGATTTTAGGTTTTTGAGTTCAAAATTTTCTAGTTATATTTTTATCATTAAAAAAAAATGTTACTAATAGTTTGTTTATCATTAAATTTGGAAAAAATATTAATGAGTCAATCCATTTTTAGGTTGTCTTATTTTCAATACTTATAATGCACAAAAGAAATTAAGTATTTCTCAATAAATATATTTATTATTATTTGTTTATTAAATAATTATCACTAAATCAATATATTACTACTTATACTTATAATGCACAAAAACAATTAAATATTTCTCAATAAATATATTTATTATTATTTGTTTATTAAATAGTTCTCTCTAAATCTATATACTACTTGTTTATTTGAGATATTCAAGTGATCACCAATATATCTATTTATTAAATTTTTCCACTCACTTTAAACTCTTGAATATAGCTTGAAATTGTTAAAGTAAATAAATGATTAAACAATTATAAAATTTTATAAAAAAAAAGAAAGAAATTGAAATTGTAAAATTTATTACTTTAAAAATCGAAAATGTAAAATTTATAGCTTAAATAATCAACTTATTCATATAATTTTAATAACATGAATAATTATTTATTTTATTAAATGAGAAACAAAATTCTTATTGCCAACTTTAATTGACCCTAAATAAATAAAAAAATGCTATGTTGATATTTCTGTCATATAATCATCATTTTAGTGTGTTTATCTAAAGCACACTAATAGATAATAAATTATTAAACCTCGTCATATATAAATTTTAACTGTGAAGGTGAAAACAAGAGTAATAAGAGAACATGATTATGAACATGATTATGCCAAATAGTTAATGAAGATTTTCAATATCGAATAATGTTTTAGTAGTTTTATAATTAATCCAAAGAAAACATTGTTAAAAATATAAAAGGACTGAACTTATATATTGAAGAGGGTAATAAGAGAACATGATTATGCCAAAGAGTTAATGAATATTTTCAATATTGAATAATGTTCTAGTAGTTTTATAATTAATCCAAAGAAAACACTGTTAAAAATATAAAAGGATGAAACTTATATATTGAAAACCAGCAACTCACAGGTGAGAAAGTTGCACCTGGACGAAGTAGAACTTTATTCATTAATAATTAGAATATCAAATATACAATTTTACAATAGAATAGGGAGATTGGAAGTGACACCTAATTTAGGACACATACTATAACAATGGAACAACCTCACTCCAATAGTACGTATTCTCCACTAATTTCTACGGTCCCCCTTAATGGAGAAAGGGTTCACTTGCACTCCTAACATCTCCCTAAATATTTAAAATTTAATTCTTCAAAGGGGCTTGGTGAAAATATATGCAACATTCTCATACGTACTACAATATTCAATAAAAATTTATTTAGACTGAACCTTTACCCTAACAAAGTGAAACTGAGTATTAATAGTGTAACATTCAACATATAATTTTTTTTTTAACTCTTACAAATAGACACATTTCCTAAGGTGAATAAATTAACCGCTTGTGTTTATATATATATATATTTCATGCCATGCACTATGTTAATGATCGAAGTGTAATGTTGGTTATATCGTGCTTTGCGTTTAGAATGACACCACACATTATCACTTCAATTATTAGTTCGAACTATAACCACGCATTATCACTTTAATTATTGGTTCAAACTATACGACATGATCTTGATGGTGACCAGATTTGGTTTTACGGTACTCGGCATGTGATTAATTGAATTTCTAGGTTAAGTCTCGATACTTGGAAATATCTCCCTGTCCTTGCCACTTATCACCAACAGTTGTCCAACTCTTGGGATTTGGTCTGCGGTTTAATGCAGCCACCTGACCCACTAATCACCGTGCGATAAAGAGCAGATCAACGATGAGATTTGCGCGAGAAAAAGGCAAGGGTATTACCCCTGTAACCCTAACTAAATTTCTCAATTCCGTTTGTCTGTGCATTCGTTCCGCTTGTGGCCCTCATGGTATGGAGATGGTAGGGTTTTCGAACTCCGATGTTGTAGCAGGTATATGAATACTTAAGTCAAGCACTAACAGTTTATTTTTCCATTGTTCGAATTGGATACAGGTTTATCCTTTAGCTCCTACCTTTGGATAGAGCGACTTTACAGTCTCACCACGAAGTTGTGGAAGGGATTCCGGGTCTCCACAATCGACCTCAACTCTTTGCAAGTTCCTGTTTCACCACTGCAAACCTTCACCCATTCCCAAAGTGACCTTCTTCACTTGTGAGGTAAAGGTTTTTATTGATTTCCAGTTTACTACCCTCTATCACTTGCGCTTGGGTTTTCAGTTTGAAACTTTTAAGAGTAACCTTTCTTTTATGGGGTTTTTATCTCCTAACCCCTGTTCTTATTCTCCATTCTTGAGATTTCGATGCCCAAATGCTCGGTAATGGCAATCTCTTAGGTAAGCTAGCTATGTCTTCCGTCTCTCTTATTCTTTACTCTACCAGTGTGCTCTATTACCATTAACTGCCACTAAACAAATTGTTTTGGGAATGCAGGTATAATCTTCCCCGTGACCAGGGTTCACTACAGTTTTCCTCCACAAATGATAGCAGGCCTCCATGCGAGTTATTGAATTCATTTTCCCTTTTAAGGTACGCCGTGCTCTATATGCTTCACTATTGTTGATACTGCTACTTTCCTCTTGGAATGATTAAGGTCTTGCCATCATGGATGCGCCTTGAGACAAGGTTGTCGAGTGGCTTGCTTGTTAAACGTTCTGGCTTGTTTATGCTGAACTTGTTTTTCAAACATAATTTCTAGATAATGTACAGTTTTTATAGTTATTTGTAACTTTACCTTCTTCTCATGAAGTTATACTGGTTCTTCCAGAACCCTATTATCGTGTTTAAGGAAGTTGAGTTATGAAATTTAAGCTCCTGATTCAGTATTTTTGTTTAAATATGCAAGCATATATAAATGGGTTTTGTTACGACATTTTTCTTTTGGTCTTTCACTTTATCTCATCAAGTTTTACTACAAGATTATCCGAAATTTTTCAATTGTGTTTTCAGGAAATCGTGAAAGAAAAGTGCATACCTGTTGAAATACATTTCACGTTTATTCCTAAGATTCATATGTCATGTAATTTAATTATGTTTGATACAATTTTTTCCTCTGGACGGACTGAGGGTTTTTAATTCTTTGTTCTCAGACTGTATCTAGCTTAGAAGTTTTTGATTCCACGTCTCCTTTACTATGACAGTTTAAATTTTGGATTTTACTAGTGGAACTTTTAATATCTAGGTAGTTCTTCCTAGTATTTTCTTTCGGTTGATTAAGGTGTCCAGACCACCTAATCTGTCCATGTATAACTATAGTTAAGGAGTGACAATGAGTTCAGGGTTGAGGTTCCCCCTCGAATCCTGAACTCACAGTTCATCTCCTGTTATCTCTAAATTAAACAGGACACCATACTTCATTATTTTGTTGCATTTAGTATATTTTCACCCACTTTTTATTCATTGTTCTTTCTTCCTATTTTATCTTTGTTTAGTAGCATGCAATCAATATAAACTCCTATAGAGAACGTAATACACTTCGATTCTTATCATATGCTTTTCATAATAAATTTTCTATGTATTATATTTAATTCATTGTTACATACAGTGTTTCCTTCCGGAAGTTCCTCATATACATACAAATGTTTTATCTTCACGGTACTCAGCTCTTTGCTTCGTAAATTTGTCTTTCACAGAGTTGTTTCCCATTAAACTAGTAGAACACAATATTGTATGCTTTTTCTGTATTAACACTCCTATCTAAATTCATTTAAAATTAAATATATAACTCAGAATACTTATCTGAATTAGAATTCTACTGATGATGTCTTCCCAACCATCAAGAGAGGCGATTACGTCCTTCTCTTTCCCCCGTGATCCACACCTGCGAGTATGGGTTGACAGAGATTTCTTTGGAGACCTTAGGACACCAAGTCTAGTCAATCTAGAAATCCTCAGGAACGCTCAGTTTTTTCCACTGGTCTTCCACCAGCTCAGGAAATTCCTCACTCTCTTCCTTAGTTCAAGAGCAGAACCCCCCTTCCTCACTGGGATGTACCCCTTATCCCTAGAGGAGATGTAGTTGTTCAAAACTATCCAACCACTTCTCAATTCTTGGAATACTTTTTACCATTAGTCTTTTTTTTACTTTTATGGAACTACTTTTCCATAAATAATTTGATTTCTCATAAACAAAAATAATATATTCTAGAAAAGTAATTGTTTCTGTTTTTCTTCAAACAATAACTAAAATGACATAATACTAGTTAAACAATTAGTTAATACTTAAATCAGCTATCACAAATAGGTTTTGTGTTTTTTTGAAACACAAGATTGTTCGCCAGCTTGATTGAGCTTTGGTTGTCACATTGGATTACTGTAGCATCTTGTGTTCTTCTCCAACATCATGAAGAAGTCTCCTCAACTAAATTGCTTCACAAGTGGCTGCACACATAGCTTGGTACTCTGCTTCTGCTAAAGACAAGGATATAATATTTAGCTTCTTGCTGCTCCATCAAATGACTTCGAACCCAATGATAAAAGCATAACCTGTTATGGATCTTCTGTCATCCATATTTCTAGCCCAATCTAAATCTGAAAAACCTGTCAATCTAACATAAAAAAATTACTATATTTAATACCAAAGTCTAAGGTTCCTTGAAGATACCTTAAGACACCTTTCGCAGCCACCCAATGACTCTCAAGAGACTTTAACATAAACTAACTCAATGCATTGACTAAAAAAGCTAAGTCATGTCTAGTTGTAGTAAACTAAATCAGACTCCCAATTAGCTGTCTATACAGTGTAGGATCCACCTCCTTAGAACCATCATCGTTCTGAAGTTTGGTATTCTACTGTAAAGGTACTGAGACAACTTTGCAGTGATCCATTGTGAATATCTTCAATAAACCCCTAACATACTTTCCTTGAGACAAAAAATTTTGGCCAAAATCCCTCCAAAGTTCAAGACCCAAACAATAGTGTAATTCTCCAAGGTCTTTCATCTAAAAAACTTGTGACATATGTACTTTTATTTCTTTTATCAACTCATCAAAATTTCCAGTGATAATTAAATCATTTACATATAAAGAAATCAAAACAATTTTTCCTTTTTCATCAAACACAATATAGAGATTTGAGTCGTTTTTGCTCCTCTTATAACCATTCTAAAAAAAGAAAGAGTCTGTTTTTTCATACCATGGCCTGGGCACTTGTTTCAATCCATACAATGATTTCCTTAATCTACAAACTAAGTGTTCATGCCCCTATTCAAAAAACCCTTCATGTTATTTTAAATGCACCTCTTCTTTTAATTCACCATTTAAGAAAGTATATTTCACATCTAGTTGATGTATCTTCCAATGATGTTTTGTTGCTAAGGCTATTAACATTCTAATGGTGTTTCACTTAGCTACAAAGGCGAAGATTTATTCATAGTCAATTCCTTCTTTCTGCGAGTACCCCATAGCCATCATCCTAGCTTTATATTTGTCTATGATACCATATGATTTAAACGTAGTCTTACATAACCATTTACAACCTATGGATTTTTTTCCTTCAGAAAGTTCAACTAAATTCCAGGTTTTGTTTCTAATTATTGACTCACATTCTTCCTTCATGGCTACCCTCCATTCATCAAACTAACTTGCTTCATTATAACTTACGGGCTCAACAACAGTTAAAATATTGGTAATGAGAACATAGTCTTTATACCTTGCTAGTAATTGAGTCTTCTTACCTGATCTCCTTGGTAGTGGAATTGCCTCAAATCTGCCTTTCTCACGCCTTAGTGGACTTAGATTGTTGAATGTCCTTGCATCACTTGATTCTTCTTTTTGTTGTTATTGTTGATGTTGTTGCTGATGACTATCTTTAGTTTCCTCATTACCATATTCAATAAAAAAAGGAATGTGCGACTCCCATAGCCTTTATCTCTGTTTCCTTCATCAACCTGGTCATGGAATATGACTTCTCCACTCGGAAACACCTTGTGAGTAGATGGATTAAACAATTTGTAAGCTTTAAACTATCCTGTTTCTAGATGGAGTAAAACGCATTTAATGGCCTTTGAATCCAGTTTCTTCCTATCCTCTTTTGGAACATGAGCAAAATCTTTCGAGCCAAAAACTCTTAAATGATTAACTGTAGGCTTAAAAACTAATAAAGCTTCAGATGGAATTTAAAGATCAAGGCTTTTTGTTGGATTCATATTTTTTAAATACACTGCAGTGTTTTTATTTCTTCTGCCTAGAAATAGTTAGACATGTTCTTACCTTTTAACATGTTGTGTGCACACTCCACGAGGGTTTTGTTCTTCCTCTCTGCAACCCTGTTCTATTGAGGAGTGGGGTACTGTGAACTGCTGAACTATCCCATGGTCCTTGAAGTATTTGATGAAGCCCCTTGATCTAAGTGGATTATTTTGATGAACTTTTATGTTTGTTTTTCAACCATTTTTCTAAACTCTTTAAAGTATTCAAAAGTATGACTCATCTTTTTCAAAAAAATATACCTAGGTAAATCTGGTGCAATCATCAACAAATAATAAAAAATAATATGCACCTCCTAATTACCTTGTCTGCATTGGCCCACATATATCAGTGTGCACAAGCTCAAGTATATATCTCTTCTTTCTATCTAAACTTGAGGGAAAATCATCCCTCTGCATCTTCCCAACGGCACCTCCTTCACAATCAACATGAGCATTTTTTAAAACAGGGAGACCATTGACCATACATTGTTTCTGAAGTAGCAGGAGGTCATGAAAATTGATAGGACTGAATCTTTGATGCCACAAATTCTCTATAGTCATAACTGATGAATTCAAGGCTCGGTGTGGTGCGCTTCATACATTCAAATTTGTAGAGACCTCCAACTCGAATACCTGATGCAATTGGCTTCAAATGATCCATAAGATCTTTAATAACACATTAAGACTTAAAAAATTCCGCCTTAAGGTTCTGATCTATTATCATAGAGACAAAGATCATATTCTTTTTAATTCTTGGTACATAAATCACATTGCGAATACGCCTAATATTACCATCAGGAAATATCATAGGAATATTTACATACCCTTTAATTTGGTAACCTCTTTCCTCACCAAGGTAGATATTAGCACCATTGATGGTCTCTTTAAAATTTTCAAAACAATGTCTGTTACATGTCATGTGAGTGGAAGCTCGAGAATCCACAAACCCAGTTTTTGCTTCATCATTCTCAGTAGAGAGAACAAAATGAGACATAAATAGTCCGAGGTCCTAATTCTGATCTTCATCAACAAAGTGCCATGCATGCTTCTTTTGTTTTTGTCGAGCTTGATCAAGCTTCTTCTTGTGACAATTCCTAGCAATGTTACTAGATTTACCACAATAAAAACACTTGATCCCTGAATCATTTATGATCAAAGTCATACCTTGTAATGGTCTTTTCTGAGTTGTACCACCACCTTTCTGTCCTCCTCTTGACTTTGCTCTGAAAGGATTTCTCTTCTCCATCAATGCGAGATCTGTACTCTGAGGCTTCAGATTCATTCGTCTCTCTTCTTCCTGCATCAAGATCCCTGTCAATTCTTCGAAAGTGGGAGCTTTTTTCCTTGTTGTCAGCCCTGTAATAAACATATAATAAACGCTATTCATACCATTCAAGGAAATCGTGACAATATCAGTGTTTGACACTTTCTCCCCTATATCGCCGAGCTTATCTCTTAAGTCTTTGATTCGAGAGATGTATGCAACAACTGATTTTCTTTCCTTCATTTTGATGGAGAGTATCTTACTCTTCAGGACCAATACTCGATTTGTGTTCTTTGTCTTATACAGTTCCTTGAGAGTCTGCCATATATCATTGGCATATTTAGACTCTTGGATATAAAGGATGATGGAGTCATTTACTGAAATCTTCAATAACACCTTCACTTTGTTCTCCCTCTTCTCCCAATATTGAATTGCTGTAGATGTTCCACCTCCAGCTATGGTCGACTTTGCTTCATCCTCATTTATGATTTCCTATGCACTCAAACCCTCGAGCAACTTCTGCAATTTAAACTTCCAATTGATATAATTGGAGCCATCAAATTTGTTTCTATCATTCAAATACACTTCTGCAATATGGTTATTCATTGTGGTAAGTCAATCTATGGGTTTGACTCAAGATCCTTAATCTCATCAAAAAAAACAAATTCAATCACGACATCTATCACCAATGGATCTATCTCTAGTTCCAAAAGGGCAATCTTGACTCTATTGTTACAACTGACCGGCCTTAAAAAAAAAAAAAAGCAGCACTGATGTTTCTCTACAACATGGAGATTTCAATACAACACACTGTCACACATTGATATCTTTTATATGAATTTAAAAACAAATACACATTGCATTGTAATTTCATACAAATCAAATTTCAAACTTTCATCGCAAATTCAAAATAAAAAACATTAAATTGTGGGGGAAACTATGGATTCCTCCACGCTCCCTTTGAATCTACAACGCAACGCTTCCACGCAAAACTTTCTCCCAAGACTGCACTCAAATCCACTCACCACCACTCCGCCCACGGCATCCAAATTTTGTCCATCAACTGCACACAACGAATATTGCTTCAGCTCCAATCACTGCCCTCACGGTTTCTTGGAGCTTCCACGATCACCGTACCAAGCTATCCACTGCCCCACGGATGTAAAGCTGCCTCAGAAAACTAAACACTTGTTTTTAATGCGTAGAGACACCACCAGGCAGCAACGATCATGCTGATGCCATTTCTGCCTAAGTTACCATTCACGCTATTCAGTCTATACCATTCAGGAAGGCCACCGCAACAAGTCTTCACACTCGGATCACCGATTGAAAAGGGCATTGCTCGTCCTCAAGCAATTTTAGCTTTAACGATGGCAGCAACGAGTACAACTACAACCATGCTTCCACCACCACGATTCTGCCTGCACCTGCAAATACATATCTACCATTGACGCAACAACTAACTCGTATTTTCTTATGCCATGTATAATAGTGTAACAGGGATGCATGTTTACTATCTGAATGGGATGATTTCTCCTCCCGTAATGTTGTTTGCCATTTTACATCATGGACTCCGGTGATGGAGCTTACATGACTGAAATTTGGATATTTCCTACGCCTTTCACATGCTGCTGTCACAGCTGTGATGTAATTCATGTACATGGACTGTTATATTTTCCCTAATATACCAGCGTTTTTTTCGTCTGAAGAAAAAAAAAAAAAAAACTCGTATCCCCGCGACAGGCAAACCGATCCAGCGAGCTTTGCGTGCAGATTAATACTGCCACGCTGCCACGATTTCGTCTTTGAGAAAAAGAAATACGTTGTCTCCGATGTCCGCCACAGGCAGCTGCTACGATCCGCCTTGGATCTGATGTCACTGCAACGATCCACCGCAGGACTTCAACACCACACAAACGTGTAATGGCAGTGACTGGCTCGCGCCTCCAGGGAGGGCTGATGCAAATCTTTTTAAGGAAGGGTTGATCAACGCGTGATCTAGCTTCAGACCCTGGCTGTCCCCCGATTAAAACTCCATTGACCAGCGCCCCTACGATACCAAAGTACGCGCTGCTCTACGTGAGAGGGAATTTTGTTTTTGCCGTAGTTTAAAAAAAAAACAGAATAGCCCAGAATCTGACAAATATTTTTGACAAAATCTGACAAAGATTTATTAGAATCTTATTTACAGTTGTTAAATTTCAGTGTTTTGTGTGCCTAAGAGTTTTTGATAGTGCTGAATCCATTTCTACTATCAAAAATGCAATTCAAACACTCCAACTACCCGATTTTTTGAATTTTTTTTTACCGGATTCCAACAAAAGAAGCTGCCATCTGGGCTATTCCATATGAATTTTGAAAAAATCTGGCAAAGATTTATCATATTCTTATTTACAGTTGTTAAACTTCAGTGTTTTGGGTGCCCTAAGAGTTTTTGATAGTGCTGAATCCATTTTCACTATCAAAAATGCAATTCAAACACTCCAACTCCCTGATTTTTTGAATTTTTTTTACCAGCTTCCAGCAAAAAAGTGTCATGGCTCCAACCACCAAGGCTCTCGAATCCAGCAACCAAGTCTGCGCATTGCCACTAAGTTCTCCAACCACCAGTGCTTTGATAAGATGTTAAAAATATAAAAAGGTTAAACTTATATATTGAAAATTAATAGTCCACATGTTAGCCATTTGCATTTGGAGATTGCCCAAGCAGAAAATGGGAGATTGGAAGTGACACCTAATCTAGGGATAACAATGAAACAATCTCACTCCAATTAATTTCAACAAACATATGTCAGGAAATATTTTATAATCAATCTAAACAAAACTTGTGGAAGTTTAGATGGCAAAGAAGCCAAAAATCTAATCCTATAAAAAAAAAACCCTTCAATTTTAATAATCAGAAAAACTATTCCCAAGTGCTTCAAAGATTTCATTTCATATTCAAAAATATTCTAAACTTCTTTCCACATGTCATAAGAAAATGTTGTATGCAATTTATCCATCTACTTTTGATATAATTTATCACTAGGAACCTCATAACAATCTATCTTATACAAGAAGTAACCTAAAAAAAGGTTATAATTCAAGTGGCATTGCCATTAATTTACATATTACCCTAATGATAATGTCAAAAACCCAATAATAAATAATGTCTTACTCCTAACAATTTCAAGTCTTACTCCTTATCTTTGAGAAAATCATATACTTTATATCATAGTTTTAAAACTCGGTCGTCCAAGCTCGGAACCGGTCGAGTTGATCGAGCCAAAGGGATGGCCGGTCCAACTCGGTGGTTAAACCGGTCTGATGGCCAGTTTATGACTGATCCGTCTGAGACATTGAGTCGGTCGGCTCGGCCGAGCCCGAGCTAGCTCAGCCAGATAGTTCTCAGTCGACCGCGGGCCATAAAAACTGAAAAAATTCAGACTTCAAATTGGTTTTAAATTTGCTGTTAGGGTTTTGTTAGCTTATCTAACCCTTTCCCATCCTATTTAACCTACCCAACCCCTCTCAATACCTCACATCTATCTCATTGAATTTTCTTGAGCATTTGTGAGGAATTTGTGAAGAGTTGTGTAGTTGGTTTTGGAGTAGCTTTGAGGAGTCTTTTGGGCAAATTTTGGAGTAGCAGTGAGCAGCTTATTGGGCAAGCTTTGGAGCAGCATTAAGGAGGCTAGAGGCTAGAGTTATTTATTTTTTCTTTCCTAAAATCTGTCTTTGCTTGTTTTATTTATTTTGCAAATCTAAAAATGGTAAACATAGTTTTTGGTGAAAAAAATGAACATAGAATGAATAGTCTATTTTTGTTTTCATTTTCAGATTTAAACCTTTTTTTCCAAGTCAAAAGCTCAGTCCAAAATGGCCCCTAGAGTGAAAGATGCTGCTTGGGCATATGCTGAGATGGTTGATGATAAAATGTATTGCAAATTTTGTAAGAGAAAAATTAAGGGGGGTGGAGGGGAATTCATAGACTGAAATTACATTTGGCTGGTCTTAGAGGCCAAATTACTCCATGTGAAACACAAAACATTAGGGAAATTAGGAAGGAGTTGAAAGAGAAATTTCAGAAGTTTGAGGAAGACAAAATTAGGCAAAAAGAAATATAGGCTAAAATTGGTAGGAAGAGAAATCTACAACAGATGATGGCTGCCAACCCAAGTTTTGATTATGAGGGTTCTTCATCTATCCCTTGCACTGATGCATCAAACCCCTTTCGCTATGTTCCTCCCTCTATGGAGTTTATTTCTGAAAAGGGTAAGGGTGCAATGAGAAATAAAGGTACTATCAAAAGTTTTTCTTGCCTTCTTCTCCCTTTGATAGTGCACATGGTCATAGTCCTTCAAGTAGAGGTCAAGTGCAGCCCACTTTAGATGCTCATTGGAAAAAATAATTGAGAGATCTCGCTTGTGATTACATTGCTAGATGGTGGTATGATGCTGATATTCCCTTTAATGCTACTCGTTCACCATATTATAAACCTATTTTTGATGCCATATATGCTGCTGGAAAGGACTTCAAAGGCCCTACTATGCATGAGTTAAGAGGATCTCTTGTGCAAAAAGAGATTATGTCCATTGATGATTATTTGAAAGAGTTCAAAAGCACATGGGCACATACAAGATGTACCATCATGTCAGATGGATAGAATGATCAGAGGAATCGTACCATCATAAACTTTCTTGTCTTTTTCCCACGGGGAACCATGTTTCTAAAATCAGTTGATGCATCTGATAGGGTGAAAGATGAACATTTGTTGTTTCATCTTTTGGATGAGGTTGTTGAAGAGGTTGGAGTGGAAAATGTTGTTCAAATCATCACAGATAATGCCTCTAACTATGTTCTTGCTGGTGACTTGTTAAAGGAACAACACCCAACCATCTTTTGGACCTCATGTGCTACATATTGCATAGACCTCATGCTTAAGGATATTGGAAAAATAGACTGGATCAAGAACACTATAGAGCATGCCAAAAGCATCACAAAATATATTTACAATCACTCATGGACTCTAAATCTGATGAGGAAAAACACAGGGCGCAAGGAAATTATTATGCCTGTCACCACTAGATTTGCAACACATTTTTTGACATTGTAATCTATGCTTGCCCAACATAGAAACTTGCAAAAGTTGTTTTCTAGTGATGAATGGAATGAATTTCAGTGAGCTTGCAAACAGGATGGAAAAAATGTGAAAATGAAAGTCAATGAAAAAATATTTTGGAAAAAGGCTGCAGAGATTGTGAAACTTGTTGAGCCACTAGTTAAGGTGTTGTGCTTGGTGGATGGGGAAAGATTGGCTATGGGCTTCATTTATGAGGCTATGGATCAAGCAAAGAAGCAAGGACACAGTGGGTAATTATGGGCCTATTTTGGCAACCATTGATAAGAGATGGAACAATCAACTCCATCGTCCTATACATGCAGCTGGGTATTTTTTGAACCCAAGGTATCATTATAAAGCTCAAGAAGCAAGAGATTTGAATGGGAGGTTAGAGATGGATTGATTGACTGCATTGATCGCATGATCCCCACAGAGTGAGAATTTGAAGATACACAATCAGATCACTGTGTTCAACCAAGCCATAGGTACCTTTAGCAAGAACCTTACAAGGATTGAAATGGAATCGGATCAGCCAGGTAAACAAAGAATTTCAATTTTCAAATTCATATTTTATTATATTGTATAATTGTTTATAATATCAATTTCAAATTTGGATATAGATTATTGAGCTAACTGGAACTCATTTTTTGTAGCACAATGGTGGGAGGCATTTGGTAGCCATTGTCCCGAATTGCAGAGGTTTGCAATTCACATTTTGAGTCAAACTTGTAGTGCTTCTAGGTGTGAGAGCAATTGGTCTGTCTTTGAAAGGATTCACACAAAGAAGACAAACTGTTTGGAGAAAAAACAGTTAAATGATCTAGTGTATGTCTAGTACAACTTCTAACTAAGATGCAACCAATTGCTGAACAAAAAACCCGATTCAGATCCCATTGTGTTGGAGGATATTGATCCAACATCAGATTGGGTAGTGGAGACTTGTCCACTAGAGTTTGACTCTGATGAGGATATTGGTGTGGGGATGGACTTCGATACATAGGTAGAGCCAGAGGCTATAATGCTCAATGCATATCCACTAGTAGCAGACCCAGTCCCAAGCCCTCCAGTTGCAGGCGCAGGCACTTCCTCTAGTCAGCCACGACGAAGGCGCATAACTTGTCCTTCTCAGGGTGGTAGGGCTATAGTTCTAGTTGAGGATGTTGATTCATAGGAGGAGCGAGCGATTTCCCCCTCTAGTTCAGAGTTTGAGGAAGAGGACATTGGATTGCTAGATGTCTAGTTACTAGCAATAGTGATTATTCATGTTTTGTTGTGGAGGCCATTTAGAACATCCTTGTTTATGTTTTTTGTTTTGATCTCTTTCTCATCATCATGTATTGGACAGTGCACTGGGTGCAATTTTGATATAATGGATATATTCATGAGCCTACTTTGATCATATGTTGTTTTTTTTCTATATGGTAATGCTTTGTGTTTGGAAACATGAATAAAAATCTTTAGAATTATGTTTTTTTACAAAAATAAAATAAAATATTTAATGTATTTTTTACAAAAACCGAGTCATTGAAACTAAACCGACCGATTCGATACCGAGTCGGAGTGGGAGTCAGAGTCGGAGCAGACCCTTAGCCGAATCGAAACCTGAGTCCAATTTTTAAAACATTGCTTTATATTAATATAAAATTTTAATCATATATATAAAAGCACAAACCAATACCATTTAATCTAAAATAATTTACCACACACAAAATAACACAAAATAACCCTCAATGATACTTAAAGTAAATTTTATTAAAAAAAATTGTTAATAAATATAATTTTTAATATAATTTTAATCTTTGATTATGTTGCTAAAAACATTTTCATAAATAAAACCCATCCTGGAATGAGTCGTGATCATATGACATATATTACCGCAATTGAAAACCTATCCTGAAATTCAGGCATAATATTTGTCGTCCCATATAGCATTAACTTTTCCATGGTTTATGTTGTATGCGTACGTACTTAAAAAAATTTATGTGTTAAAGTTTATTGAGATGTACTAAAAACGGGTGAATAACGAATGCTCACCTCCAAGTCAATTGAGAAGAGAATTAATAAATTGAAATCAATAATATATCCAAGAATAATTGACAAATCCTCTGATTGAACATGTAGATACATATTGTGTATACATATCTCAACAATATGCATATTTCTCCTCACTGCATTTGCATAGCTACAATTCATTGCAAAGTTGAGTTGCATGGTTTGAACATCACATTATTTCAGAGAGGGAGTGCACATATTGCTATTATAAGGGAAATTTCAGGTGCATTTGACGTTCTGTGTGGTTTCTTCCAACTTCTGTAAAATGATGCTGAATGACGAGACCAGGACGTGCAGGGAATATCGGATCTTGATTATTGAATTGTAAGAAGCGTGTCTGAAGGTAATATCTATTAAGAAAGACCTTTGAAATTTTCCTTTAGAGATAGTGCCTCTCAAATTTTACCCGAATGATAAAAAAACCCAATAAAAAACAACAAAAAATTTACCAAAATCCCTGGCAACCTGAAAAAGGGTTATAATTTCAAGTTGCATTGTCATTGATTTACATATTGGAATGAAAGACCAGAATGTTAATGTCAAGAACCCAGTAAAAAATAACAAATAATTAAACAAAATATTTCAAGTTGTAATCTGCCATTATATTTAATTTCATTTGGCGTACAAAGGAATCCATATCAGCCATGGCATATCTATATAATTAGATAAAATCCAACCCCAATATTTCAAGTTTATATCTGCCATTATATTTAATTTCATTTGGTGTACAAAGGAGTCCATATCGGCCATGGCATATCTATATACTTACATAAAATCCAACCCCACGCAACATTTGGAGGAAGAGAAAAAATTCAAAATAAATCGAAAGAGAAAAGAATATAAAAATGCATAATCTATGTATACAACATATCGTTGTGATTTGTCCTATGGCGACATCTTAACAAACCTCCATTACACACCTGAAACTCAGTGGAGTTATTATACATAAGCAAAGGTATTCAATAAGCTCAAAAACCAAAATTTCTCTAAATAACTTCCCCATAAACACCTGCATAGATGGCCCACTAGCTTTCCCCAGATATGGTTGTAACTATAAATCTCCTTCGAATACATTGAAGAGGAGCTCATGAGAATGAGCTTCTAGTACCTGGTGCTCAGGATGCTGACACTGGTGTGCGAGAGGCCGAGATTATCAATAATTCGAGGATGAAAATGAAATTGAGTGAAAGAAAGAGCCATCACATCTATTTTGAAAAAACCTGTTGTAGGAATTCAACAAGAAAATTTGAAATTTGAAATTTGAAATTCTATGTGACATGGGGCAGAAGTAGCATTGAATGTGTTGCTAGTTATTTATGGCTTGCATCATTCTTTCATTCATGCTAGTGTGACTTTTCAAAAGTAATGGAATTTTACATGTTTGTCACAGGCCTGGAATTTCAAATTTCTTATGCTCCTCAAATAAAAATTCCATGACGTTTTTGTATTTTTTATGCTTTTTATTTTACCTTTTAGAAAAAATTGTGAGTGACATTTTAATTTTCATTTTCGTTTCGATATTTTTTAATAAAGAATTTATGTTCAGATTAAATATGCACAGAATTGAAAAGAAGGAGTTGTAGCTCTCAGGCACCTAGAGACTACACTCAAAACTGAGAGATCACTCTCATTCACACCTTCATGAATGAGAAGTTACATCATTAAATACATCACTAGAAATCAGGAAGTTGCAAACAAACTCCTAAACTCTAGGAACAAATCCTAAACTAAGGAGATACGTTACAACTTGTGTAACCTTTTCTCCATTAATACAAAATAATATAATTATTTTCAACTCCCCCCCTTAATGGAGAAATGATTGTCCTGAACTCCTAGCATCCTTCTAAACAATTCAAACTTCACACGTGCAAGAGGCTTAGTAAAAATATCAGCCACATTGTCACAAGTTTTACAATATTCAACAATAATTTCTTTTGACTGTATTTTCTCTCTGACAAAATGGAACTGGGTGTCTATATGTTTGGTGTTTTTATGAAACACTGGATTGTATGCTAATTTAATAGTGCTCTAGTTGTTGCTTTTGATGGAAGTAGAGTTCTTATGTTCTTCTCCTACATCATTGAGAAGCCTTCTCAACCAAATCACTTGACACGTTGCTGCACAAAATGCTTGATACTCAGCTTCAAATGAAGACAGTGCTACAGTAATTTGCTTCTTGCTGCTCCATGCTATGACCCCAGATCCTATGTTGAATGCGTAACTTGTGATAGAACTTCGATCATCCAGGTTACCTTCCTAGTCTAAATCTAAAAACCCTGCTAGAATAACATCAGATGTGTCAGTGTATAAAATGCCATAATTAACAGTACCACAAAGATACCTCAACACGCTTTTTGCTGCTACCCAGTGACTTTCAAGCGGTTTTAACATGAACTAGCTCAACACACTAACAGAGTATGCCAAGTCTGGTCTGGTTGTTGTGAGATCTATCAAACTCCCAACGAGTTGTCTGTACATCGTGGCATCCACCTCCTTAGTGCCATCGTCACTGCACAACTTCAAATTCTGCTGCAAAGGTGTCGTTGCTAACCTACACTGATCCATGCCAAATTTTTCCAACAGATTTCTAGCGTACTTTCCTTGGGTAAGAAAAGTTTGCCCAGTATCTCTCCATGCTTCCAATCCCAGACAGTAATGGAGACTTTTGAGATCTTTCATTTCAAAAACTTGTGCCATACGCCTTTTGATTTCTTTGATTAAATTATCTGCATTTCCTGTTATAATCATGTCATCTACATACAAAGAAATCAAAATAATTTTCCCCTGCTTATTGTACTTGGTATACAAATTTGGTCATTCAAACTCCTATGAAAACCATGCTCTAAAAAGAAAGAATCAACCTTTTCGTACCAAGACCTAGGTGCTTGCTTTAAGCCATATAGCGCCTTTTTCAATCTGCAAACAAGATGTTCCTGCCCCTGCTTTACAAACCCTTCTGGCTGTACTAAGTAAATTTCTTCTTTTAATTCACCATTTAAAAATGCAGATTTGACATCAAGCTAGTGTAGCTCCCAATTATGTTTAGTTGCTAGAGAGATAAGCATTCTGATAGTGTTTAACTTTGCTACAGTTGCAAAGGTATCATCAAAATCTATACCTTCTTGCTGTGAGTACCCCTTTGCAACCAGCCTAGCTTTTAGTTTTTCAATACTTCCATCTGCATTCATTTTTGGTTTAAACAACCATTTACATCCTATGGGTGTTTTATTCTTAGGAAGTTCAACTAAATCCCAAGTGTTATTTCTAAGAATAGATTCTATCTCTTCATTCATTGCAGCGCTCCATGCCTCAGATTGACTAGATTCTTTGTAATTAGTGGGCTCTACAATATTCAAAATATTTGACATCAAAGCATAGTCTTTCAATCTTAATGGTTTTTGAGTCTTCCTACCTGATATCCTTGGTAGGGGACTTACCTCAAATTTGTTTTGTTCAGATCTAATTGGGCTTGCATTATCACCTTCTTCCTGTTCTTCTTTCTGCTCCTGTTTCTGCTCCTGCTCTCTTTCATCCTCGCTTCTTTCATCTATCAATAATGGAATGTGCCAATCATCACCAATGTCATCTTTCCCTTCTTGAACCTGTTCATGAAACACTACATCGCTGCTTGCAAATATCTTATGAGACTCAGGATTGAAAAACTTATATGCTTTAAATTTTGTGCCATAACCAACAAAGATGCATTTAACAACTTTAGGGTCTAATTTCTTTCTATCAGCTTTGGGTATATGGGAAAATTCTTTTGACCCAAATACTCTTAAATGATTTACTACTGGTTTGAGTCCATATAGAGCTTCAAAAGGGGTTTTGAACCCAAGATACCTGGTAGGACTTCTGTTCTTTAAATATACAACAGTATTAATAGCCTCTACCCAAAAACTATTAGATAGACCCTTACCTTGTAACATGCTCCTTGCGCACTCCACTAAAGTTCTGTTCTTGCGTTCTACCACTCCATTCTGTTGTGGTGTGTGTGGCACGGTAAACTGCTGAGAAATCTCGTGAGATTTGCAGAATTTCATGAATTCCCCTAACTTGTATTCTCCCCCTTGATCAAAACGGAGAATTTTTATACTTTTTCCAAACTGTTTTTCCACCAAGGTTTTAAATTCTATAAAGTACTGGAAAGTTTGACTCTTTTTACTCAGAAAATAAACCCATGAATATCTAGTGCAATCATCAGCAAATAACAGAAAGTAATATGCTCCACCTAGCGACCTCGTCTACATAGGTCCGCATATATCAATGTGCAATAGTTCTAGAATGTTTGTTTCCTTCCTTCTATCATGCACAGGAAACTGTTCTCTACGCATTTTACCTAAGGCACATCCATCACAATTTAACTGAGTATTATGAAAGACAAGGAGTCCCTCAACCATACCTTTTCTTTCCAATAACATGAGGTCCTGCAAATTCAGATGATTGAATCTCTGGTGCCAGATTTGTTGGGTTGTCGATCCACCTGCAACCATGGCTCGTTGTGGTATACTCTTTACATCCAGTCTATAGGCTTCCTACGCGCACGCCTGTTGCAACAATTTCTTTCCTGCAATCCTTTATGACACAATGAGTCTTGAAGAATTCGACTTGCATATCTTGATCAGTTTTATGGATACAGATATCAGATTTTTATTAATTCCAGGTACATATAAAACATTTTTAAGATGACTGATTTTACCATTTGGTAGCTTTACTGGAATATTCCCATAGCCTCTAGTCTCGTATCCACTATCATCTCCTAAATAAATTTTTGATCCATATGTACTTTCTTCAATATTTTCAAAATATTCCTTTTTACCTGTCATGTGAGAGGATGCACCGGAATCGACATACTAGATGTCGTCCTCATTGGATGCTGAAAGGGCACAGTCGACTATGAACAGTCGAAATTCGTGACTGAAATCTTCATCTTCTTCAACATCTTCTTCAACAGAATACCCTCTATGCTTTGTTATCTCCAACTTTTTCTTGGCATCTTTTGCCTGCTTCTTAAGCCATTCCATCTGTATATGACCCTTCTTTCCACAATAATAACATCTTTTTACAGGATGATTTATAGACATACCTTTATACGGACTCTTCTGCGATGTACCTCCTCTCTGCTGCTATTGCAACTATGATTTCTGCTATGGTTGCTTCCTTTTGAATGATCATTGTTTTGCCATCAAAGCAAGATCATCGCTCTGGGGTTTCAAATTTTGTCGCCGCTCCTCTTCTTGCAGCAAGATCGATGTCATATCTTAAAATGTAGGTGCTTTCTCCCTTGCCGCAAATCCAGTGATGAACATTTGAAATTCATCTCTCATCCCATTCAGAGTGACTGTGACGAGATCAGATTCAGACACCTTCTCCCCGATGTCCCCCAATCCGTCTTTTACATCTTTAATTCGCGCGATAAATGCAGCAGCAGTCTCACTTTCATCCATCTTCATTGAAAATAGCTTGCTTTTGAGTGCCATAATTCAACTTGTATTTTGGGTCTGATATAAACTTTTGATGGTCGTCCAGATCTCAGAGGACGTTTTACATTCTCTGATGTGAGGGATAATTTTGTACTTGACGGACATCTTCAGCAAAACTTTCGCCTTGTTTTCTCTTTTATCCCATTCTTGCCCCTGTGTATTCGCCCCTGTATTTGAATTCGGCCTTTTCTCATCTCCTGTAACTATCGACCATGAATTCACACCCTCAAGCAAGGTCTGAATATTAAACTTCCAATTTGTGAAGTTAGATCCATCGAGTTTGCCAGACTCGTGGAGATAATATTCCATAGTATTATTCATTTTGAACTGATCTACAAATAAATGAATCTACCCAATTGATTCGAAAAAAAAAAAATGAATACCTGTCAGATCTTGACAACCGATCTGCCACTGCTTTGCTGGTCTCCTGATCCACCTACGATATCTTCGATTCAGATCCAACAATATCTGACAAATCTGCAAAACAATCCCGCTCCAATGAGAAAATCAGACAAATCTGAGAAAATATTTTGTTTCCCAATACAGCCACAAAACTGATCCAATCTACCTCTCCCGGACAGATCCGCAACTTCTCAGATCTGCAACTCCCGCAGATCTTCCAACAAAGGTGAGGCTTCCCGTGGATCTTCCACTGAAGGTGAGGTGGCACCTTTCCAAGCGAAAAATCTGCGCCTTTCTGTTCTTGGCACGAATTTTCCATGCGTTTCTGTGCCAATCCCGTGATTTGGCGTGGAGGGGCGGTTATAGGCCGAACGGACGTGCCAATTGCACTTTTTGGCATGAATGTCAGCGCGAAAAGCGCACCAACCCCCTTCTGCTTAGAAAATTAAAAAATCATCTGAGTCTGTGAGACAGGTGTTACTGCAGTCCACCTGCTTGGTCGAGCACAAAGCTCTATGAGCACACAGCTCTCATGTACACGCGGCCACAAAGGCACTTTTAGCCACGAAGGCAATTCTCCCACAAAGGAAAACTGGCCACAAAGGCGATAAAGGATCAAGCTCACCCAATATGAGCTCTGATACCAAGATAAAATATGCACAAAAATGAAAAGGAGGAGTTGTAGCTCTCAGGTGAGTACTGCACCTGGAGACTACACTCAAAACTGAGAGATCACTCTCGTTCACAAATTCATGAATGAGAAGTTACATCATTAAATACATCACTAGAAATCAAGAAGTTGCAAACAAACTCCTAAACTCTAGGAACAAATCCTAAACTAAGGAGATACATTACAACTTGTGTAACCTTTTCTCCATTAATACAAAATAATATAATTATTTTCAACTTGTTCAATCTCAGATTTTTGTGATCGATAATGTAGATAAAAGATTTATTTAAAATACACTTGTTAGTAAAAGTGCACTTTTTTGTTAACCATTTAATTTGAAGGATTGGATGAATATATGACTATCCAAATGAAATTAAGACCAACTCTTCAAATTTGAATCTCCTATATAAAACATCCATGAAAACTCAATATTTTTTAAATTTTACAATTAAAAATTATCTCAAGCATTTCAAATCACTCATTATTTTTTAGATTTTACAAAAGAAAATTAAAATTTCATGATATCTACCCTAAAAAAAATCAACATTAACCTTTTCATAAAATCACATCACACTATATAAATAATAAATAACAGTAACATAAATATATTTTATTTCTATAATCCTCTAATAAAGAAAGTTCCATCTACACATCTACACAACGAATTTGCTTTAAATTTTATTTAAATGACCATATATCTAACCATTATTCAGGAAACTGTGTCTCTTTATATTTGTATTATACTTAGAGAAAGAACCTACTAAGAAAAAGAATCGGAATTTTATCCAAGTAAAACACCAACATTACCACATAAAGGACCATTTAAGAAGAAGAAGAACGGGTTAAGAGGAATAACCTCAATTTTATCCAAGTAAAATATCAACATTACCACATAAAACAACCTTTAGTTTAGGGAAAAGTCTGGTTGTAGTCAATAGATATCTTATTTTATGAATGGTATAGATAATGTTTTAAGAAAACTAGAAATTACTCATTTTTTGGTTAGTCTATTAGTTGTGGTATTTATATGTGACAAGCCTATTAATTTCACTTTCTTTTGTTTTATACTAATTTCTATGGTTCGAGAATATATGTTCATTGTCGATAATTTTCCTAAAAGAAAAGAGGTTTTATTGATCATATTTCAAGAATTCTCACTGCTACCATAAGTTCATCTTCACCACTTTCACTCCTTTTAAAATAAACTTACAACCAAGAATAAATGGAGATAAGGTAGCCTCTTTCACTAAGCAGAAATGCCTACATAAATACAGTATATTTTCAATCCAAAATTTACGAGAAAGGGCATATTTATCACCCTTTATACGTCTTTCGGTCAAAACCTTTTATTTCTGCAACTTGAGAGAGAGCATTCCTCCATTTTTCAATAATGTTGGAGGCATATCGAGGTCAACCACCAAATGTTTTCTTCTCTTCGAGCACACAAAGAAATAAAGCGTAGACTCCATTTTTACCTTGCGTCGAGTGAGGCTAACCAGGAGAGAAATGAACAAAAGCTATTGGAATCGTTGTTATTGGTGCCATGGGAGGTGAATGTAGTTTGCCACTGGATAAAAAATTGTAAAGGAGTAGGATTAGGATTGAAGATGTGTTGCAGAGATTGGGATTGCGCGTTCAACCTCATTATTTTCGTCTCCTCTGCCGATGACTTTAGATATTCAATGGATCTATCAGCTGCATTTTTTTACTCACTTGATGTCTAATATTTTAATAATATGACAATCGATTCAAAAAACAACAAGGGAGATCTGGCTGATTTGTGATATTCGCATTTCGTTGAAGAAACCGAAACAATGATATCGTTCCTTTTTCTTACTATTAAACTTCATTTTAATACTTGGATTAAAGGAGCTAATGCTGTAAATTGAACGGTAAAAGCGAAGTTCTAGGAATTCCCTCATCACTGCATTTTAGAATCAGTGGTCGACATGATGTTACACATTGTAATTTGAAGGGTAAATAAGAGCGATGTACAATGGTAGATCCAGATTAAATTTGGTCATCAATATATCTTTCGTATGGATTTTGGGCAGATCATGGATGGTCGCTCCGTGCAGGAGGGAGTTACTCCCAACGTACGGAAGGAAGGAAAAGTAGGAAATTGGGACTCTCATCCACAAATAATTTCAGGGCGCTTGTAATTCTATGTATGCTAGAGGTATCATTGTTTTTTATGGTTTACATTTCAAATTAAACGTCAAAATTATGGGTTACAGGCGCACAAGGAATGTCAAATATGATGTGGAAAAATTTGTAGCAGCCATCAAATACGTCCTAAAACCTAAAATACGTCCTATAGGATTCCACCCTGGTCTGTTGATTTTTTTTTATGTCATGTGGTAAATTGATAGTCAAAAACAATTTGTTTTTTTTAAATACTATTTTTTTTATAGAAATAATAGTAAAATACAATTTGTTTTTTTTTTTAAATATTCAATTTTTTTTAATATAAATTATGAAAACATATTGAGAAATGTGAAATTTGTGAAATTTAATGAGTCTATTTTGAAATTCCAATCTTAGGGGTCACCATTTTATCACCTTTTTATCACCTTTCTATTAAGATCTTAGTGGTTGGCAACTAGCATTGGGTTTGCTTTCATGTATATCTATTTATTCCTGCTCTTCTTTATCCATTTTTTATGTTTAATTTTTGTTTCTTAAATGTGTTATTTTTTAGTTTTTATTTTTGTTTCTTAAATGTGTTACTTTTTGGATTTTTTTGGCTGGAATGTAGTGAAATTCTTTTGGCCAATTTTTATTTTTTGTTATTTAAAATATGTTTTTGACTATATATATTGATCCAACACTCTGAAAATATCCAAAAACACTCTAATTATGCAGGGTTTATAATTCAAACTTGTAATTTCAAAAAATCTCTACTAGATTCTAAACAAACTAAACCAAAATATATATGGCCATACAGATTTTCTGGGCTATAGGATATTAAATTCTATTGAGCATATATTGTCCACCATTAGATTTAAACGAATCTAAATCTAAAAATAGGCAGTATATGCCTAAAAACATTTAATATCCTATAACCCAAAAAATAATAATTTCCAAAATATACCCAAAAAAATCCTATGAAAAATAATACTCTGACTCTTCATAAACACTCTTTATGTCCACCAAAAACAAATGTCATTTCTTCCTTAAAAATAATGTTTATGTTGAAACGCTTAATATTTGCAGATACAATGGACAACCATCCTTTGATGTGATACTAGTGCTACAGCTCGACATATGGCGACGTTAGATCTTCTTCCTAATAATAGCCATGGCGTTTTTGGAAACTCTTGCAGAAAGATTTTCACATTTTGGAGACGCGCAACATCTTTTGATTCACTGGATTATTTACACATTATTTTCGTTCATGAATATTTCGAAATAATGTTATAAAAGTTCTAATTTTTCGCATGAGATTATTTTTTCACAGGGATTTTCCTGCAATTTGTGATTTTTGTATTGTGTTGTATCTTCTTCTCATAAGTTTACAAAAACCTATAATTTTATAGAGGAAAATGATTTAAAAGTATCCAAGTTTTTTAATATAAAATATACATACCTCTTCTCCTTTTCTCCTTTTACTTATGTGTTTTTTCCTTAAAAGGATTATCCATTACTCTCCCTCCTATTATTATTATTATTGGTGCAACTTTCGCACCCCCTCAACTCCTCGACTCTAAAGTTAGAGACCTTCACCTGAAATCTGATCGCCTAGCTAACATGTCATGTTCCGGGACCCTTCGAACACATCGAGACTTCGCACTGAGGTCTTCCTTGAAATTCGAACCATTGGTTGAAACACCACAACTCCTCAACTACTCTCATTTTTCCTACTAACAGTTAGCCATAATGGTGTGGGTCCTACCACCCCTCTTCCATCTATCTTGATACCTGAGTCCTCCTGATATCACTTATGCAATGGTTACAGGCTTCTAATGTTCCAGGGTGCCACAGAATCCTCCATGTACTCATCACATGTGACCCTGTGTCGCACACTCTAGAGGCCCTGTGATTCCTAGGGACATCTTGTCGCATGAGTCACCATTTCCCTGGTGACATCATGTCGACTTCGTCCAATCCATGTGTTCCCTACAGGGGGCTCCAGTGGTCACTCAATGATCCAAATTTATGTAGGAACACAACATAATACACATATAGGCATAAATAAAAATATGCAACGGAAATAAATCTTCATTTCATTAAAATCAAATGACTGAAATATGCTTACAGACATAATGGAAATAAACTAGCTAGGGCGCTGGTAGCTTATTTATGAGAAGAGATGTGGCAACTACAGGCCTCTGAAATGTTACAAAAAGGCTCGAAGGCCTATTTATTGTTGAGAAACAATGGAAAACCCTAAAAATTCAAAAACCTAACCTTAAGAGATGAAGCGCCAAAACTATGGGCCATGTTGGATAAAGTGGTACATCAACTTCCCTGGGACGTAATTTTGGTAGACAATCTCTGTTTGATGTGCTCTATACCTTGTTAGAAATATCGATCCGAGGACTACAACTTTTGAGTGAGAAACATCGAGGGAACTTCCATGTTGCTCTCTAATTTCCCAAAATATGTCGTTTAGGGCCTCAAAACGGCTCCGGAAGTTCAAGACCCGAAAAACTGCTAAAAATAGTAAATTGTACGAAAACTAAAAAACTAAAAGAAATGATGGTGGGGGTCCAAGTGGAATAGGTGGGTGGCCACCAATATCCACCTAGATCATTCCTCTCCCCTTAGGAAGTAATGGTCTCCATTGCATTGAGTTCCTCTATGAGATGAGGAAAATTCTGTTAAATTTGGTCCCCGGTGAACTACTTGCCTTGGTGATGGTGTATGGCCCATATCAGAGCGGGCAAAGCTTGTGGTGGGGTCCAGTGAGGCACTCCTTCTAAAAGCGTAGCCACACTTTTTTTCCCACCTAGAAGTTGTGTGGCACCCGATGTTGATCATGCGCTGCTTGTACTTGGCATTGGAGTTGTCCAAGATGTCACGGACCTACTGGAGGACGTGTTGGATGCATTCAATATATTTGGTTGCTTTATAAGCCTCAGAAATTACATGTGTGGATTTTTTCTGTGTGGTCGCGTGAGGTATGACAACATCGGGCGGCGGTGCACCAGGGATCATATCAATGAAGTGCTTGACCTGACAGTGTAGAGGGACCTTTGTGGGTGAGGAGAAAATTTCCTTGTATTCCTCCACAATTTTGTCCATCTGTTGCTACCGTGCAGGGGAGGCCTTTTTCGAGGCTGTGGCCACAATATTCTTCTTACCTTGTGGGTGAATTCTAATGAAAATAAATTTCCTGGTATGGGAAACAATCTTACTGTGTTCTTTTGCAATAGTCAAAGAGATGACAGGAGGCAGTACTACCTCCAGTATCATGTACAATGTATTTTCCAAAGTAATAACAATAGAACGAGGCCTAGAATAATGCATAACATGTCACTTCCACAAGTATGGTTGGCCCAATAATACATCAGACACATCAGGAGGAAGAACATCACATAGTACCTCATCCATGAATGGATTGATGTTGTACGAAAGGCGGCACTGCTCACGGATGCAGAGATCTCTTCCTTGGTGAACCCACCCAATGGTATACAACTGCAGGTGTGTTGTGGTTGGCAGGCCAAGCCGCTTCACGACCTCTACTAAAATGAGGTTCCTTTGGCTTCCGTTATTGACAAGGAATTGTAGTGGAGAACCCTTCACCGACATCTGCGAATAGAAGAGGCACTCCCCCTCCTTTAGATCCTTGGGCTCCTCCCTTTGGAGCTTGGTGGTCGAAATGGTGGCACTGGGTTATGCATCAATGATTTTCTTCCCTTTTTCATCACCCTTTTCTAGTTCTGACTTAGGATCATAACATGCATTTGATTCAGGTACCTTCAATTCGACCACGAACGACTGTTTGGCCCAACACTTATTTGTGATGTAAGTGGGTCTGTTATGAAATTCAAACCACTTCCCCATGTCCTTCTTTGGATTTTTGGTGTTGTTCTGAGTCTCCCCACTTTGGCTTCACCTCTTTTTCTATGGTTCGGGGGCGCCTTTCCCTAGCTTTAGGTTCACAGATCCAAAGTCTCACTTCTTCTGCTTAAATTTCTGCTCGATCTTCGCAACATAGAGATATTCCATGCTAAGCGAGGTAATTTCGAGGAAATCCATTTCCTCCTGAATGTATATATGCAAATAACTGTAGTACTTGAGCACCAAATGTCTCTCTGAATATTTAATACCCAACTTTGTGTGTAGGGTATGGAAAAAATTCGTTAGTTCATGCACATCTTGATCCCTTTGCTGCCACAGCGAGGTCCATTGGTTGTACTTGTCATCATAGCTCCCCACAAGGTAATATTATTCCTTGATGCCATCTCAGAATGAATTCCAAGTGGGTGCGGCTGAGAACCGAGAGGGATCCCTCTCGTCCTTTTTCTTACAGTAGGTTTTCGACCAGTCTTTGACATGGGGGGCAGATTTGAGGATTTCAAAAGTAATATTTTCTCGGTCGAAGAAATCATGGACTGATAAATACCCTTCCAGAAAATTCACCCATATATCTACAGCGTCTGCATCTACTTGGCCTTCAAATACAGGAATGTCAAATTTGACTTGAACATTGAAAGGAGTAGCGCCTCTAGAGTGACCGCTGGATGTAGATGCGTCGCCAATGGACAGCCTTTGAAGTATCTGGGAAAATTTATCAATCAGCGTGTTCCTTTGTTTCTCAAGAGCCTCCTCGAGCAATAATTTGATAGGATCTCCTACTCCCTCATCTTTCTTTTCATCCGCCATGGGAGATCGTCGGGGTTTGCGAGGCTGATCTTGCAAGCGTTTAACTAGATCAAGATCCAACTCCTTATACCCTGACCTCGTTGGGGACATGCAAAGAAAAACAAAGAAAGAGCATACCACTCTGATACCACTGATCCAAATTTATGCAGGAACACAACCAAATACACATATAACCATAAATACAAATATGCAATGGAAATAAAACATCATTTCATTAAAATAAAATCACTGAAATATGCTTATAGACATAATGGAAATAAACTAGCTAGGGCTAGTAGCTTATCTCTAAGAAGAGATGCGGTGGCTACAGACCTCTGAATTATGTTATAATGAGGATCGAAGGTCTATTTTTTGTTGAGAAACAATGGAAAACCCTAAACATCCAGAAACCTAACACTAGAAGATGAAATGCCAAAACTATGGGCCCAATTGGGTAAATTGGTACATCAACTTCCCGGGGACGTAACTTTGGCATACGATCTCTATTTGATGTGCTCAATACTTTGTTAGAAATATCTATCCCAGGAATACAAAGTTTGAGCGAGAAACATTAGAGGAACTTACATGTTGCTCCCGGTTTTCCAAAAAAGTGTCATTTATGGCCTCAAAACGACTCCGGAATTTCAAAACCTGAAAAACTACTAAAAATAGTAAACTTTGCTGAAACTGAAAAAATGAAAGAAACGATGGTGGGGGTCCAAGTGGAATAGGTTGGTGGCCACCAATATTCACCTGGGTCACCCAAGACTCCTGACTACTTTCCATGTGTCCCTTAGCACATCGTTCTGACATCTTTTCCATTTTGCCAATAGAACATCACGTGTCTAGAATTTGGTGAGTGAAGGATTCCTTGGCAAAATGGCTTATGCCATGCCTCTCATAGGGAACATAACCCTCGAACCTAGAACCTTAATACACTTCATTTTCACAATCCTCATGGGTCCCAACCTTTTGGGCTTCTAGGGTGTCCACCTCCAGTAGCTTCTGCACCAAACAAATTCGGGTGACAGAGAAATCTTCGTCGTTGTCCTTCGATAAACCTATGCTCCCATTTAGATTGGCCCCTACTATCCAAATTCTATGGTCTATCTGTCATGTCCTTCTGAAAAATCACGTGCGGGGAATCCAATTACACAAATTAGAAGCTCCCCTTGACTAGGGTTTTTTACCATTCAAAGAATAAGGTTGTTCCAACTTCCCTATAAGTTGAAGTCTTCACCCCTCTGCACCGCATCAAGACCATCCTTCTCATCCTTGCCATGACTTGGCCTAAAAATCTCGAGTCTACTTCGCGCAATGTCTCAGATGGATGGCTCTATAGCCTTCTTAGTTATGAGCTCATCCACTGCACAAGCTTCATTGAGCTAGCTTTGCAAAATCTGGCTCTTCCTCAGGACTCTAATAGACTCCCAAACATGTTTAATAGGTTCACTACAGTTCCCTTGTTTACCTAAGGTGACTTACGATGTTATCCCTCTCGAGCTTGAGTGATAGATTCTCTAGTGAGTTCCTAGCCCGTTGTGCTTCCCTTTCCATGAGAAGGGAATGCCACCCTAGAAGGCATATGCACTCCTACATGTATTTCCTATCACGGACTTGGCGCAGTATTTTGGGAGGTTCGTACCTCGCCTGCCACACGTCGATGGTGCCAGACCCTATGTCGGGCATGAAAATAGCTCCATGCCAATACACAGGGCTATCAGGTGTCTCGGTAGCCAGCTTATGCCCCAAAAAATAGCTATCCAACATGTTGAAAATGTAAGGATAAAGGACATTCAGGTAAATTTAGTGGCTCAACTGATACTAGGGAAAACTTCCCTTGACGTTGATGCAATGCTTTCCATGGACCACAACAACTTGTAACTCCATCGACAAAGGGCTTCTTAAGTGAATATTGACCCTACTATATAAAGGGGTTTCCATGCAATCTTTACAATAATGAAGAGGGTCTCGTGACCCAATATATTTTTATTGTTAATCGAAGTTGTCATAACTTAAATGTGATGTGTAACAAATTCAGTTTCTTCGTGCTACTTTCTGCACTATTAACATACATGTGGACTCTTGTCCATCATAGAATTGTGGTTTAGAATTTTATTATTATGCAGTCTGTTATGCTCCTAATACATTAGATGTTCTGTGACTACTAGTAGAAATTATTACACACCTTTCAGCCTTCTTCTTTTACACCCATGGATTCGTATGTTGAACACACACATAGATATATATATATATATATATGTGTGTGTGTGTATGTATGTATGTATGTATGTATGTTCCCCCTGGATACATTAAATCAGTGCAATGCAATCTTAATCAACACAATAGAGTTTCCAATTCAAAACCACTATTTACAACACAAAAATATGATTCAGTGGCAAACAAACATCATATACAGATACTTATCTTTGAAAGTGTAGGGTAATTGATCCCGGGACAAGGACTCTCCACCAAACTGTAGACAGTTGCAAACGCTGTTACTAGGAGTTGTAACCCCTGAGTTGGATTCTAGAGTTTGGGGGGAAATCGCTTGCTTCAAGATCTAAAGCACCAAATGCTACTAATTTCAGGACTCCAAAGGACTTCCTTTCTCAATCCCACCAAATGATGACTACTTACTTAATTGACACTAGGAGTCGGGAGATGCCAAAAGTCACCCCGAAGTTCACGCATAGTGATTAAACCCCTTCTAGGAAGTCGAGAATCCACTTTTCCATCAAGATAGTTACCATGAGTCTTCATTCTATTCTTCCTCTTATACTGCTTCAGGATGGTCTCTACCTAACCTGTTACAGGGCTCCGGAGTTTGTTATCTCAACCCATAGCCTCCAGGGGACCCAATTTGTTACAGGTCTTGAGATATTCCATACCAACCCATAGCCTCGAGGGACCCAAATTGTTACAGGGCTCCAAAGACCCTTTTCCCAACCAACAGCCTCCAGGGACCCAAGTTGTTATAGGGCTCCAGAGATCCTATCTAAACACACAGCTTCCAGGGACCCCAAGTTGTTACATGGATCCAGAGTCTTAAGGCCAAGAGCACATCAGCTCACTTCAAAACCTTGATGGATGATCCTTCATTATTCAAAAGTGTACCCTCTCATAGAGCTAGGCACACTCCAAAAGAATGAATCCCCTTCCATGTCCTGAACTATTCCCTCCAAGAATGAATAAACCTTCCTAGAGAACACTCATTTGACTCGAAGAAGTATGCCCTCCTTGAGCGCACTCACACATCTTGAAGACCCGAAGATTAGTCCTTCATCCTTACCTTAAGTGCCATGCACCCTCCTAAACTTCTTGAGCACACTGTTGCACTTTGAAGGTATGAATCCCGAGCCTTCAACCTTTAGGGATGCACCCTGCACCCTCCTTGAGGCCTATTCAATGCATGAGAACACCCTAAAGGCATGAAGCCTTAGCCTTCAACCTTCGAGAGTGTGCCATGCACCCTCCCTCTCTCTCTTGAGTGAATAACTCACTTGGGAAGCTTGAATATTTTCCCTTCATCATTCGTACTTGTGAGCGTATTCAAAAGCCCTTAATATCATCATTCTCATCCCTTTAGCCTTTCAAAGTGTGCCCTTGTGCCCTATAGCTCCTCTGACTATTTTAAGTGCACCGAAAAGGCATAAGAAAGAAAATCTGATTAAAATAAGGTAGAGTAGGATATTTTCAAATTGGTAGTTTCTCTTCATGAGTGATTATAGAAAAATGTGTTCTAAGGGCCTTATAGAAAGCACACATAAGGAATATTGGGAAAAAAGAATAAAAAAAGGAAGCACAAGAAGAACCAAGAGCACACCTGAAGCCTGATGATCAAAGCACCATAAATACTCCAAGATCGCAGACACTTCGGGGGGTGGAAGCACCATGAAGACTCCAATATTAAATACCATTCATAGGGTGGAAGCACCATGAGAAGATTATGATAAAGAATAGACACGGTGGGAGCCATGTCACTACTAAATCAAGTCCATGCCATCAATTACTGTCAGTCCCAGTCATCTAAGAGAAAGATGTGTTAGATTTCATATATGATGATGTGGAAGACAAATGTATCATTATAATAATTGTACAAACAAGTAGAATTCCAAGGGTCATGTGTGAACTCAAGAGTCACAAAAGTCCAAAGGATGTGTAATACCAAAAGTCACATGTAATTTAAAAATTCCTTTGGAACTTCAAAGGTTGTAGAAGTCTAAAGGGCGCTCCAAGTTAGAAATTCAAGAGTCATGAGGATATGAAAGGTCACTCTTCAAGTTATAAATAGATCCTCATTTATTAGGTAAAGGACTTTTAACCTTGGCTTCTAACATAAGGAATTAGAGAGAAAAATTTAGTGCTTTTGGGGAGCAGGTAGTGGCTCCAACACTCCACTATAGGAGCAAGTGATATTGTTGTATTCATTGATCTTAGGAATTTTACTTAATATTTGAAGCTTGATGGCCAACAGATTTTCATACATGGATTATGAATGTTTGTAAGACTATTTTGTGAATTTTTATTGTTCATGTTTTCTTTCACCAATACTAATGTAGTTGAACTATTTTGGTTATTTTAGTGCTTATCTTGTTGAGAATGTGTTGTAATGGTTATAACAATCATCACGTCTCTGCGGACTATTCCCCTGGATGTTAGACAAGTCACTCTTATTACATGTGTCTTTATTAGAGTGGTATTATTACCTCTCTCTTAGAGGCTCACCTTTTTCCCCTCTATAGTATAAGAAAATTGATGCATCTACAACCGAAAATTCACTAAGGACACTAGCTTAATTTTTTAAGGTGCATATGTGACTCTCTCTTGCTGAAAACTAAATCCAAGCAAAATATTTAAGTAAACAACAGTCGGGTCGTATTCTGGATGGGGATCCTATCCCAAACTGTGGGAGGTCTAATTAGGACCGGATATCAGGGAGACCCCCTTGAATGTTGGTAGGTCCAACACTGTCAACAACATCATTAATTATTTTTTGGTATATTAAGTTCCAATACATATGAATTATATCCTGTGTTATGACTAAGTTGTTGTAGATGACCTCAAAATAAATAAAATTTAATAAAACAAGTTATTAGTTGACAATTACTAGTTGACGACATCGTTTAAAATTAGATTTAAAATGTATTTCAATACTATTTGTGTATTTTAATTGAACCATGAACATATATTTTAGTTCAATTTAAGTATAAAAAAATTTGCATCATGGTCCAAGATTGTACTTATTTCTTAGTTTATTTCATGAGAAGTCAAAAATTTTATCTTGTTAGCTATGTATGATAATAAACTATCTATATGAAAATATATACAAATTAAATTATACACATGAAAATCCACAAACTAAAATAATAAGCATCCATAAGATGAAATAATTTTCACGCATCAATAAAATGTCAATGTATGAAAATATTCAAATTTTGTACATCACATGTGAATTTTCCCTATGAAATGGGCCTAAAAATATACAAACTATCTATGATCCACTCTATAAAGTATCACTTCTAGAACTCTTATGTGTGTTTCACTACGCAAAGTGAGCATCCATAATCAAACACTGCAATATAACACATTCAAATTTAAATTAATTAAAACATTATTTGTATAAAATAAACAATATGAAAATAAACAAATTTGAACTTTGCATTTAAATAGTCCCCTACGCATGACGCAATAGAGTGAAAATAAAATTTAGGTGGGATGGGGGTTTGATCAATCCAGGTTTGGTGCTCCCCATCCTATGGCTCAATTCCTCCATACCCAACATCCCACTCATGTGTCCACATAAATACAACATCGACAACCCTCTGCATATGGGCATGCATACACAAGGGAAATGTCAAATTATAATTACTTTATTAATTAATTAACATGCATACATGTAACTTAAAAAAAGAAAATGTTGAAATATTAAGAATAAAAAAATTCACCTCAATTGTTAGTCCATGAGTGTTATGAGGTGGAGGTGGAGGTGGAGGATATTTATCCATGGAAACATGCACTAGAGGAGGTTGCTCTAGCTGGTCAAATATCCCCTCATATCACCACAAAATCTCATTTGCATTGTTGGGTTGTGCATGCATGTTATCATGAAATTATTAATATAAATGAAATCTGTTATAAACTTATTAATATACATAATGTAAAATTTGATAGATTCAAAAATTTCGTATATATGTACCTGGTTTGTGTCACATGGTTCGTGTGCCCTCCAAGTGTCACGAATGGTATAACGACATGTACATGCATATGACAAAATTTGGTCATGCCCTAGACTCTCGAGATGTGAATCATCATGTAACGCAATTAGTGGGCCACGTGGCAACGAAGGTAGTCTACTCATATCTCCACAAAATGTGACATGTGTAATGGCCAATTTCCTTTGCATGTTATCTGCAATGGTATGCCTATTCTCAGTGCCAACTTGTGATGACTACTTCAACTCTACTGGAAATACCACGTTCCGAGATGGTTGTGGAAATAATCTTGGAGTTAGTGCTACATTCGTAGTTTCCCTACAAGCCTCGACACATTCATAACTATGTCCCAAACTAGGTCCATAGAACTTAGATTTGATGTTGGTGTAATCTAGCCTGATATGTAGCACAAACTGTGCATATATATGCTCTGAAAAGTAAATGGGGACCTGGTCATGGTGGGGGAAATGGCCCAAAGATTCAATGGATCGATCATAAACAAAAGGGGGCAGATAAACATTCTTAAAATATTTTAGCGGAATCGCACCAACATGTCTAGCATGACATTCCAGAGGGATGTCAAAAAACTCCCCACAAATATAAATTCTCTTGTTGGCATCTTTCACCACCTTCCAAGTATGTGGACCTATAACCTCTAACCTCTAGCCTCCTAATCCTATGTATGGAATATAGGAGGTGGATTTGTTGACCTATCCTCTAGTATGTATCGATCAACTTGTTGATGTTATCCAACATCATAGACAAACTATGCCAGGTAGGTGAATTACCAGGGATTTTATTTAACTCTCGTGTGATCCATGTCTTTTGGACCCTAATATCCTAATTGTAATATTGGATATAAAATAATTCCACGGAGGGATCGTCACTACACTTTGATCCTCGTATTCACCCTACTGAGGGTATGAAAATCATAAAAATAACTTAATATATATAACAAACTAGAACCATAATAACATATACTTTAAATTCAAACACATCAATTGAAGACAATTTAAAAATGAAAGAAAATTTCAAGACATAAACACATAAAGTTTAAATAGGATTTAAAATGAAATATGTATACTTGCAATAGGTGGACAAGGTCCATTATCCATAGCAAGATCATCAACAGAGACATAAACACTGCCTCTGACACTTCTACTTGCGTCGAAGCAAGGATCTATGAGTGGAACAAATTCTCTAGTATGGCTATGTGATCTATCTCGACCATGTATAATAGATCCCCCAACACTTCGATGAGTTGCGGTTGGGGGTGTATGGGCGATGGATCTGCAAATTACATATAATCTAATCCAAGAAGAAAATATTGACATAGAAACAATGTTGACAAGAAAACCATTTATAAAATTAAGTAGAATAATCTAGGCTAAAGTCTTAAACTAAATAGAGTGTCTATTTTTGATAAATTATCAACCAAAGTATTGAGTTCCATGTAAACACAATCGAAAAATGTCATTGAAAATATATCTTACACTTTTTCCCATTTATAAAATAGGCATTTTATTCATAGAGTAGAAATATGTAAATATATGTAAAAAATTGAAATAAAATATTTGCAAAACTAATAAAACTTCGTGCCAACCAAATACTCCATAACACAAGTTCTTATAATGTTTGATTTTGACACATGCCATGTACTAGGTGCAAGAACATAAAGACAATGTTTCTGGTACGACACGCTAGATAATGAAACAACATGGTACAAATTAGAAAAGAGTCAAAATACTTATATATTGAATTTAAATGCACTTTTCATCATGGATTTATTGTATGCATCATTGATGGATTGTTGAAACTTATATATATATATATATATATATATGCTATGTTGCACAAAATATAGGAAGTGTAAGTTACAAAATCATTACTCAGCTAATAAATCTAATATGGGTGAGAAATAAGAGATATATAGTTGTCATGTATCGTTATATTAAAAAATTCTACGAATATGAGTAATATAAAGTTTAAGGAAAAATATAGTTTATAGATGAACTCTAGTCTTAAGAAAGTTGTTGAGCATCAAACATCTTATTTTATTATGAAGAGCACATTATGTTAAACAGTTATAAATCTATGTTAAATGTTATATATGTGTGTGTAAGAGAGTGAAAGATAAAAATGTTATAACTATAACTATGTTATATACTCCTTCCACTATCCATAATTTCATATCCCAAATTCTATGTGAAAGAGAAAGCCATGAATTATTTTACCAAAAGAAATGTGTTGGTGGTAAAAAATGTGATCATTGTGGAAATTTGACTTTATTTCATAAAAAATATCCTATTAATATAAATGATCGATCATTGTCCAACATAAAAGTGAAATGGAAGAGATATGAATATATTCATACACCGATTGGTTCAAGTAGTACTACAAGTGCTAAAAGGATTGATTTACAAGAAGAAGAATTTTTTGTGATAGATTTTCTGAGAAATTTTGAGGTAGAGATCTATAAATACACCAAAAATTTCCATAGAGATTGATGGTAGGACTTGCAATTCATAAAATCCCGTAAATTTTTTCCACCAGGGACCATTTTGTCAATAGTTGATTTTGCAGAGAATTACGCATTTGTTGCACAAAATGAAATACAGAGTGAATACTATTATTCTTACCAAGTCTCTATGCTTGTCCATATTCTATATAGACACACTGAACAAATTTTGATCATATAGAAAACACCAATTAAAATCGACATGTTATTAAGGAATATCACTTTTATAGTGGTGATGATCGTACACATGATACACATTTTGCACAACATTGTTTTGATAAGATTTATGACTCATTGAAATGTCGCGGAATAGAATTCAATGAAAATTGGATATGTTTAAATGGATGCGCAGGTCAATTCAAAAATTCATGATCATTATTTTGGTTTTATCGTCATCATATGAAAACTTGCATTAAACATTGTTGGAATTTCTTTGTGATTGGTCTTGGAAAATGAGAACATGATGGTATAGGGGCATGTATAAAATGAGCACTTCGAAGATATCAAATGGACCACTCTGCAGACCAACTTTTCTGAGCTGAATAAGTTGTTCAATGGTGCATCGCTGCACTAAGCCATGAGGCTAACTGGTTAAGGGAAGTACAAAGGTACATGTACATATATACAAATTAACTTGTATATATATATAGAACTTTAATTTATGATCTAATTTTTATTAATTTTCTAATTTTAAACATTATTTATCACAATGATTATCTTTGATCATATACAAATTGTATTTTAAATAAAAAAGACAGATGCACGATATTAAGGAAATCCTCAAAACAACGTTCAAAGAAGCCTATATCCTATTGGAGCAGCTACACGAATGCTCAAATTCACTGATAATGAAAGCACAACTAGTTTCAAAGTAGCTTCAAAAAAATTTCCTTGAAATTAGAGGAGCCAAAGATTTGGTCAGCAGAACACAATTATATCACCAAGCAGATGTGCTTCAAACCAAAATGTAGGCAATTGAAGAACATGTAAAATCAACAAAGAAACTTCTTAGGTACCTCAGACAACCTATAAAGCAAAAGGCCGAGGCAATACAACAATTGGCGGCCGAAGCCAAACCAAAGATCCAAGAGGTATTTAGCAAGCTGATGCAGGTGGCAGATGCGACTGAGGTTGACAAGGTTGTCACTGAAATGGAGCCTATGCTTAAAGTGTGGCAGTAAGCAATAACTGAGTTTACAAAACTCAGAACATCAACATTGAACAAGGTTCCCAAGTTGGGGCCTTTGTTGGAACAGGGAAAACTAGAACAAGAAATGACAGGGATAGAAGCAATAGGAGAAGCTAGGTCAGCACCGGGAGCTGACAGACCACTAGAAGCTGTAACAACAAGGAAAGATTAAATTGGGATGAGTCAATAATGTGTGGTTGGGGCCTGTTGAGGCCTTTGTTTTTGGATAGAACAGTTTTGGAGTTTCGAAGAGCTGGCGGATAGGCGGCAAAACACAATCAAGGTAGACACGGAGCTGTCATAGTTGCGGAATTCAGGAAGATAGGTGGCGGGGCATAAGCATAGAACAACACAAATGGCAGTTATTGGAGACAAGAAAAAATAGTATAAATCCTAGTGATAAAGAAGAAATAGAGGACAGCGGAGCGTAAGGGAGCAGACGAGTGCAAAAGAGGCAAGGACTGACAGTGTCAGCCGAGAGGAAAAAATAGGCAATTAGTTTGTTAGTTAGTGAGTCAGTAAGGAAAGAGGCCGAGAGGAAGCAGAGCCTGAGTTCTGTGTGAAGCCTTTTCTATTGAACTAGATTTTAATAGATGCTATGGAGTATGCTTATGTTGTTTTGATCCAAGTTAATAGAATCAGGTTGCTGCTGTGTTGTATATCATGAATTGGTTGATGTTTAATTGATTATGCCATGAATGTATGCCTAGTTTAAATTTTAATTCAGTGCTCTGAACATGTTATGATGAATGATATCTATTTCTTGGAGTTGAGATATATATGTGTGTGTGTGGCTTCTGCACACTCATAGTTATTGTCTGTGTTAGTAATATTTCCTCAACATCGACGATCTAGTCTCTAATCTTACTAAGGTCACGACACGCCTCGAGTGAGACTCCTTTCTCCCTTTAGTAGGGTTAAAATGTTGGCATTGTCCTAGACTACTGCAGAAACCTTTTTGGCCTCAAACCTGAACCTAGGTCTTGCCCAAAGACCTCCTTTTTTGCCAACAGATTTATTAAATTGTTCCATTGCTTCCTCTGCCTCTTAGTATATCTTTCACCTAATGTCTCTACTTCTAGACCCATCTCATGAGCTTTGGGTTTCAAGTTTCAACACCAACATCAAAAAATTTATACCGGCATTAGTCAACCTCTTCCCTCGGTTGGTTTTTATAAGAGAAATCATTTTATTTCCCTTGCATTAATTGATGAGTATGGTCTTCCATTCTTGACCAATCTATATTTATGACCTCTTATGAGGAAAATGGCATCATTTTCCCACAATTAGGGGCTTCCAAAACATGACCTTTTTACACAACAACATCATATTCCATCTCATTCATGAAGCGCTCATTGATGGAAAATTGAATTTGATCCTATATTTTGCAATTTAGTGTCTTTTGTAGCCAAACCAATGGATAAGGCTTTATATAGCTATAGGTCTTTAGCCCCAACCTCTAAACTAAAGCACTGACTTTCATATTCTAGATTTGAATTTAATGTTGAAGATATTTTTAGGTTCTTCTGCAGCTTGTTTTTTTCCACCAGTGTTGCTTTGTTCTTCTATGTGGTCCAAGCCAGACTATTAGCTCAGTTTGAGTTGCAATCAACTTCATGTCCCTCCATAGTTGTAGTCAAGTGTTTCTTCTAATGATGTTTTATGTTTTTGGGTTCAAACTTAGGGTGCTGTTTCCAGCACTTAGTGTTGGTGCTTGTTAATATTGTAATGAGTCATTTTGGTATAATCATTCTAATTCTGTAAAAAAATTACTTCTTTCCCTTGTGTTACACAACATTTTGTCACGGTCCCTGCAATCCCCATCTCTCCCATTGGAGGGTCATTTCCGTGATCAATAAGCAGTGTCATGCCTTGCAAAGATCATCATTATATCCCTTTACATGAGAGTAATATTCCTTCTGTTGACAATTCCTGAGCAGAGACTCAAAAACCCTTGTTTTTTCTTTGGCGCGAGTAGTCAGTTATGCCCTCGCGCCGAAGAGGAAGATTAAAACTGGGCCCTGCACCAGTTGGCACTCTGTCTCAGTTAGCCACCCGCACCGAGCTATTTATGGAATGTTTTTTAAAAATAGAGGTGAAGATTCCACTCAAACAACTTCAAGGATGAGTCATTGGGAGTGGTTGAACTGAATAAACCATGGACTCCCTCCTTTATTTTATGATTTCCACCTCTTATGGGAACTCCCTAAAGGATAGGCCTCCCTCCCACCTTTGCAGGGATCCTAACCTCCTCCTTTTCCTCTATAAAAAGAAGCTATCTCTCTTTGCATAAGCTAGCTGAACATGGAGAATTGAACATACTATAGCTAAACTATTGAAGAGATAGAATAAGAAGGAATTATGTTGAGAGAGCTTGAGTCCATGCCTTCATCTCGTCTGAATTCCCTGATGAGAATCTGAGACGCGCTTTGGCTGAACCTCGCTGGAGGAGACTGCGACGTCAAAGCATTGGTTGTAACTCTTCCTTCTATCAATACATATACGTGACTATGGTTTGGTTCCCATTTTGTATTATGTTAGATTTTTAATGCAAGATGCTTAGCCCTCTTTGACTGACTAGTAGTTATGAATGAAATTATTATGTCGTATGCTATTCTTGTTTGCTGTTCTATGTGTTGGTATCCGAGCATGACTGCGGAAGGATTGTGACTTGCCAAGGCAGGAGCGAGAGGCCACCACCAATATAGCCACAACAACAGTGTTGAATTCCAGGTAGGTCAATCTACCGTGTCCTCTTTTCATTCAGTAATTAGGAATCAACACTCTACCATGTCTCTTTGTTTCTAGACCCACTCTACGGCTAGAGGGATTGTCTCTGTCCGTAGAGAGGATTTACCTGCTTAACAAATTGGCAACTCCACTGGGGATCAATGTGAGTTTGTATTTTCATCTTGTTGGGTCAATTTCAATTATTGATTTGCTTATCTGTCTTTTTCTGGTTTGCTTGCTTGGTTTATATCCTCTGTTCAGCTCTAGAGTGTCAATATTGACCTATGCTAATTAATTTTTGGTTTTTCCTTTTTTCCCATAGTTATCCAGCTTGGCACACTTTTCATTTGAACAGTCGCACCAATTGGCGCAGGTTGCTTTTGTTGCATCTGCACCAACCCCTGTTTGGCACGGATTACAACCTTACAGTTGCGCCAAATCCTGTAGGATTTGGTTTGACCTCCTTCATGAGTCTTTTGGTCAGTTGTGCTTGCCTCTGGGTTATTTTTTGCGTGTAATTATGCCTTTGGGACTGTTTTGAATGTTGTCAACTTGTTTTTCTCAGTCGTTTGTCCATCTTCTTATCAGTGTAAATTAAGGCCTTAGGGTTTCTAAGTGTCTTGGTGCACTGAGCCTTCTGTTTGGAAATCAAGTCGTTTTGATTATTGTCAATCTCATTCTCAGGTCGATTGCACTAAGTTATCTTGATCATTTTGAGTGATTGCTTTGATTGAATTATCATTTCATTTTTCGATTGATTCTTCTCTTTGTTGCTCCAAGCATAAATTACATTTCTTGTTTTGGGTCGTTTTGAAAACTTTCTTTTGATTTGGAAGATTGCAGCATTAGTTTGAGGACTTTCTTGTGTTTTTTTTGTGTTTGATTGAGTCATTCAATTTCGATCCTTACACAATACTCAAGCTAGTGTTTGTTTTCATTTTTCATGTAATTAGTGCATCATGTACTTCTTTTCATTAAAAAATTTAAAAAAAAAACATATTTTTCATTATTTCTTTTGCATTGAAGCTGAACCATTCTTTTGCATAACTAGCGTTTGATGGTCTAAGAAAGAGTTTCATTTTCATTTGATTGTGTTAGATACTTTAGTGTATTTATTCACATACTTTCATTGTTTGCTATTGTTTGAAAGATCTCTATCCTTCTCGTAACTAGCATTCATTGAATCGAAAATGATGTTCATTTACATATAGATTGCATTTAGGAAATTTGAGATCCAAATTCAATAGGGCCTTAAAAATGAAACATAATCCAGGATCAACTCCAAAATTAATTCAATTAACCTAAGGAAGCATTGAAACCTAACGAAAATTTTTTAGTGGTCTAGGCTAGAGACATGTTCCGGCGTCTTAAAACCTAGTAGCTGTCGTTCGCCATCTAGCTTTAGACAGCGCTAGTATGGACTTGTGCTCCCCGTACCATCGAGTATATAAAGGGAGACCCCTCTAGGTTGCCATCCTTTTATCCATAAGAAACCGAGTCTACCACCTTATAACTGTGATACACCGAACACATCATTCGAGGAGACTACTTGCACGTACGTTAAGTCCTTGTAATTTCTCTTTAATTTGATCACCAAGGTGTATATGGCATTTCACGGGAACCTGGTATACCCTCTTGCTTAGAGTACCAGAGTAGTCATTTTGATCTTTTCATGAATCGTTAAAAAAGAGAAGAGATCGTCGAGCACTTGTCCTTTCACATCATTTAAAATTGAAAGTGACTAGAGTCATATTTTTCTTGTTTCTCGACTCTTAAAATATGAAACAAAAAAAATTGGTTTCAGTGTCATAAAATTAATCACCTACAATCACACGCCCATTAAAATTTTTATTACCTGGCCTATTGTTTTTCTTTAGTTTTTTATGTTGGAGCCTTCGATTGTTTACCTTGTTTTCTTTCTGTTTTTATATACAGTCACGGTGGCGGAACCACTAGTTTCGTTGTCCTCACTACCTCCTAGTGGTAGTTCTTTTCCGGACGTTTCTTTTGAAACCCCTCAATCCACTAGGTCTGCTGAGTTTTCTTAGCCTATTCTCCTATCTGTCCTGCCTCTTGCTACTCGATCTCCTATTGAAGAGCCAGTTGAATTAAATTGGCCTCCTTTTTGTGCTTGGTCTGGTTTTGGGGAAGAAGGAGATTTTCCTCCTCTTACGTTGGGCTCACCATTTTTTACTATTGTTATACCTCCTAGTCCCCGTAGTCTCTTCGAAGATCTTACTGTGGAATCAGACATGGATTCATCCAGTCCTATTGGTAGTGAAGGAATGCATGTTTCTACAGGAGAGTATCAAATTTTCTAAAATATGTCCCTCATGTTTCTACTCAGTTTTCGCCACAATCGGTATCACTTCTGCCTGGATATAGGTCCTTGAGTCAGATTATTTCTGATGTTGCCTCCATGGCACAATCCAGTACAATAACTCCTCCTCAGAGTTCGGTCCTCCCTTCACTAGGACTATCACCTTCAACACCTAGTTCGTCGGTTACTGTTACATCTGTTCCAGTCCAACCGACTGTCTGTGTGGCTTCATCCACACAAGTTGTTACCACTCAGTCGTCAAGATATTTTCACACTCCCAAGTCTATTTTTCTCAATCCTATGTGGCCTATTAATCCCAGTCCTAGTAGATCACAATTTAGTGTTGCGGAGGCCCCACCTGCTTCAGTGCAGTTTCCACTACTCCTGTGATTTGTGGTGGCCTTACTTTTGAAGAGTATATGTTGGTTGTTCAGCAATAGAGCTCTCAGGGTTCTCAGCTACTCCAAGCTCCTGGTAATCCTCAATTCCATCACTATGATGTTGTGGGTAATCTCATCTATTCATTCCCACATCATTATGATGTATATGTTAATCTTGTTTATTTGCCTCCTATTGATCCTCATCAGGCTGTTTATGATCCTTATCAGACCGTTTCTCATCTTGGACCTACCTTACTTGTGCAACCCTCTGGCTTGCAAGGACAACCCTCAATGGGACAACCTTTAGCTCAGCAGGGCCCTACCTCTGGTCCATAGGGACAACCTTACGGTCTGTCTGGTCAACCTCAGAATCAACTAGGACCATCTTATGCTCCTGGGGGGAAAAACTATCTGCCACAAGGACAACCTTTGGCACCACAACTGCTGCCACATGTTTTGTATGGCCAAAAATTTGTGCCGAAATGAAAACCCTATGCTCCTCCTCCAGGTAAACCTAGTTATCAGGGACAACCTAGTCCATCGCAACTATTGGGCCAACCTTTCCCACAAGGGCAACCAAGTGGCCCTCAGTACTCGGTTCAACTAGCTCAGCAAACGATTCAACTGACTCCTCAGCCGGTTCCATCATTTACGCAGCTAGTTCTACTCGCTTATAGTTAGCTAGGCTTTCCCGCTCAACCTGTTCAACTGGGTCCGCCTGCTCAACCGCAAGGCACTTATTACCCTCAAGGTTCATATCAGCTAGTATATAGTGCGTCCCAGGTTTCTTACCCTCAAAATCAACATGTATATCATCAACCTCAAAGCCATGCTTACATTCTGCAGCAGCCTCCATACGCTACTCAACCGGGACCTCAATGCTCTACTTCAACTCAATATCCTAGTCCTCAACCCCAGTATCAACCGAATTATCTTGCTTCTAACCCTTCTGATCCAAATCCTCTGGGACAGAATGTATGGGGACATAATCCCGCTCGGACTGGGTGGAATATATACACGGGTCCTTATTAAAGACCCCCAATGACTTTCAACACTCAATTACCATTTCTTGCTACGTTGGAATTTCCTGATGTGTCAAATTTAATGAACAATCCCATTATTCATAACCTGTATTGGCCTCTGGTTCAGACCAAGATTCCTAGTGATTGTCCTAAATTTGACAACAAGTCTAGTGAAGACCCCCAAGCGCATGTTATGACTTACCATTTGTGGTGTTCCTCTAACTCTTGGGTTGATGATTCTATTCGACTCCGTCTTTTCCAGCGAACTCTTACTCATGCCGCTGCAAAGTGGTACATTGATATATCTCGTGGCGTCTTCCAAGACTTAAATTCTTTAGCCATGGCTTTCCTTACGCATTTTCAGTTACTATTCCACTATGATACCGAGACGCACCTCCTCACTTCATTGAAACAAGACCGAGCTACTCATATCTCAGATCATATTCATGAGTGGCGACGTCATCGTTGCATGATCAAATTTGAAATTCCTGATCAACTTCTGACTCATTGGTTCACCACCTCCTTTGTCAATCAGATTGCAAAAGACATAGATATGGGGGCATGTGTAACCAAGGAACAAGCCATTTCTTATGCCTAGTGTTGGGCCATGAATACGACCACTTCTTAACACTTATTTCATCCATTTTCACTCTTCTTTATCATGTCATTTATTATAATTTATCATATAAATCCATTTTATAATGATTTATGCTTTTATGGATGAATATTATTTATTCTCCTTTATTTTTAATAAATTGATAATTATTATGCATAATTTTATCAATGATGGTTTGTTAATATATTTTGTAATATCACTCACCATTTTAGCCTACAAGATATTTTCCAGATTGAATATTTGATTTCCAAATCATTATGAAATATTCCAACTCAGAAATCCGCTGGAATAAGAAGTGGCAGTTTTGCGGTTAAGATTCTGGGCACATGAAGAAGAATCTGGAAAATCTGGAACATGGGTTTTGTCTAGAACGGACCCCATTAACTTTATGAAAGAACGGTTTGCCAAAATTCGGCCTGTATTGATAGAAACGGAGGGTTCTTTGAGCACAATTTTCTCAATTCTATTGTTGCGGTCGTCTTCCAAATCTCAGCTACAAAGCCAAATTCGCCTTGCTCTTGTTGAAAGATTGTTGCAAATATATTTTCTAGATGATCAAGTTGTTGGGAAAAATCCAAGATTGTTATGGGAGATTATATTTGCTATTTAATTTCTCCTCCTTCTAATTATAAAAGGAGAAGCATGTATTGCTATGGGAGAGATTTTTCTTGTTGTAATTTGCAGAATTGTGCGTCGACTCTTGCTAAGAGAGTATGAGCTATTTGTAAACATTATTCACGCTTGATTAATAAAATAGTTCGTTCTTGTTCCATTCCTCAAACGCTGGAGTAAAGCACAACAGCGTTCCACCGGTGGTTGAGGGCCCGGCCCTGGTGGAATCGTTCTGCTGTTTGTATTTCTATTCTTTTATTTCTGTTGTGTGATAATTACATTTAGATTTATCATGATTACGGAGTTATTTGATTGTTGTTCATTTTATATTGCTGTTCCATTTTCTGCTCATTGTTTATTTACAGCTTTCAATTTGCAAATAGATGGTTTATAGTTATACGCTGTTGTTCCTTTCCAGATTGTGTCTCTTTTGAATTGTTTTTGTTTAACCTACTTGTGTTTCAATTTCTTTAAGATTTCCAACTGTAGAGGATAGAGGCTTTTGCTTCCAAGTCCCCAGAATTGGTAATCTTGCATCGATTTCTAAGGGAAAGAGTTATTGCTACTGCATCCCTGATCAATGTTTTGCAAGATTGATGTATTTTAATCTTTCCATTCATGTCACTGTAAGTAGGTTTCTTTACAAGCATTTATTACCTTTGCATTTGTTATTCTGTACTACATCTTCACAGCATTACTCTTGGATAAATTGCTGCCTCATACTGAGTACACTCTTGAAATAAAAAGTCGCTCCCGGATTGATAATTAATGTGAGATAAATAGGTGTTAAAAAGATACATTTTTATGCCTCAAAATTTTTGCGTCGTTGCCGGGGAATGAAGCATTGATAATTGAATGTTTTGTAGGTTCAGAGAAATCAAGAATTTGATGAAGTGTTTTGCCCTCATAACCGAAAAGAGCATCCCACAGATACTCACTCTTCCTTATCTAATTTGGAAGTAGCATATCAAAGAGATGGGGAAGCTGCAACAAGGTCAAAACTATGGAAATCATGGCCTACGGGCATGGTTCAAAACACTTCTTTTTCATTCTCTTACTTGCATAATTCATTATGGAATATTCATATGTTAGGGCAGCCATGCCAATCTCAATATAACCACTACCAATCTTGTCTACAAGATTGGCATGGTTCACCTTATGATTGCATGACTACTCTCCCTCATCTTGTAGCACAAACACATCTTCCAGCTCTTCCACAACACCTTGTTTTTTGACCAAAATCATTCACTCAACAAAATCAACTACATCATCAAGAGGCTCCATTCCCTACACAATCTCCTGCTCAACTCATTCCACACCCACACGATAATAAACCAGTACAACATGCTTACAATGTTGAACTGCAAAATTCACCCACCTTTCCCACCCATTCTATCTCACATGTACCATTTGAAAAAACTTACACTGGGACTCAGAATGAATCAAATCCAAAAATTGTAGAAGTTATGAAAGAAAATGAGGTTTCTTCTAGTTTGCACCAACAAACCATTTTAAAAGCTCAAGAACTTCATGATACGATGGATATGGGAAATCAAGGAAGTAAAGAATATATTGAAGATTGGTTTCACTCCATCATTTGTTTGCAACATCACTCCATACTTCAACAATTTTTGGCATCATCTTTTCAAGGGAAGTTGGCTTCTCATACCCTAATTTTTATTAACATACATTTTTCAAATTTGGGTATGTACATAATTGAAGCATTATTTCGGAAATGGCTCCACTGGAAATACTCTTATACGTAATCATATTCATTTTCCAACTAAGAGTAGGATAGTGGAGAAAATAAAATAAATAAGGAAATAAAACAAAACATTTTTTTTATTTTTGTAAAAATAGTTGTTTCTTTCTTGCAACACGTTGTGAAATCAACATTGATGATAAATATTTTAATTTCTTCATGTATGTAGATGAATTATATTGCAAATAAAAATTCTACAAACACGTATATCATTTTTATCATCAATATGGAATAATTTCTTGAATATCATATTTTTTTGGCTTGCGGGCTTGATGAAATTTCTGAAAACACAGTTGGGACAGTCATGTTTTGGGGGAAAAAAATTTAATATTTTTAAAACATATTTCTATCCTAATTAGCCCTTAATTTATACTTTCCAACCCAATTGGAATCACTCAATTTGGATTTGAAACGAAAAAGTTAGAACCAAAACATTGACAGGGTGTCTAGTAGGCAGCTCATGAACAGAGTTGGGACAGTCAGTTTTTTGAGGTCTAAATGAATATATTTTTAAAACCTGTTTCTATGGTAGATTCCTATATGAATCTAATTTACAACGCAATTTGAATCACTCAATTTCGATATCGTATGAGGAATTTATGACCAAAATAATGACTGCCTATCATAAATCAGCACTCTTGAAACTCTGTTTTCTTGGCTGTTCCTTAACGTATTTGACCCATCAATTCTTCTTGTCTTCAAAACCTGTTTCTACTGGAGATAAATAAATGAATATACTTTAATCTCCAATTTGAATCAGTTCAATCCACCATCAAACAAAAACTTTATGCTTGAAATATCAACTGTTGGTCTGAATTGGAAAATCGAAAATGACTCTATTATGCAGGTTGTTATAAGAAAATTTAACATATCATTACATGGAATTTTTAAAATCTGTTTATATTGGAGATAAAACTTTGAGTTAGCTCTCATTTAACTTTGTAATCACTTGAATCGGATGAAAAACAAAGATTGTATGATTAAAACACTGCTGGTTAGTATCGTCGACCACTGCTCTCCCGCAGGTAGCAAATATAATTTGTTTTATTTTTCCGTGGACTTGTTCTATAGAGTAACTACTTGTTAGTTTTTTTGCATAATTCTTGGATTAGGAGAGTCTGACCACCTCTCTTTCTCCATGATTTAATGTTTTATTGCAGGTAGACACTCGTTTTTTGCAGGTCATAGGAGAATAAAGAAGGTCAATTTATGGATGAGCGATTCTTGAGAGAAATTTTAGTGAAACAAGGGCATTTCATCCAGTTCATTACCTAATAGATTCATAACAAGAAGAAATGAAAATTTGGTTTTCATTTGAAAATTCATGCCACTGCTGCCAAACATTTTTCAAAAGATCATTTTTTTCCATTAATAGATTTGATATTCTCTTAGAAATAACATCATAGTTGTTGTAACTTAATAAAGTGTTGTTTCTTTTCTGATTTTTTTTATGTTTTTGTGTTTCAGGTTTTGATTCCTCCAAATTATAGTTTCTGCTCCATTTGCAACTGAACAATAAGGACCCCACAATTTACAAGTTTCAAATTGCAGAAGGCAATTCTTCAGTGACACCAATTCTGTAAAAAAATTATTTTTTCTTGAAACATAAACTTTCCTTTCTATTTGATTGGATTTGCTTGGCAATGGATTGTATATTAGCTTTGTTTCTTTTTTTCTCTTTTTTCCTTTTTACGTGTTTATATTTATTTGTTGTTCCTCTTAAGGAACAGTTATTATTCCTCTCAAGGAATAGCAACCGTTCCTCTTAAGAAACAATGTGTTTGTGTGTTTATTTTTGTTGTTCATTCCAAAAGGAATAACATTTTCGCTCATTAGTTTTGCTATTCTTTTCAAAAAGAACAACATTTTTGCTGCATGTTTCGTTGTTCATTTTGAAAGAAACAACCCCGCTCGTTTTTGTTGTTCGTTTCAAAAGGAACAACACTTCCTTTCCAAAGGAACAACATTTTCGCAAATTGTTTTTAATGTTCCTTTTCAAAGGAGCAACACTTTTTTAGTGCATTTTTCTTGTTTATGAACAATTTTTTGAGAATTTTTTTGAATTTTTCATGAATTTTTGAAAGACAAACATACAATTTATGGAAGGATACACAATCATACAAATTAAATCTTACTGTAATCAGCAAATCAAAAGAAATCGTTATTTTTAAGAAAGTTGTTTAATAATGATAAGAAAAAGGAAAAAGGGACATAATCAATAACATGATCTTGTTGTCTTACTACCACTAAATTCATATGATCGATTATATTTATCATGTTGGTTCTTTTCCATATTTTATAACTTTCTTTGATTTTTACTTATGGAGTAGGAACAAGGGCATATTCTTTTCTATTGAGCTGTTCAAACTTCTTCCACTATCCCTACTCTTAAGGAGTGCTGAGCCATCCTTTATGAATAAATAGGAAAGTGCTATATGAAAAGATAAATGTTTACATATTTCATTAATAATTTTATAATTTGACAGATGGAGGATAGGGGGTCTCATCAAGAGCCGGCCTACCATGTTCATAAGGAAGCAAGTGAAGTGGCATTCCCATCATGGCCACCAAACCAGGGATATGGTCCAATCGATAATTGAAAAAATTAAAAAGTCCTTGGAACAGGAGGTCTCATCACGAGCTGGCCTGCCCACTTTTCACTTCTTCCCATTGAATGGCATTGTGATTTATCTGGTCACCAAGCCAGCACAATGGCCTCCGTTATGACAATTAACAAACACTTCCTTAGCATAAATAAAGGACAATGGTTCCAAGGGTGAGAGAGCAACTCTGTCAAGGTTATGGACACCTGTGGGCAACAGAGCTCTGCTGATGGTATTGGAGTCATATTTATTGCGCCGAGAGGCGCATCTACAGCCCAATATGACCCTGATGTCAGGTATGTCACGTCCTCATACAAAATGTCGGCTTAAGTTTTAAATTAAAATAAAAATAAGAATCGCATTGTACTAGAACATATATCAATTTCTAATACAATTATATATTATTTATATAATTTGAATGGATCATAAATTATATACGTGAATTTGAATGGATCATAAATTTACCTTTAACAAAAAAAATTACCACATTGAATTTCCAAATTAAGTAAAATTTTAAACATATTTACTCTTTACTAAAGTCAATACCATTTCCTAAATCAAAGGAAAAGAATTAATTCAACACAAACAATCAAAATCCAAAATCTTTTAATATTTCTTTTAATTAAATATTTGTAAAATGAATTTATACTTACTCCAGAGCTATGGTAAATAAATAAAAAAAATATATAAACTAGATGTATGGTAAATAAATAAAAATTCTTTTTATATTTATTCCATAAACCTTTTTATATTTAAAAAAACTTTAAAAAGAGGTTTTATTTAGATGAAGCCTATGGGACGAATACCATGGGACAAATTAATATTGAAACCATGGGCCAAATACCATGGGTAAATAAATAAATATAAAAGAGGTATAAAAAAGTATGATAAATTAATAAATAAATATAAATTATATATAAAGAGGTATGGTAAATAAATAAATATAAAAGAGGCATAAAGAGGTAAGGTAAATAAATAACAATATATGAAATAGGATTATAAATAAAAATGTAATTATATAACAAGCCTATGGGCCAAATACCATAGTAAAGAAAAGGGGTATGGTAAATAAATAAAAATATAAATAAACTAGAGGTATGTTAAGTAAATAAAACCTCTTTTCATACTTACTCCATAATCTGCTTTATATTTACAAATATTTATGTTCATTAGTTTACATAACTAAGAAGAAAGAGAGAGATACAGTTATAAGGGAGAGATGGAGAGAGAGTGTGTATGTTTAGGGGTGAGATAAAGAGACAAAGTAAGATGTATGGAAAGAAGGGGGAGAGAAGAAGTGAGAAGGAGAGAGGGAGGGATATAGTAATGTAGTTGGAGAGAGAGAGGGGTGGAAAGAGAGAGAGAAAGAAAGGGATGGGGGAAGAGAGAGGATTCGAGAGAGAGAGAGAGAGAGATATGGGGGAAGAGAGAGGATTGGAGGGAAAAGAGAGAGAGAGAGGTGGGAGAGAAAGGGAGAGAGAGGGAGGATGAGAGAGAGGAGGAGAGTGATGGGGGAAGAGAGAGTATTGGAGAGAGAGAGAGAGAGAGAGATCAGGGAAGAGAAATGGATTTAGGGGAGAGAGAGAGAGGAAGGACGAGAGAGAGGACTTGAGAGAGAGGAGGAAAGAGGGCTCGATAAGAGAGATGGAGTTGGAGGGGGAGAGATGTAGGAAATAAGAAATATAGAGAGTGAGAAGTGGAGAGAGAGAAGGAGTGACAAGGGAGAGACAGAGAGAGAGCGTGTATGTTTGGGGCTAATATAAAGAGACAAATAAGGAGAGTTGGAGATAAGGGGGGAGAAGGAGATATAGGGACAGAGGGAGGGATATAGTAACATAGTTGGTGGGTGAAGAGAGAGAGAGAGAGGGAGAGAGAGATGGGAGAGAAAGGGAAAGAGAGGAAGGAAGAGAGAGGATGTGAGAGAGTGGAGAGAGGGAGGGAAAGAGAGATGGAATTGGAGGGGGAGGAGGAGAGAGGTAAGAGGAAAGAAATAGAGAGAGAAAGGTGGAGAGAGAGAGAGAGAGAAAGTGATAAGGAAGATGGAGAGAGAGGGAGAGAGGGGGAAGATAGAGATATAGATGGAAGGTGAAAAAAGGGAAGAAGAGAGAGATGGGGAGAGGAGGGGATTGACAAAGAGATTGTTTTATGTGTGTGTTTAGGAGGGTGAGATAAAGAGGCAGAAAATAAGAGATGGAGGGGAATATAGATATGGATGGAGGGTGGAGAGAGGGAAGAATATTTCTCACACTAGATGGATTGATATAAGTGGAGATGGTGATTTATAATCCTATTTGATCATTTGCACTATATGCATCGATTTTAGTGTAGATATTTATTTCTAATGATATTTGATTACTTGCATTGACTTCAGTTTATGTGGTGATTTCTAACACAATTTGATTGCTTGCACTGAACTTTTTGATTTCAATTTAGATGTCGATTTATAATTATATTTGATTACTTGCACTAGATGAATTGGTTTCAATGTAGATGATTTCTAATCCTATTTGATTGTTTGCACTAAATGCATTGATTTTAGTGTAGATGGCGATTTCTAATCCTATTTGATTTATTTGAGTAAATGCATTGATTTCAGTGTAGATGTTGGTTTCTAGAGAGAGAGAGAGAGAGAGTGATAAGGAAGATGGAGAGAGAGGAAGAGAGAACAAAAGGAGGAAAGAGAGATATTAATGGGGAGAGGGAGAGAAAGGGAAGATAGAGATATAGATGGAAGGTGAATAGAGGGAAGAAGAGAGAGATGGGGAGAGGGGGTGATTGAAAAAGAGATTGATATATATGGAGTACGAGAGTGCTTGTGTTTAGGGGGGTGAGATAGAGAGACAAAAAATAATAGATGGAGGGGGATATAGATATGGATGGAGGGTGGAGAGAGGGAGGAATATTTCTCGCACTAGATGGATTGATATAAGTGGAGATGGTGATTTCTAATCCTATTTGATTATTTGCACTAGATGCATCAATTTTAGTGTATATATTTATTTCTAATGATATTTGATTACTTGCACTAGATGCATTGATTTCAGTGTAGGTGGCGATTTCTAATACAATTTGATTGCTTGCACTGAATGTGTTGATTTCAATGTAGATGTCAATTTATAATTATATTTGATTACTTGCACTGGATGACTTAATTTCAATGTAGATGATTTCTAATCCTATTTGATTGTTTGCACTAAATTCATTGATTTCAGTGTAGATGACGATTTCTAATCCTATTTGATTTCTTTGAGTAAATGCATTGATTTCAGTGTAGATGTTGGTTCCTAGAGAGAGAGAGAGTGAGTGATAAGGAAGATGGAGAGAGAGAGAGAGAGCACAAAAGGAGGAAAGAGAGAGATTAGCGAGGGAGAGGGAGAGAAGGGGAAGAGAGGGAAGAAGAGAGAGATGGGGAGAGAGGGTGATCGACAAAGAGAATGATATATATGGAGTGCGAGAGCGTGTGTGTTTAGGGGGGTGAGATAGAGACAAAAAAAAAAAGAGATGGATGGGGATATAAATATGGATGGAGGGTGGAAAGAGGGAAGAATATTTCTTGCACTAGATGGATTGATTTAAGTGGAGATGGTGATTTATAATCCTATTTGATTATTTTCACTAGATGCATTGATTTTAGTGCAGATATTTATTTCTAATGATATATGATTACTTGCACTAGATGCATTGATTTCAGTGTAGGTGATGATTCCTAATACTATTTGATTGCTTGCACTGGATGTGTTGATTTCAATTTAGACGTCGATTTATAATTATATTTGATTGTTTTCACTAGATGCATTGATTTCAATATAGATTATTCCTAATACTATTTGATTGTTTGCGCTAAATGCATTGATTTCAGTGTAGATAGCGATTTCTAATCCTATTTGATTGCTTTGAGTAAATGCATTGATTTCAGTGTAGATGTTGGTTTCTAATCTTATTTGATTGATTGCATTATGTGCATTGATTTCAATGTAGAAGTTATTTTCTAATCTTATTTGATTGCTTGCATTAAATGCATTGATTTCAATGTATATGTTGATTTATGATTTGATGTAATTGGATATATGACGATACATTAATATTAAAGTGATTGAATTAACAATATGCATTGATTTTAGTGTAAGCACAAAAAGTTTTTAACAATGTAGATTGATTTTTGTGTTATAGTAATTTAAGCTATTAATATTGGAGAGAAAGAGAGACAAGGTATCATGTTTACTACAACATATCGAGCTAAAGATTTAAATGGTTTACGATTTAAATTTTCTTTTTCATATAATCGATATGAAAAGATAACAAAACTAACAAGGGAGGAAATAAGAATAGTAGACGAAAATAGTTTGAGATTGATTGTAACATGAGTACGTTCTTATTGTTCACATTTGCTATCTTTCAACACTATTATTGTCACTTTGCATTTAAAAAAATATTTCATCATTTTTCATCATTATAGTTATTAACAATAATTATCATCTCAACAAACTGAGGTAACTAAGAAAATTTAAAATTAAAATGACCAAGTTAATCTCAGAAATATTTAGCATATTTAAAATGATTATATTAATATTTGATATATTTACATATTAATGATAAAATTAATCATACCTTTGATAGATTTTCCTTGGCATCACACGACTGAAACTAGCCTAGATCCATCTTACATCTAAAAAATATACAAAAATTTTAATAATCTGAAAAATGTGACGTTGATGCCTCCGACTGGAACCAGCCTAGATCCATCTAACTCTGGATCTATCATGCACCGAGAGGGATCAAATCTCTCCAGGTGCAAACCTTTCCTCAAGTTTTGCACTCTGTAGTTTATACCCTCGAGATTTGATCCTCTCAGCGTACGATAGATCCAGAAAGTTAGATGATCTAGGCCGGTACACATCAATAGTTATATTTAACCCTTTTCCTATATCTATATTTAAAAATCAAATGAAAGTATGAATCCTTTACCTTTACTTCCGAACCTATGATACATGAAAATCATTACAAATCGATCATATTAGTTTGAATGGTAAATAATGCATTTGTACTTATGTTTATCTTAAGCTGTCCCTTCTCCTTATCCTTGAATCATTACAAAATGCTTCTATATCTATTTACGATTTATCACATGCATAGATTTCAGCAATGCGATAATTTGTTGATTGTGTCATAAGTATGTATGTCTTTCCATGCTGTACAATTGCTGTACAGTATGTTGCTCTTCTATTTTGCTGATTTACCGCAATATTGATACTGCATTTTTACAGAGTTTTTTTTTCTTGAACTTTTTTTTGCATGCATCTTATCTGTTGCCATTTAAAACCAAAACCATGGATTCAATAAAATTGCATACAGAATTGTGATTTGTTTACAAGAGAACAACAAACATGGGGAAAAATTCTATCCACATCATGATCACTATTGCAACTAAACAGCAAAGGCTCACGAATGCACACAATTCTTCAGACATGATGTGCTTGCATGGCTTCCACCTTTTGCATCACTTTCACTATCTGCTCAGCCTACATCAGCTTCAGCAAAGGCCAGTTTCTACATGTCCTTCCACATTTTTTTTTGGAGGTAATACTTGAGGTAAAATAGCATAATTTTCTGATTTATTATAAATTTAGGAGAATTTCATGAACATCCATTAAGCATTATTTATCATTATTAATTTCATATCTTTACCACTTCCCATTTTTCTAGACACGTCTCATCTTTCAGTTTGGGGGAGTGTTGATTTATTTCATTTCTTTCTTATGACCATGTTAGTAATATTCCTTATCGTCCATGGATATTCTTATTCATTCTCAACACCTCCCTTATTCCATGTTGTTTTATACCAAGCATAGATTTCAACAGATTATAGCAAGCACCTCTCTTTGTTTTCTAGCATCGCATGAGGACATGCTAATTCTTCAGTTTGGGAGGGAATTGCTACACATGATGGATGTTTTTCACTTTCTTTCTCGTTTAAGGCACACAATTTCATTTTTATACAGTGCGGAAATTAATTTGCATATATCTTTAAAATTATGAACTGAATTCTTGTGATTTCTGGATAGCAAAGAAGTATCATTAAAATACACAAACCCAGATAATTTCACACTAAATTAGTTCATAAAATTTCAAAAATTACGCACTATCACCTACAACCATTTTTTATATCTCATGATCCGTGCATCAAAAAGATCTGATTTTTGAGAAAATGGTTAATGAAGTTTGTTGTTACTTATATCACATTTTTATGCAACTTCATATGCATATAGTTGAACGTCCACAGTAAAAATTGTTATGCCTTTATTGCTAAAATTGAATATTCATTATTTGAGGAAAAATTCATTTGTTCCATCCATTTCATGAGATTGGGATGAACAATTTTCTTTGCTTCGTTAACACATGGGTTTTGTCTTTGGATTGCATGAGGACATGCAATATATTCAGTTTTGGATTGCATGAGGGCATGCAATATATTCAGTTTGGGGGTGTGTTGGGCCATGAATACGACTACTTTTTAATACTTATTTAATCCATTTTCACTCTTCTTAATCACGTCATTTATTATAATTTATCATATAAATCCACTTTATAATGATTTATGCTCTTATGGATGAATAATTATTTCTTCTCCTTTATTTTTAATAAATTGATTATTATTATGCATAATTTTATCAATGATGGTTTATTAATATCACTCACCATTTTAGCCTCCAAGATATTTGCCAGATTGAATATTTGATTTCCAAATCATTATGAAATATTCCAACTCAGAAATCCGTTGGAATAAGAAGTGACAGTTCGGCTGTTAATATTATGGGAAAATGAAAAAGAATCTAGAAAATCTGGAACATGGGTTTTGTCCAAAACGGACACAATTAACTTTAGCAAAGAACGGTTTGCCCAAATTCGGCCTGTATTGAGAGAAACGTAGGGTTCTTTGAGCATAATTTTCTCTATTATGTTGTTGCAGCCATCTTCCAAATCTCAGCTGCAAAGCCAAATTCGCCTTTCTCTTGTTGAAAGATTGTTGCAAATATATTTTCTGGATGATCAAGTTATTGGGAACAATCCAAGATTGTTATGGGAGATTATATTTGCTATTTAATTTCTCCTCCTTCTGATTATAAAAGGAGAAGCATGTATTGCTATGGGAGAGATTTTTCTTGTTGTAATTTTCAGAATTGTGCATCGACTCTTGTTAAGAGAGTACGAGCTGTTTGTAAACATTATTCATGCTTGATTAATAAAAGAGTTCGTTCTTGTTCCATTCCTCAAATGCTGGAGTAAAGCGTAGCAGCCTTCCACCAGTGGTTGAGGGCCCAGCCTTGGTGGAATCGTTCTATTGTTTGTATTTCTATTCTTTTATTTCTGTTGTGTGATAATTACATTTAGATTTATTATGATTATAGAGTTATTTGATTGCTGTTCATTTTATACTACTATTCCATTTTCTGCTCATTTTTTATTTACAGCTTTCAATTTGCAAACAGATGGTTTATAGTTATACGTTGTTGTTCCTTTCTAGATTGCGTCTCTTTTGAATTGTTTTTGTTTAACCTGCTTGTGTTTCAATTGCTTTAAGATTTCCAACTATAGAGGATAGAGGCTTTTTCTTCCAAGTCCCCAGAATTGGTAGCATCGATTTCTAAGGGAAAGAGTTATTGCTACTGCATCCCTGATCGATGTTTTGCAAGATTGATGTAGTTTAATCTTTCCATTCATGTCACTATAAGTAGGTTTCTTTACAACCATTTGTTACCTTTGCATTTGTTATTCTGTACTACATCTTCACAGCATTACTCTTGGATAAATTGCTGCCTCAGACTGAGTACACTCTTGAAATAAAAAGTCGCTCTTGGATTGATAATTAATGTGAGATAAATAGGTGTTAAAAAGATACCTTTTTATGCCTCGACACCTAGTACCTTGTCTTGTGTACTCTTAGTCTGGGGCATTGTATGATATATTGCCTAATGCTCCATGACCTGGAACTTCTAAACCACCAACGACTCCATTCATCGATGGTATTATTTGTTCTGTGTCTCAGAATTCTCAAAAGTATTCTTCTTCAAACTTTGGGAAGCCGAAGTTTGCTTCTTCCAATAATGTTGCTTCTCAGTCCACCTTGAATTCTGGTAAACCCACAGAAGTTAATGTTTTTTATGCCAATTCTATGAATAATTCTTCTAAACGTAAAAATAAGGGTAAAGGTAAGGCCGAAGCCGATACCCCGAAACAGGATTCTCAGAAACCTCATGTTGGCGATGGTTATCAATGTAAGTCGAAGTACCCTTGTTTGGTTTGTGATGACGAGCACTTCACCAAGGATTTTCCTAGACAATCTGGAGTGGTCTAATTGATCAAAGGCACCCAAGGAACTCTAGCCATTCTTAAATAACCCTTCCCATCTCAGCAGACCCAAATGGTAGAGAAACCTCAGTCCTCTGCCCCATTTGGCTCTTAGGTGTTCATGATGAACAGTTTTGCGGCTATTTATATTGCTACTCGATCAAAAGATTTTACTGGATCGCGTCAGGCCACATGGTAGGAGATTGCTAATGTTCCTCCTCCTCCGCCTGTTACTAGCCCTCTTGAAATTGAAAGGCCTAATTTTGCATCCATTGTATGGCCACCATCCAAAGGTGTACTCCGCAAGTCTTCTTATAATCCCAACGCCCGTGCTACTCACCACTACAATATTGTTGAGGATTTGGCTTAGGTGCCATCTGCGATGTCCATGTTAGAAGTAATTTAGATTTGTTCGTCTCAACGAAGAGATTTGTTATCTGTGATTGGAAGGATTGATCCTACTGATACTAGCCTTCTTGCTTTCGATTTAGAGAATTTCGTTCCACGACTTCCGCATCATATTGTGATCATTATTCATGTTGTTATTAATGGTCTCGACATCCATCAAGCAGTTGTGGACGAAGGTGCATCAACCTATGTCATGTCCTCTTTGTGCTGGAAAGATATTGGTTCTCCAGCACTGAATTCATCACCAAATGCCCTTGAAGCATTTGATGGAAGAGAATTAAAACATTTAAGTGTTCTCGCTAGTTTAATGATTATTTTGAAAGGGAAGGCATTCAATGTTGAGGTAGAAGTTGTTGATGCTAAAATCAATTATAATAGTCTCCTCGGTCGCAGTTGGACTCATGCCATGTTATGTGTTCCGTCCACTCTCTTTCGTGTTCTGAAATTTCCACATGAAGGAAAGATTGTTACTGTTGATCAATTGTCTTTATTCACCTCTTCTTCTGAGAACAATGTTCCGTATGTGGATCAGATTGCTACTCCCTACAAGAGCGTAGGGCTGGGTATTTTTAAGGATCCTGCCCTCATGGGTATTTTTCATCTTCCTCCACCAAACACTGTTCAAATCCATATGATCTCTCAGTCTGATGACCCATGGATTATTCCTTCACCTGAACAGATCGATTCCTTCAGAGATTCAATGCCTTTGAATCTAATTGAGATTGATTTTTGTGAACTCATTGCAACTTTGGAAGCTTCATCCTCTGATCGTGATCCTTTGAGCATGTCTCTTGACCTTTACTCTCAATCACCCTGGCTTGGCGAGTCAAATTCGCCTGATGCTTTGAAAGAAGTGTTTCCCTCCGATGAAGCCATTGTGGATACCATGTCTCTTGAGGATCTGTCATGGGATGATGGTCATCATCATTCCTCTTTCATGCCTAGACTCAGGGCCATGTATACTTGTCTCAAGTGTTTTGCATCTCAGGTTCCTTCTCCTCAGCTTCAAATGCCTATTCTGACACATGGCCTCTTTATGGAAGGTAACTTGATTAATATTACACAGACGATGCCTATTGAAATTTCCGTTAAACCGGGAATCGTCGAGAACATCCATATTAGGGTCACTTGTTCTTCTGATGAAGTACAAGTTTATACTAGCCTTTTCCGCGAGTTCCGTGATGTCTTTGCATGGTCATACCAGGAAATGCCCAACATTGATCCTAGTATAGTGGTGCATGAAATACCTACTTACCCTGGTTCAAAACCTGTTCGCCAACTTCTTCGTCTGGTGCACCCTAGAAAAGCTGTTTCCATTAAAGGTGAAGTTGAAAATCTTCTCAAAGCTGGCTTCATTTATCCAGTTCCTTTGACAAAATGGGTCTCTAATATTGTTCCTGTAGATTAAAAAAAGGAACTATTCGCGTCTCCGTTGATTATCGTGATATTAATCGAGCTTGTCCCAAGGATAATTATTCTACTCCCTTTATCAATCAAATCATTGATGACTGTGCCGGGAGTGAGATTTTTCCCTCATGGATGGTTTTTCTGGTTACAATCAGATTAAAATTCTCCTGAATGATCAACATAATACTGCCTTCATCTGTCCTTGGGGTACTTTTGCATATAAGAAGCTCCCTTTTGGTTTGAATAATGCTGGAGCCACATTTCAACGAGCGATGTCGTATGCTTTTCACGATATTTGTCAAATCATTCAGCCTTATTTGGATGACCTTCCCACTCATTCAGCTTAAGCATATGGACCATCCTGACCATCTTCGTCAGAATTTTCTTCATTGTCGACGTTACAACATTTGGCTTAATCCGCACAAGTGCATCTTCTACGTTGGTTCTGGTAGACTCTTGGGGTTTATTGTGTCCAAAGATGGAATTCGCCTTGATCCACTCAAGGTTGAGGCTATTATCAATCTCCCTTCTCCCTCCTCATTGCATTAGTTTCCGAATTTGCAAGGGAAGGCTAATTTTCTATGTCGTTTCATACCTAACTATGCATAAGTGGCTAAAGGATACACACGATTATTAAAGCAGGGCATCCCATTCTGTTGGGATGAGATTGCCCAGAAGTATTTTGAGGCACTGAAGAAATTGCTAGTCAATGCTCCTCTATTGCATCCTCCCGACTATCATCATGATTTTCCCCTCTATTTAGCCACTGCTTTCAGCACGATTTCCATGGTTCTGGTATAAGACGATGATGACGGTAATGAGCATGTTATCTATTACTTGTCTCATAACCTTCTCGATCCTGAGACACACTATGCACATGTGAAGAAGTTAGTGCTAGCTACGGTTCAAGCAGTTCAACATTTTCGTCATTATATTCTTTTGCGTACTGTGACTGTGATTTCTGATTGCAACCCCATGACCTATATACTATCTCGACAATTTCTGGGGGGGAAATACTCGAAGTGGATTTTCATCCTCCAAGAGTTCGATTTGGAATTTACTACTTCCAAGTCCAATAAATCATTAGTCTTTGCTGATTTGATCTGTTCCCTCCCTTCAGACTCTCCTCCCTCTCGTTCTAAGGAATACATTCCAGATGATACGCTCTTCTTGATTAGCACCCTCGATCCATGGTATGGTGATATCACCGTTTATCTACATACTTCTATTTTCAGATCTAAGTTGAGGAAGGATGCTTGTCGATGAATTCGTCATCAATAGCAACCTTATCGTATAGTCGAAGATACACTCTATTGTGTTGGATTGGATTCCATATTCCGTCGATGTTTGACTCTCGAGGAAGCTGAGAAAGCCTTAAATTATTGTCACAATGGCGCCTGTGGCGGTCACATGTCTTGTTATGCCACTGCACAGAATATTCTTCATGCTGGTTATTTCTGGCCTTCTATCTTCAAAGACTGTATTGTCACAGTTTGTAAATGTCATGATTTCCAGATTTATGAATGCAAGATGTGTGTGCCACCTATACCTCTTCATCTTGTCATTACCATTGGTCCCTTTGTGAAGTGGGGCATTAATTTTATGACGTGTAACCCTCACTCGACCGGGGGGCATGCTTATATTATCGTAGCCGTGGACTACTTCACCAAATGGGCCGAAGCAATGCCTACACTTGCCGCTATGATAAGACAACTGCTGAATTCATATTCAATCACATCATTGCTAGGTTTGGTGTCCCTCAAGCCATCATTATCGATCATGGTTCCCATTTTCGGCATTACATGGTGACAAACTTGACTTCTAAGTTAGGTCTGTGTCACGACAGCTCAACGTCGTACTATCCTCAGGCCAATGGCCAGGTTGAAGCCATGAACAAATTTCTTGTTACTATGCTTCAATGTACGATTGAGATCCACAAATCCAATTGGCATCTCATGTTATTTTCGTCTCTTTGGGCATACCGAACCTCAATTAAGAGTGCAACCAGATTCACCCCTTTTCAGTTGGTTTATGGTCTGGAAGCTACTCTTCCGATTGAATGTGAAATACCTTCGCTCAAGTTGACTGTTGAATTACTGCCGAACACTTTGCCAGAAGAAGAGCTTATCCTTTACATATAAAGGTTGGATGAAACCCGCCGGTATGCTGCTCTGGTTATTGAAGCACAGAAAAAGTGGATCAAAGCTCATTTTGAACAATGATTTTCCCCATGTTCTTTCGTTGAAGGAGATCTTGTCCTCCTGTATGACCAAGCTCATGATATGTTGGGGGCAGGAAAATTTCAACCCATGTGGAATGGGCCCTACATTATTAAATGTGTGTTGCGAAATGGGGCCTATGAGCTCATTGATTACGAAGGTCATCCTCTAGAACAACCCAGAAATGGGTTGTATCTCAAAAACTATTATGCATGAGTCATTCATGTATGATTTGTGTACATAGGTGTTTTTTTTTCATTTTTGTACATGTTTTTATTTTGGTGTGCTTTGCACGCATTTTCCTGCTTATTGGGTCTTGCTTATTTTGTGTAGATGTCTATTACCCCTTATGTCGGTTTCGCAGATGGTGCTTCCCGCAGTACCAGGAATTTGTCTTCAGCAGCCTGGGTGATCTATGATCCTGCTGGTGTGTTGATAGAACTGCAAGGTATTTTTCTAGGATGAACTACAAACAATGTCGCTGAATAGAGTGTTTTCCTTGAACTATTAACCAAGGAAATCAACCTTGGCATACGTGCATTGCTTGCAAATCTAGATTCACAGCTTTTTGTTCTGCAACTCAATGGTCATTATTCAGTTAGAAACCCATACAGTCAAAGATTGTATTTACGTATTCGTTTGTTGGAAAGACATTTTGATTTATCACATATCAACATATTCCTAGACGAATGAATGCATTAACTAATATAGTGGCTAACATTGTATTAGATAGACATTTTTGTAATTTGTAAAATCACCATCATATGTAAAAGATCCATGTAGGAAAATAGATGTATATATATATATATATATCTATATATATATATATATATATATATATATATATATATATATATATATATATATATATATATATATATCGGGTGTTTTGCATTAGTGTGCATCATAAATTCAAAAAATATGTGTGTTTTTGTTACATCCTGAGACACCATGTCTCTAAAATTATGCAGCTATAAAGCCTAGGTGTCTGATCGACGTGATGCTAATGGTAGCATATCACTACCCATACGAGTCACCTCAATAAGCGGTGAATGCGGTTTGGCACCCCTATGGTATGTCTCTGGTAGGAATGACATCGTCGAATCGTGCATAGTTCGGGACTCCACGTGTGATTCCCTCTAGGTTGCGCATGATCTCCTCCTCCTTTCCTCCCTCACCATGAGGGTAAATGTTGTGTAACCAACTCAAAAAGAGAAGAAAAGAGATATAAACGCCTTAGAAATGAGCCACTTCGAGGGGGCAACCTCCAATACATTACATAAATGAACAATTCTTGGATGATACAATTCACAAAACCTCCTTTCTATATATAGGAGTCCATGGGGCCATAATGCAATCCTAGTGGGCCACAATGTAATCCTAGCCGACCTAACAATAATAATTTAAGGGCACAATAATAACAAAATGGGGGTTACAAGGGTACAATAACAATAAGGGGTTTACACTAACAATAATAAGGGGCTATACTAGTGATATAGGGACCTAACATGCCCCTCTCCTTCAAAAAAGTGTTGTCCTCAACACTTGAGTAGCTCCGTGTGCTTCTGTATAAAATTCTCATCCTCCCATGTAGAATCTTCAGTGGGTAAGTTCTTCCACTTGATGAGATACTCTGAAATTGATCGATTCCGTAGTTGTCGAGTTCTTTTTTCCATGACTGCTTCAGGTTCCAATATGATTTTCCCTTCCCCATCAAGTTCTGGCAATACCGTTTGAACTGGAAGATTTTCACCTATAACCTTCTTTAAGCATGAAACATGGAAAACTGGATGTACTCGCGAAGAAGCAGGAAGCTCCAATTTGTATGCCATAGTACCAATCTTTTGCAACACCTTGTAAGGACCATAGTACTTTGGCGATAATTTATTATCCTTCTTTGCTTGCTTGAGGGACATTTGTTTGTATGGTTGTAGCCGTAAAAAACCCAATCTCCTACATCAAAACTTCTCTCACTACGATGTTGATCTGCCTGTTGTTTCATTCGATTTTGTGCCAAATTCAGGTTATCCTTTAAGAGTTGGAGAACTTCTTGCTGATGCTCGATGTGATCTTCCACTCCTTAAACCTTCGAATTTTCCCTTAAAGATGATGTGATGGATGGTGGATGATATCCATAAAGTGCCATAAATGGGGTCATTTTTGCTGCAGTATGGAAGGAAGTGTTATACCTCCATTCAGCAAGAGGTAACCACTTGACCCATTGTGTTTGTTTATCAGATACAAAACAACGAAGATATCCTTCCAAACATTTATTTACTATCTCAGTTTGACCATCAGATTGAGGATGATAAGATGAGCTATGAGCTAATTGAGTACCCAAACAAGAAAATAACTCCGTCCAAAATTTCCAGTAAAAATGGGATCTCTTTCGCTCACAATAACCCTTGTGCTTCCATGTAGCTTTTGAATTCTATCCATAAATGTAGTAGCAACTGTACTTGCTTTAAATGGATGAGATAATGCACAAAAGTGTGCATACTTGGTAAGTCTATCAACTACCACCATGATGACACTCTTTCCTTCGGACTTAGGTAAACCTATGATAAAATCCATTGAAATCTCCTCCCAACGTTGACTTGGAATGGATAAAGGTTATAGAAGTCCCGGGGTCTTAATTGTCTCCACTTTATTCTGCTGGCAAACCAAACATTCCGCCACAAACTTTTGAATATCAGATTTAAGGCCATCCCAAAAAAAATCTTTCTTCACCCCGTGGTAAGTTTTTAAAAATCCTGAGTGTCCTCCTAAAGGAGAAGTGTGCAATTCCAGAAGAATCTTTTGTTTTAGTTGGGAATTCTTACAAAGATATAAGCCATCTTTGTACCATAAGGAATCATTTTTCCAACTAAATGTATCAGATGTACTAGGATCTTGCTGCAACTTTTGAATGAGTGTCCATACATCTTTGTCCTTCTTCCATTCATCTCTTGCTTCAGCTATCCAATCTAGTTGGATAATAGAAATGGCACAAAGCAATGCTTCCACCTCTTCATTCTTTCTTGAGAGTGCATCTGCAACAACATTAAGCTTTCCTTTTTTGTAGATTATTTCAAAGTCATAACCCAACATCTTTGTGACCCATTTTTGTTGTTCTTCCGACGATAGTCTTTGTTCCAAAAAGTGTTTAAGACTATCATGATCAGTTTTTACCTTGAAGTGTCTTCCCATTAGGTAAGTTCGCCATTTCTTTAGTGCATGTAGTATTGCTAACATTTCCTTCTCATAAATAGGTTTCGGTAAATACTTTCCTTTGATTGGACGACTTTCAAAAGCAATGGGTCTTCCTTCCTGCATTAAAACTGCACCAATTCCATTTCCTGAGGCATCACATTCCACAATAAAGGTTTTTGTGAAGTCCGGTGTAGCTAAGACCGGTGCTAGGCACATTGCCTCTTTAAGACGTTCAAAGGCCCTAGTTGCTTCAGGAGTCCATGAAAATGCATCTTTCTTCAATAATGTTGTTAGAGGTGCTGCTATTCTCCCATAATTCTTAACAAACTTGCGATAATACCCTGTTAACCCGAGAAATCCTCGCAACTGCTTTATGGTTGTGGGAACTTTCCATTCCTTAATGGCTTTAATTTTGTTAGGGTCCACTTTAACCCCCTCGTGAGATACAATATGACCCAGATATTCCACCTCTTGTACTCCAAAGAAACATTTGGACTTTCTTGCATATAATTGTTTCTCCTGCAATAGTTTGAGCACCCTGTCAACATGTTCAACATGATCCTTCCAAGACCTGCTGTAGATTAGTATATCATCAAAAATACTAGCACAAATTTTCTAAGGAAGGGTTTGAAAATGGAATTCATCAACCCTTGAAATGTAGAAGGTGCATTGGTAAGGCCAAAAGGCATGACCAAAAATTCATAATGACCCTCATGAGTTCGAAATGTTGTTTTCGGAATATCTTCAGCCTTCATTCTAATTTGATGATATCCTGAACGAAGATCCAACTTGGTAAAATAAATTGCTCCATGTAATTCATCCAATAATTCATCAATCACAAGAATGGAAAATTTGTCTTTAATGGTGAGCTTATTGAGCTCCCTATAATCCGGACACATTCGCCATGATCCATCCTTCTTGTGTACCAATACTACAGGAGCAGAGAAAGAACTTTGACCGGGTTGAATTATACCCGCCTCTAACATTTCTGCAATCATACGTTCAATTTCGCTTTTTTGGAAGTAAGGATATCTATAAGGCCTGATGTTTGGAGGAACACTTCCTGGAATCAAATGAATAGCGTGATCATGATCACGAATAGGTTGGAGTCCTTTGGGAGTTTCAAACACCTTGGAATGATTGTCCAAGACTTGTTGGAGATCTGCAGAAATAGATGATTTTGATGTTGAAACTTCTAGTGAGCATAATTGTGCAATTACGCCTCGTTGTTCTTTCTTTAGAAGCTTTGTCATGACATTAGAGCTTATTATCCTTCCCGGCTTTCCTTCAATACCCCATAATTCGACTTCCTTTCCTTCTGAAAAAAATTTCAAGAAAAGTTCTTGAAAATTAAAAGCTACCATCCCCAAAGATTGTAACCATTGTACTCCTAGTACAACATCAGCACCTCCCATAGGAATGGAAAGCATTGGACTAGTCAATACATATTCCCCCATGGTTAGCTTGATATTGTGGCATTTTCCAGAGCAATTTATAGTTCCTCCATTTGCAACCATCACTTGACATTCTGGTGCTGGGTATAGGAAAAAATTTAATTCCTTGGCTACCTTATAATGAATAAAATTATGGGTGCTACCTGAATCAATCAACACTATTACCCTTTTCTTCTTTATATGTCCTTCTATCTTGAGAGTTTGAGGAGTGGTAATTCCTGCCAGTGCATTACACGATATGGTCGGATTCATTTCTTCCTCTTCTAGGGGTGGTTCCCGGTGTATATCCTCTTCTTGTTCATTTTCTTCTTCTTCTTCACAATCTATGTAAAATAATTTCTTCTCAGCACACTTATGACCTTTAGTGTATTTGCTATCGCAACTATAGCAAAGCCCTTTTGCTCTTTTTTCTTCCAATTGTTGTGGTGTCAACCTTGTAGGTTGTGGAAATCTAGGCGTAGCAACACTTCCTTCTTTAAAGAATTGAGTGGTAGGCTTCCTTGTCGCCATAATTTTACATTCAACTTTTCTTGCCAACCTGAATGCCTTCTCCAATGAATCAGGTTCCAAAACGAGAACTTCATGTTGGATGTTATCCTTTAAAGTGCCTAGGAAGAGATCAATCCTGTGTTCCTCTGTAAGATCAGTTACCCTTATATTCAATTTTTGGAAGTCCTCAATGTGCCGCCCCACTAAACCCTTTTGTTTGAGATTTATCAATTGGGTAAATAAGGTGTTGCTCTTTGTATCCTCATAATGTGCTATCATTTCCTCCGTAAAAATTGACCAAGTGACAATTTTTTTACGGGAGCAAAGCCATTGATACCATACAAATGTATTTTGTTCTAAATGTAAAGTTGCAATGCGTACCTTTGCGTGTTTTGCACGTTATGGAGATCAAAATATTGCTCCATCTGTAGTATCCATGTTACAGGATCCTTTCCATCAAACTTCCTCATATCCATTTTTGGAATATGGTGGTTCTTTCCGCCAACATTCGAGTTTATGGAATCATGATTAACATTTATTTTGTTCTCATCAGGAGGTTCTTCTCCTATATTTCCGCCATTAGCAATCATTTCTGGTTTTAAGCTTGTCATCAAGCCTTCCATGTATGCTTTTAGATCATTCTTCATGTCATCCATCTTAGCTTCCATGCCGACTTCCATGCCATCCATCTCAGCTTCCAAACCATTCATCTTAGTTTCCACGCCTTTCTTCAAAACTTCCATTTCATTTTTTGTTGTTCTTTGCGAGAGCGAAATTTGTTGCATTTGCTCTTGTAATTTTGACATGTCATGTTGCCATTCTTCATCTTCATGAGTAATAGTAGAGCCTTATAAAGGCTTAATGGGTGTTGAATTATTTTTAGGGGCCATTTCAGACTCCAATATTGATATCTATTCTACAATAGGCCCTTGCAATCAATTCAACTTCATTCTTCAAACAAGACTTATGCAATTCGGAAAAAAAATACACACCTTTTACTAGCTTTGAGGAGCTCGATATTGAAATTGTATTATCTCTGTGCTTGAAAATATTCGATATCTAAAATTCAGCCCTGTAGTAGCCCTCTGAAGCTTCTTTCAAATGCCACAGGTCTGACCTGATTTTGATGCTCCAAGACAAAGTTGTGTCTAATCTCCCACAATGACCTAATTCTGGACTGGTTCAGTAGAGCGAACTTGTACGACTTGCCACGTGTCACTGTTTTGTCCTTTGTCTCTGAAATTGATAGCGACGAAACTACAGGCTGTGTACTTGTGACCAATTTTGACGGCACTCCAATCCAATCTTCAGAGAGAGAGTTATTGAACGTTTCCCACGATCACCTCTTTGAGATGAAATTCAAGAGCCTGAAAAAGCACTACCTTCCACAGATCATATCTCCAAAAATATTGCGAACCAAGTTCTGAAATTTTTTGACGAATTTCCTCAGGATTTCAGCTTCGCACCATATGAATTTCAGACTCTGACCCTTCGTACAAAAAGATTTATAGCGCAAATTCCACGATGACCGGTTTATGAGCCTGAAAAAATACCTAACTTCCACAGATGATATCTCCTCAAATATTGTGAACCAAGATCTGAAATTTTTAGACAACCTTCCTCAATATTTTAGCTTCGCACCCTAAAAATTTCAGCTTCTGAAGCTTCGTAGAAAAAAAGTTATAGCGAAACTGCCACGATGACCTGTTTGGAGCAGCGAAACCCTAGAATCCCAAACCTCTGATACCAAATGTTGTGTAACCAACTAAAAAAGAGAAGAAAAGAGATATAAACGCCTTAGAAATGAGCCACTTCGAGGGGGCAACCTCCAATACATTACATAAATGAACAATTCTTGGATGATACAATTCACAAAACCTCCTTTTTATATATAGGAGTCCATGGGGCCATAATGTAATCCTAGTGGGCCACAATGTAATCCTAGCCGACCTAACAATAATAATTTAAGGGCACAATAATAACAAAATGGGGGTTACAAGGGTACAATAATAACAATAAGGGGTTTACACTAACAATAATAAGGGGCTATACTAGTGATATAGGGACCTAACAGTAAAAATTGTGAGGGATTCGCCTCGCTATCGGAGACATGCCTGCGGGTCTCTCTGGGCCAACATCTGCAAATGCATGGATTTAATGTTAGAAAATACATAATTTAAAAAATCATAACACTCATGAAAATTAAAAATGAGTCTTACCCAAATATTCATCCCAATCCTCTCCCTCCAGGAGTGGGAGGTCTGGATCACTAGTAAAATATGTACCATAGTAGGGCTAGTCCTCCATGATGATCAAATGTCGGCGGAGCCAATAAAAAAACTCCGGTCTCCAGGACATCTATTGACCGTCCCATGCCCTTGGCATTAGAGCTTCCCATCGGGCCATCCGTGGTTCCCTCGCTGGTGGTGTTGGACTATGACCTCCTGACGCTGAAAAATTGGTAGTTTTTCCAGGAAGAACGATACCAGAATAGACCCATAACCAAATTGATTCAATTTGGTCTTCTTGCATTTTTTTAGTTGGTGTTTCATGTTTATTGTCACAGCCTCTGCCGAGTTATATATGGTTGGTGTCAAGCAGTCTACAGCAAGAAGAAACTATGTCTTTTTTTCTTCGTGCGGTGCTTGCGATCCCGCAACTCGTGTGATGATATGTAGCACTACTTTTAGTGCCAAGTCTGGGATAGTCTAGATATCGACTTTCCCACTTCCTGTTCCTTTCCATGCCCCTGGACATACCCTGTCAATCACCATGGACATGCTCTCCATGCAAGGCCAGGTGCCAGTTAGGGTTGGTGCTGCTCCCCTCCACAATAATCCTGTTATGAAGTAGACATTAGAAACATCGATCTAAATTTCCTGATCTCGAAGGATGAACTTTTCCTGATTCTCATCCCATATGCTGATCAAATACTGTAGCAGATCCGGTTGAGCTCGGAGACATGGTGTTAAGAAGAACTTCTTCATTCCACAGTCTCTGAGAGCTTCCATGCATCTCTAATTTTCCATGGCAAGATCTTCCTCTTCGTTGTGTTCCCGTTCTTTCCATTCGATTACCATTTTTCCGCTTTCTACATGTAAACATGTTCATATGGATAATATTAGCCATTTTGAAGCTTGGATTTGTAAAAGATTAAGTATTTAACTTGCATTTTTTGAAAAAAATGGTCTGCGTGGTTTGCACAACTGTTTCTCAAACAGTCACGCTAATGGGCACACCCCAGTTTAGAAAAATAGGCGATTGGCGAGAGTCCGTGCCCGAAACCCACACCAACCGTCGTACCCTAAAATTTTCATTTTCTCCCAGAATTCAAAATTGGAGGTTATAGGTAGTAAAATATAACTTAAAATGAAGGGAGAGATATCCACTCTTACCTAGAACTGACAGATTTGAGATTGGTCTACTAGATCATCCACTATCGTCGCCGCAAAATCACACTGTCAAATGGGTAACTATTGCTCCACAAGAGGTAAAAAGTGAAAAGTAAATATTTTTACCATTTTTGGCATTTTATAAATTTTCACAACCATAATTAGGTTTTACGACATGTTTTTCAATTATTTTATTATATTATTTTCGAGAAATGGGTTTTACACGTGTCCCTTGTGCAGTGACAGGTTTTTAGGTTATAGTGATGAAGTAACGAGTTATATTTTATACTTTTTTGGACTCGGTAAAAACACGAAAAAGTCACTACTGGATTCATCTTTCAGCTCTTTTCTGACTCTCTAAAATTGAAAAGATTGCCGAGACTCTTGTCGTTTCGAACTTGTTAAATGGCTGTGAAGCGATATCTGCCCAGTATACGTTTACCCCTTTTTCGGGATGGGATAGATTATTTACGAAAAAGGATTACCTTAGCATATTGCAACTAAGAGGTTCTTTCAGATATTGTTTTCTACCTTTTTGGATCTAAGAAACTATTTACGAAAAGGGCCATGATGGAGTTTTCTTTTTTGCCTTATTTTCAAACTCTTTAAGCATGAAAAGATGTCGAGTTCTCCCTTTGTCGGACTCATTAAAACCTGATGACATCGGACTTAGTCACCATGATGTTATTTGAGTTCCTCCTTCCTAGAGCTCGTAAAATGTGCTAGGTGGGATTTGTCCAAAGGATAAACTTGTAGCATAAGCATATGCTATCCCCTTCAAGCTTGTTTTAAAAAATAATTGGGGTTCTCGCCAGAAATGGTGGGGGGAAATGGAACCAAGCTTTAGTTATGTTGGCAATATGTCGCTCTTGAACATGGCACTTTTCTACATTCATGTCGGTTGGGGACATCTCATTTCGTCATTTTTGTCTCCATGGGTTTGGGTAATCTCTTTTGACCTCTCATCTGCTCTTTTCCACGTCATCATGACCTCAGATCCTTTGATGTCAAATACTTCCAAATCCAGTGGCGTGTCGTTGATATGTTCAAGAGAATTTTGCCTCTATAGTTTTCAACCTCCCTCTGATTCTCTGTTGGTCCTAATTCACTATTATCATGTTCCTATGTCTCGTATCGATGATGTGGGAAACATTATGGCCCACCTTCGATTAGGTCACTTCTTGTCAACTTCAGCTCATTATCCAGGAATTTGATCTAGAGACTCCCTTATGGTACCTTGGAGCCTGCATGTCTTAATGGCAAGTTTTTCGCATTCAACGCAAGGTCCACATCATTGGCCTTCGATCGAGTGATTCTGAGGATGTTCGACGCTAGATCAATGTTCATATTTCGTGGATTGTACCGGTTGTACCTTGAGAGCCATTGTCATTATTGGCGGTTTCTCTCATGCATGTTAACAACCTTCATCATTGGCTGGTAATCAGGTGATTTTCTTGCATGTTCGACTTAAGCTCATATATTTGCATGCTTGAATTTGTACTTGTTCGGGTCAAGATGGAGCGCAAGACCCTGGGTTTTGTCTGATAAAATCCAGGCTGCGTATTTTTGTGAATTATCATGAATTATTGCATGACTCTTTTGATTGGATGGCTACGACCATACCTAAGTCTATATGTTGATCCTTACTACTGGATGGCTGCGTCCATACCTCAAATATCAGTTTTTATGTACTCTATTATGGATGGTTGCGCCCATACCACATGTTCATGTATCAAAGATATCATTTGTATTTGTAATTGCAGGCTTTCTGAAAGAAGTGTTTGGTTCGAACACATTCTCACAAAGAATTTCACCCTGACCTCTCCCTCGGACCTCATGCTTTAGGGGACATCTTTTACACAACATTTTTTCGATGTCCCTACAATACCCATCTCGCCCATTGGAGGGTCATTTTCGTGATCAATAAGCTATGTCATGCCTTGCAAAGACCATCATTATATCCCTTTACATGGGAGTAATATTCCTTTTGTTGACAATTCCCTGAGCAGAGACTCAAAAACCCTTTTTTTTTCCTTGGTGCGAGTAGTTAGTTATGCCCTCACGCCGAGGAGGAAGATTAACATTGGGCTCCATGCTAGTTGGCACTCTGTCTTAGTTAGCCACATGTTCCAAGCTATTTATGGAATGTTTTTTAAAATAGAGGCAGAGATTCCACTCCAACAACTTCGAGGATGAGTCATTGGGAGTGGTTGAACTGAATAAACCATGGACTCCTTCATTTAGTTTATGATTTACACCTCTTATGGGAACTCCCTAAAGGATAGGCCTCCCTCCCACCTTTGTAGGGATCCTAACCTCCTGCTTTTCCTCTATAAAAAGAAGCTATCTCTCTTTGCATAAGCTAGCTGAACATGGAGAATTGAACATACTATAGCTGAACTATTGAAGTGATAGAATAAGAAGGAATTACATTGAGAGAGCTTGAGTCCATGCCTTCATCCCGTCCGAATTTCCTGACGATCATCTGAGACGCGCTTCGGCTGAACCCCGCTGGAGGAGACTGTGACGTCAAAGCATTGGTTGTAACTCTTCTTTCTATCTATACATATATGTGATTATTGTTTGGTTCCAATTTTGTATTATGTTAGATGTTTAATGAAATATTCTTAGCCCTCTTTGACTGGCTAGTAGTTATGAATGAAATTATTATGTTGTATGTTGTTCTTGTTTGTTGTTCTATGTGCAGGTATCTGAGCATGACTGCGGAAGGATTGTGACTTCCCAAGGCAGGAGCGAGATACCACCACCACTATAGCCACAACAACAGTGTTGGATTCTAGGTAGGTTGATATACTGTGTCCTCTTTTCATTCAGTAATTACGAATCAACACTCTAGCATGTCTCTTTGTTTCTAGACCCACTCTAGGGCTAGAGGGATCGTCTCTGTCCGCAGAGAGGATTTACCTGCTTAACACCTTGAATGTTTTTAATTCTAATTTTTGACAAAGCTTTCTTTCTGAGTAGATATATTTCCAAAGCTCTTTGTTGTCCCTTTCCCTTTATCTCAGTGTACAATGATTTACTGCAGGCATAATCAATATCCTTAAGTTCAAACAGTCTCCTGTATCTTACCGTACCTTATTGTGTTGCATTGTATTTTACTTCACATGCTCTTTTAGAGAGTTTAGCCATGCTCTTTTAGGCAACCAACAACATATCTCAAACTCAAACTCATATTTTAATTCATCATAACAAAGAAAAATCGAATATTTTATTTAAGCTGTTAGGGGACTCTGTAGTTGTAATGTACAATGTACAAAATGTTTTTATATTAATATATAGACATAGAAATTATAAGAAAGTATTTTGGTTCCAAAATGTAATCAAATAGGAACCTAAATTTATAAAAATTATTACAAAACCAGGTTTCAAGTACTGGCTTAGGATAGTGTGAAGTCCAATCAAATACTAAAAATATGAAAGACAACTTATCAATATTCCTCTGAGATGCCCTTGTCTTCACTATTGATGCTATTATGCTTGTCGGAACTAAAATAGGGTGGACTTCCCATATTGAATAATTATCGAAGAAGATTTGTCACTTATTCATTCTCATTCACAATTTGTACTTCCACTTCTTTGATCCACTTCCTCAAGAAGCTCAGTCGCAGTTACATCTTCTGGCTAAAAGAGTGGTCCTTATGCCTCTCCGAGTCAGCTTTACAATGATGTTACTTAGGTTTTATCATTACTTATTTGAATTAATTTAAAGACTCCTAATTTAACTCCCTTAACATGTCATTAATATCATATTTGAAACTAATTTATCCTTCTCCATTTGCAGAAAAAAATTACTTGGGCCCAATAAGGTACCATAGATTTATTTCTCGAATAAAGGGTTTACAAGGAAATTATTTCTTCCCCCACAAGGTAGTTGGGGTCCCTTTATGGGGAATACTCCCTAATCTCCCCTCCTAACATTGGATTCGAACAATCTCTTAGATCATTACTAGTCTTCCTTGGATACTGCTCGTGGAGAATTGTTGACACCCTTTTTGAAATTTGTCGTAGTTGGATATAAGCCCTTCCCCACATACAATTTTTCTAAAGATTTATTGGCATGATGATATTTGTTTCTTATTATTTCTCTTATGTTCCCCCATTTCATTCTTCTGCAAATCTAGAAATAGTCAAGTATACTTAAATAGAAATTTTGACTGAATTGAATCTTTCCCATTCCAAGAGCAACATCCAATCTCATTAGGGAGTTTTGAGGTATAAAATGGACCTCCTATGGAAATTATAAAATAATAATGGAAATTTTAAAATAAGATTAGATTACATCATCGAATTTTAGAGGGAAAAAATAAAAAAACTACTTTTTCAACTCGTATTTTCAGCTTATATCCTTATGGTTATACTCATTTTTTGAGAGGGAACACTCATTGGATGCATAATTTGATTCCTCATCCAAGGAGTACCCATGTTGCATACTTTCGATGGGCTCTGCTACATGAAAAATGAGAAATACATGATTGCAATCACATTTTTTCATGTATTTCTAAATTTCCGCGTAGCAAGGTCCATTGAAAGTATCAAACATAGGTACTCCTTGGATGAGGAATTGAATTTTGCATCCAATGAGTACTCCCACTCGAAATTTGAGTAAATTTTAGGGAGATAAGTTGAAAATACAAGTTGAAAAAGTAGGTATATTATTTATCCTTTTTATCTTTTTTACTTTTTTACCCCAAAAATGGTGAATCATCCCCCATAGTTGACATAATCAACTTGAATCTTATTGGTTCTTATAAAGTTTATTTTTGTTGTAAATTTTTCTTAGGAGGCCCATTTTATACCTCAAAATTTCTCTAATGACTATGAGTATTTTACCTCAGTTTTTCCAAAGTATAAATTATAAAATTAAATAAATTCTGCATATTATATACAAAACAAAGTTTCCAAGAGTAGAGCAGGAGGTATTTTAAGATACTGTCTAACATGGTGATTTTTGGGCAAACTTGTTTGAAGTAAAATCTTAAAGAGACTGCTTCGCAAAATAGAAAAAACTTAATTTAATGAGATTTAATCTTTGTGTATAAAGGGTTATAAGTTACATTTTAATATATTGACTAGGGCAAAATGAATTACAGTGTGAAAATGTCCCGATGTTAAAATCCATTATGTTACTCTTCTCTGGTATGAGTGTCTACCTCAATAGTGGTATGACTGTGTTGGATTATTACATTTGTAATGGTTTTAAGAAATTTTAATTCTCTCCAATGACGTGTGTTTAATTGTTCCACATCGACATTCACCTAATTAGGATTTACCCTCAATTAAAATATCTATGTTTAAGTAGAGTTGTAGTGTGTGCACAATTATGGTAAATTTTTCTTACATTGACATTGATGGCGAGATTCATCAACTAGGACCAACATTAACCAATGAAGTTGACTTAGTGAACTTGACCAATCACGTCGACCTACTAGAATATTAGGAAGTTGAATCTCACTGGAGCCTCAACATCTAGGCAGCTAGCAACACAACTCAAACTCAAACTCGGTATCATACTCCTCTTTTCGTCTTTTCGTTATTTTTGTAGGCCCACTTGGAATATTAAAGGTGGAATATTGTTGTGTTTACAAGTTGTTCCATTTCAGGGTATTTCTTCTTTATCCATTCTATGCCTTTTTCATAAACATCAAATATTTCTCACTTCCTCAAATTCTTGAATAACTTTGTATTTATAATTGTGATCATAAAGGTTTCTTTGTGGGATCGCTGCATATTTTTTCTGAATTTTAACACGGTATTATGCAATATATAAGGTTGAGATATTTATGGTTTGACATGTGGAACTTATATCTCTTTTATGAATCAGTCTCATAACAGAAGTTCAATCTAAATTTTTGTTTCATAGTCAGGTTAAGACACTAATGACATAGTGTTTTTCCATGTTAACTCTGGTTTCCTATAATTTCAACTATGTTGCTTCTCATTCTCCTTCATAAACAACAATGTATTTGGCACATAGTCTCTTTCAAAATGAAATAGTGTCTCAATGATAAAAACAATGCTCTTAACTTGTAATGAATGAATGGCACATTTTGAACACTTGTAATTCATCGTATGTATGATATATTGATTGCGCAAGACTCATTTTATTTCCAAGAATCATTTTGAACATGGATTGTTTGCATAAGATTTACACATTGAATATTTTTCATCATTAGAATTTCTGCATGCTCGTCACTCATACCCAAAATTTTCCATTTTAATTTTAGAATGGATCTTTCCTTAATACAATTACAAAATTTGTTATCTGCTTATAAAATGGAGAAATTTGTTATCTGCACTAATCACTAGTCTTCAAGAACCGCCAAAAAAATATATATGCTTCTATTAAACCACATACATCCCTTTATTTATTCTCCATATCTTCTAATTTTTTAGAGTGTTATTTTTTTGGGTGCCAAATTTGTATTGTGGATTCTTAAATTCTTATAGCATGGTAGTTTCCTTTCAGACAACTTTTTTAGGCTTCATTTTTATTATTGAATTAAAGTTGCATGTGAAACCTGTCAAAGTTTCCCAACATATAATCCAAGGCTCCATGTCTTATGTGTTAGCTTTTAGTGATACTCTGAAATTTTTTACACCATATTGGGATGCTTCATGTGATACGGGGTGCATGGTGTATGGACGACTCTACTCAGTTACTCCTCATATCATCGATTTTTTGCCTCCAAACTCCCTCTTTTTTAAACAAATGAGCCAACAATTAAAACTATTATCCAGTTATAATCAAATAATGCATATTATCATATTTTTCTATTCTGCTACTTTCAAATTATACTTTCAAATCTATGCTCAAAGCAATTTCTGTATATTGTCACTCATTGGCTCATATCCCCAAAGGAGTACTGAAAAGGATAATGAAGTCATACTTTGATTTTTTGTGGAGAGAAAAAAATGATAAGGTGGGCCCACACTTCCTTAAATGGTAATTTATATCTAGGTGAAAGGAATTGAGCTATTGGTGCCTTTAAAATATTCATAATTTTGGAACCTTCCTTCCTACCAATAAATTTGGAATCTAATCTTAAGGGATAGTCTATGGAGAAGGATTATTATCCAGAAATATTTAGCGTTGGGTTCTCTGTTGGATTGGACTACTAACGATACGAAAAATACCAAAACATTTATAATCCATGGAAGGCTATGGTCACTTCTTTTCCTATCAGCTTAGCTTGCAGATTCAAAAATGGATCCCAAATTAGAATTGGAGTTGATGAAATAATGGGTTGTAATCACGTTGTTTTTCTTCCAACATAATTAATTCAAATATTACAAGAGATATGAAGATGTATACTTCATCATGCGGGTGCCCCATCACTACTAAAATCTGGCACTGGGTTTGGAGTTCCACTCAGAGCTTAGGGTTGATTGGTGTCCATGAAATGTTCTGGCATGGTTTTATAAAATAATTACATATAATCTTTGCATTTTTTTCATTGAAGCTTGAATTTAACCTTCTCTAAGAACCATTCCCACATGGCTGAGGGTTAGAAACTTTTTATTTTTGAAAAATACTACAAAAAAATGTATAAAAGTTGGAAGGTTATGTATATAATGGACATCATATGCACTTTCACAAAGAAACTACTTTTGAAATAAGATCATATTACTTTTCCGGATCTAAGGATCGTGATATTTTTTCAATAGAGCGTTCATAGCTCAGAGCTGGCAAAATATCTCATCCCCCAACATAGAAGAAAAGGTAGATAGAGAGTCAACCTCATGATAAAATACGTCACACCTATTTTTTCAAAGGATAAATAAGGATGACATCCTTAGTCAATGTCGTCTCCCTGCAAATGCGGGAAACTTGAGTGTGGAAATCTCCAAATAATGTAGAATACTAATGAATCTTTCATTGAAGAAATAATGAATACTGATCCTCGATATACCTATAACCACAGTTGGAAAAATGATATTCCTATAAAATATGCTTTATTGTCTCCTACTAACAACAAATAAGACAAAGGCCATTAGGTTGCCCTCTCTTGGCCAACCTGGCCTTGAATGTAAATTTTAATCCCTTGAAAAACTACAAACCAAGAAAAAACTTTCATATTTTGAGAAATTTGAACTAACCAAAGGCTATGAAGTCTATGCAACCATTTATTCTTTGGATCTTGGGAGGGCCAATGTGCACTAAGGAGCCTAATTGTCTGTGCTAGAAATCAAACAAGTGGTTTCTATTTTGCTAGACTGGGGTACAAAATGTTACATTCTATTGAAAAATATGAGGTTATTTCGTGGTGGTCTAAATTATGGAGGGTAAAAGTCCGAAACAAAACCATTGTTCTTTTATGGTTGATGTTAAAAAAACTATCCCTTACTTGGAGATTCTCTTTTCGTAATCAAATGTATGAACAACCAAGATTATATTTAAAATACATGTCTTCAAACACTTTTTGATCAACTCAAATTTATATCTCAGTAATTCGACTTGGTTCACTTAATTTTACATCTTCAAAAAAATAAATTTCGTTGCATATAATTTGTTCAAAGATGGTTGACATTCATTATTTGCAAGAACTTTATCCCAATGTAGAGGCTTCAACTTAGGCCATGCCTCAATGTTGTATTTCCCACTTTGTTTAATTTTTCTTGCTAAATTCCCATGACCTGAACTGAATTCCTTAGAAGAAATACCTAAAATTTTAGATGTTGATGGAGGAAGAGCTAAAATCTGGCCCTTTTCTTGTGGCATAGTTGGTTGTTTTGGATTAGGATTAGTCCTAGAAGGTCTTGCAGGTGCAACTTTTCCCAAACAATGTGGTGGTGGAATTGGATGAGGAACAAGAAGTTTTGGTGTTGATCATGGCAATGCTTCCAATTTAAAGGCCAAATGTTGACTAGGATCAGATCTATTAGATAGGGATTAAGCAAGTGATATTGTACAAGAGAAGAAGAGGGTGCTTGCATAGCATATTGAGCAAATAATTATATAAAATTAAATTTGCAATTCTAATTCATGCTTCCCTTACATATTTTTTTATGTTTTAATATCTCTTCCAATGCATTAAAATGAATTACAAGTATTTCCATCACAAAAAAATTGTATTGTGCTAATATCATGGAGCCAACCTTGACTGAGAATTTCATTCCTCTATTGTTGAATGGTTCCACTAAGATTCAACCACTGCACCAAATAATCGACATAAGCTTTGTTACCTCATCAAAAACTACATCCTCACAGCTCCACATTACTCTTTTTGATGGGACGAATCAACACAAGACTCTTCTACCATCTGCGTATAGTACACAAGTTGCATCTTGCTTTAAGAAGTAGCTTGCACAATGCTTCAAAACTCTTTGTGAGATTAAAAATTTGAATGCCCCTTCTTCTGTTTTTTTTTATTTACACTCTTCCTACATAAAAAAAAAAAAGGATTCTACATTTAAAAAAAAAAAAAAAAAAAAAATTCATTTACACAATGTCCATCCGTGTTGTTGAACTTGAGGTTGTGCGACATAGATCATTTTTTCTTAAGGACTCATCAAAACTACTACATGCAAAGGAAGACATATCCCAATCAAGATATTCTTCGACACAATATATATTGCCCTCTATAGTAACTCCAACGAATACGCCCACAACTACAACTATCTCATTCAAGGAACTCAATGCCTATCGAAAGTATTGGTCAATCCAATGTAGAGCGTTTCCAAAGACAACATTGAATAATTACAACAATGTGTGTGGCTCCAGAAAAGTCTTTGGATTTGACCTTATTTATCGTGATAGAGATGAGATCCACCTTTCAGCATTTGCTAAATTGGTTGAATCACTTTATAATCTAATCCAAGTTGGGCACCTATACATTGTTGCAAATGGCACAGTTAAAGACGAAAACCCAAACGACAACCACCTAAAGAAAAAATGGGAGCTTTACTTGTTTGTTTCATCCAATGTTAGGAATTTTTTTGTATATGATCCAACCTTACCTTATCAATGCTTTCATTTCAAAACTATCATTGAAATCAAGTCTACAGGCCCAAATACTAGTGTAGATATTATTGGGGTTATTAGCTCCACGTCAGCTTCTTTGACAGTTCGATGAAGAGATGGAAATCAAACACTACGGAAAACACTCACTTCAAAGGAAAAGTCAGGTTTTAGCATTGATGTAACACTATGGGGAGACCATTGTGACTCTATAGGACAAAATCTTGCTAAATTATGCTCTTATGAAAACCTCCCAATACTTGGTATCAAAGGAGGTCTTGTATTTGAATTTAATGAAATCTTCATAGGGACATTTTACACTAGAACTCTCTTCATAAATCCAAACATTGAAGAAACTCAACAACTACATACATGGTTTCATGAAATGGGCTATATCTTTTCATCTCCATATTTGAGTAGAAACTACAATGTTACTTCCAAATGAGCCCTATCACAAAAGACGATTCATGAAATTACCTGCATGCAAGCCTCCGAGAAACCAATATGGGTTTCGGTTCATTCAACTGTGACTGCTCTACACATGAATGACTTTTATTTTATTGCATGTCTATTAGATTTCAATAGAAATAAATACATGAAAAAAGTAACGCACCATTCTAAAAATATTTTGCATTGTGCAAAGTGTAACGATGATCTCCCAGAATGTGACTACCATTACAAACTTAAATTTGAGTTACATTACCACACCAAGCACTTGGAAAACATCACATCTTTAAATGATGTGGGAATGAACTCATGGGAATCACAGTAAAATACTTGTTCCTTCTTTCTATCGAACCAACTAATCTCTAAGAAATTTTTGGACGTATTTCACGCTACCACTTCATTTTGTCACTTTCCATCAAAATAGACTACTACAATTTTTTAGAGCGCTTGCAAATAATACTGGTTAGTTCAAAAGAAATTAAATATGACTCTACATGCAAGGAGGTCCTTAAAGACATTCAAGCATTGTCCGTTGCACAACAACCTATTATTCGTCACCTTTAAACTTTCGTCATGGTGGCAAGAAATAATATTGTTTTGTACATGGATTATCATTTCTATATAGATCATTGTCCATAATATTGTAAAATACATCCATGTTGTTGTTCTACACACTTTCTTTTACAAGACACTTTTTCAATAATTGCAAAATATGTATATTTACCCCTTCACAATTTACATAATATAGATATCAACATTATAGGAACTTCAGTTCCCTTTTTTTTATTTTTCGTTTATATGTATATAAACTGAATGTTTGCTTGGTTATCTATTTATGATATATTTCAATGACGTTCAAATAAAAAAAAACTAGAAATTGCATATCTTTCTCTATTTATATAATTGTTTGATGCTACAATAGCATGTATTTTAGACAATGCTCTTGTTCAACATCTGTGTCAATGTCAATTGAAACTTACTTCATAGTTTATATGTGTATAAATTTAACTTATATCCATTTGCCTATTATTGCTATTGTTTTAATATGTTCAATTAAAAAGCAAGAATTATAAAAATTGTAACACATTTCCTATGAATACATAACTCGATTTTGATTCACTGTAAATTGCTCATGTCTCCTAGCGAACGATAAATTATTTTCTACTTACTTAAATATGCCATGCAATAGCCAGAATGCAGATAAAAAAGCACATAGGCATCTTCTTTATGCACAAAACAAAGATACAATAAATTCATGCTGACGAATTCTTTATAAAAACCACAAAAAACTACCGCTTCCACTACACCCCTCCCACCTCAAGTGCTCTCCCAAATGTGCAAACCATTTCACCTCATCTTCATGAAAACCAATATAACACCCCCCTTAATGATGAACACCATTGCTTTCGACAAAGAAAAGATAAAATTTCTACCATGCATGTTTTGACAATATGCAAAGAATCATACCCAGGTATGACAACAAGGATTTGTGACATGGTAACCTTTCCTGATTTCATTTTTCATCATCTAAATCTACCAATAATTTTACTCATCTAAACAACATGGACCCTGTCGAACAACCATATTTCCTTCAAAATTTAACACAAGTTAAGGAAATTCTCATTGCACGTGTAAACCCCATTCTACAAGTCACTCATTCCCGTGGTGGTCAATACAAACATAGTTACCATACAATCATCTTCCCTGAAGACATCACCACTATTTCCAAATACCTACCTCAAAAGCTTTCTGAATTGGACATCCTCATTATTAAAAGGCACAATCCTTCAGAAATGGCTTATGAATTTTTCGTGTGCTATTCATGTGTACTTGAAGCACTTGAATACGAACTAACTAATGATCCCTACTAAAAATATGTCCAACTCAACCCATATGCAATTTGGCAAAGTACTTATCATCCTGATGTCATGCTAACTCCATTATATATCCAAACTTCTTATTTTGTTCCAATTCTCTCAAACTCATGTACTGAACTTGAGCACATTTGTGCTTATTTTCACTCCACCCATCCAAAATACAAACTAGATTGACGAGCCTATAATATCTCTATCACCTATGAATGAATACACCACCGAGGGCCTATTTTATATGGAATTCCCCACATTCCTTCCTACATGAATTTTCATGATCACACAACCAAGAATTACAAAAGTTGAAATGATAACCGATCTGACCAGCATCCAAGATTCTACTACTACCTATATAACATTCTAATGCACCAACGTACTATTTCAAATACTACTATTTTTTTTGAAAAAATACATTGAGAACAACTTTCCAACAACTGTTTTAGATCTACGACAATATCTTCATGAGTTCCCAAATTCAAAATTTCCAGAACAAGTCAAGCGTTTTGGCTCGGCCCTGTGAGGAACACACTCTTTCTGGAACAAGCGATGGAGTGAGCTAACTGAAATGATCATACAAATTGGAAGCACAAAATTCTTCTTCACTCTCAGTGAAGCTGATACCAAATGGCATGACTTGCACAAGATTATGCTTACTAATTTTTCGTATAGTTCGAACAATCACTACCAATGGAGAATTAAAAACATAATTAAAACCCACATTTAACATGCCAATATATGCATTTCAAATTTACAATTTTCCTCAAAGAAGTCCTACAAAAATTCCTCCACACAGTTGATTATTAGTGTAGGTACTTTTAATAACCGTTTCTCTTTGAATCTATTTATACATTGTAAACATGTCTAAACCAATATTGACTTTCATATTATATTCAGGTACGAATAGCAGCATAGAGGATACACACACATACATGGCTTCCTTTGTTTTCAATATGAAAAAAATATGGAAACTCTCGACTGGAACATGGAAATAAAATTTGTCCATGCTCATAAATATTTTGACCACTATGTATCTGCTTGGAATCTGCGGCACCCCCAACATCGAAATTTTTCACTTCAACAATAAAAAATTAAGAACCCATGTCTTCTTGACACAACATCAATCTTCACGTCAACCCAATTTGAAGACTATGAAGAGTTTGTCAACTTTGTTCAACGTCACACAAATTGTCATGAATCTTCTTGCCTTCACAAAGAATACAATGCTCTTAGATGTCGATATGGACTGTCGTGGGAGTTAAACCACACATATTCACTGCTCATTTACGGAAAAGGTTAGAAAACCTACACCCCCACTCGTAATGATGATATATTGAACATCCATAATTTCGATCTACTTTCCATCTGGAGTGAAAATGTTGATTTCCAACCAGTTATATCACGCCATGCTATGTTAAGTTATATTTCAAAATATGCAGCAAAAGGAGAAACAAAATCAGAAATATACTGCTAAATTTTATCACGTCTCTCGCACAATGTCGCTCCAGAAGAACCTATTGTTAATGTTGTATGGAAACTCCTTACATAAACTATTGTAGATAGATACATTGGGGCACAAGAAATATGCCATATGTTACCAAAAATACCCCTCTCAGTTTGTAGTCACACATTTATTTCTTTGAATGTTAATAGAACTATTTTCAGACGTGTTTCTCATGATTTAAAAATCCCCTTTCAACACCAACTGTCATGCTTGCATATATTAATAGAAATAATTCATTAGAATCGTTGCCCCTCCTTGAAGATAAATGTTCCTGGTCATTTCTGCTCACCGAAAACAAAACCAATGGAAACACATATTCCCTCCAATGATTGTACATTTCTTGCCACGATACACTATTATCCCTTCCCCTGATGATCCTTGTTATGCCACTTTTTTCTGGAGTGAAATACTATTTTATTTCCATTTATGAACACTCCCTAATGACATTGGATCCACTAATGAGGAAAACATTGCACATTGGGAATAAAAGAAAGGGACAGATACACCATGGCTTGTTCATTGTGAAATTGAAAACCCACAAACCCCACAGTCCAAAGATCAATCTACTCTTGTGGCTACAACCCCTCCTGATCTCCCTCTTGACCCCATGCAAATGAATGAATGGGAAATCCTCTCTCACCTCTACCCAGGATACAACATTGCAATTTATAGCCTCGAAAGGATTGGCCATAGATACTTCGATGCTAACCACAATTGGTCGCATACTTCTATTCTTCTCCACTTGCAAGAAACTGCCATAAATTTTATTGAATCATTAGGGGAATTTTGAGGTCTAAAATGGGCCTCCTAAGGAAAATGTACAATCAAAATTCACTTTATAAGAACCAATCACATTTTAGGGGATGACATCATCCCTAATGGTTGAGGTGGCATTGTTTGAGTTAAAGGTACTTACTTGTCACATTCTCAATGGTGGATAAAAACTCATGGTTAACCATGGTAGTGCTCTAAGTACTTTTAAATTCATAAAGTAAAGTACTCATAATAAATGTCATTTCACACTTTTTGAATAAAATACTATTATTGTCAATTCATATTTTTTTAAAGAAACAATGCATATCCCTACACAATCTTCATGTATTTACACACTTTTCAATACATATTATATTTAAACATTTTTCAATAAATATTAGATTATATTAGATTATTTTTATATAGTATATTAATTACAGGTTATTATATAATTTAAATAATAGAAATTGTAATTAATAACATATCTATAGTTAAGAATTTAAGAATTTATATTTATATTTTATTTTAAGTTATTTAAGTACAAATGACAAATGCATTAGTTGTACAATGATAATGACTCTTTCTTAAAAAGCTCATTTTTATTTATAGTCACATCAATACAATTTTTTTATTAATTTTATTTTGGTACAACTTTTGAATTGAATTTAACCATGGTTACATGGATTTTCATGCAAAAAGTGAATTGAAAATTCATAAATATTATTTTCTTGGTTTAGCTATTATTTTATTATTTCCGTAGGAGGCCCATTTTAGAGGTCTAATATCCAAGACCAACATCATAAAAGGGGAATTTTGAGGCAAAGAAACAAAGGCAACAAATTTATACTACAGTAGAAGATGAAAATCTAGACGCAAAGGTAATCTTATGCACTGAAGAAAAATTACACTCATAAGAAATGTGTGGGTACATGCAGGCCTTGCTAATGGCGCACTTGGAAAACTCGTTTCAATATTTTATCCACCTGACTTAAAGCCCTAGAATTTCCATCCTTCATGGTAGTCGACTTCAACCAATACAAAGGAACACCATGGGACATTTCACACCCAACTTATGTACCCATTTCCCCTATCACAGGAGGTGCAGACTGACAGATACCACTTCAAATGGCATGGAATTTATTGATACAAAAGTCACAAGGAATGACATTAGATAAATCAACTGTAGACATCGGCCCCAAAGAACACCAAGGTTTAACATGCACTCAAATTTCAAGAGTAAGGTAATTGTCAGACCTTCAGATCAATCTAGAATTTCCATTCTCATGCATCTCACACATGCAAGAGAATCCATATTTAAAATATAGACAAAAACAAGAATATTTGCATCAAAATATGTGTAGGAGAATACACTCTAGCTATCTATTTTCTCTATCATCCAAATTTACCCTTGGTAAACATCACTTAAGCAATTTTCACATACGCTTTCTTGCTATTACATTTTAGCTCATATTGTTTTACTTTCATTTAGAAAAAATATGTATGTATACTTTGATTTTAATTTTTTTTTTATAAATATAATGATTTCATCATACACTTCAACTAAAAAAATTTATTTATCCTTTTTTCATGACCAACAGATAGGGATACAAACTACTTAAACATGTTCTATGAATATTGCAGTGAATTCAACAACATGAACTTACATTGCAAAATATACAAGTGAGGTTCATGCCCACACAATCATTGCCTCATTATCGTTTGCGCCCAAATATTATCTTGCTATGGAAGACAAGGAAAATATTGAGAAAAACAATCCACATCCATGAAAGAGATGCACAAATAAAAATATGGGTTGAATGGCAAGAACGAAATTCACATATTGGCAACATAATAAACATTAATTGGTGTTGCCGATGTCATGCCTCATCATGTGTATATGATTAGTTCATTTCTGTCAATTATATTTATATGAGAAAAATACTTTTACTATACATATGTTTAGGTATTCACCTTCTAATACATCTCTATGTATATAAGTCATGTTCTGTTGAACTACAAAGCCGTACTCTATAATTTCAAACAAATAATTGCAAATCATGTCTAATATTATTGCTACTTTTGTGTTAATGATGTTCAACCCTGTATATGTCTCATCTTCCAATGACAAAACACATACTTACTATTGACAACAACCATTAATTGACTGCTATGTATAAATACTTGTTAATGCTATTACTTTCAATTAAATCTCTTTATACACAAGCTATATCATCAAGTTAATGACTCCAATTTTGGATGTTTTTAATTACATTAGTAACTTATTGATAAAAATGATGTATATCTCATTTCATGTTTTTAAACTTTCTTATACTTATATCTAAATCATAGTTTGATTTGCAATCAATCAACAACAACCTTTCCATAAACATCATGCTGACAAATACACGTTCAAAGGAAACATTATAGACAAAATCAAATATTGGAATGAGATGTTGAAAAAACTCGTTACATTATTCCTGTGTGTTAATTGAAGTTTCTTGCTAAATGATAATTTCAAAATATTATTTCATAATCAATAATGAACTCATTTTCATGTTTCTAAATGAATCCCCAGTTGTATATGTTTTTACTCGTATTTAATTTTATTTTATATGGCAACTCGTTGTGATCCATTAATCAAAGAACTCTTTAAACCTCCTATCATAAAACTATGTGAATAATCATAAAAAAAAAATTATGCAAAATTTATAATTGAGCTATGTTCTCTTGTATGCCCCTCGTTTTGTTTGTTAAGTTCTGTGAATCTTGAAATTAGACATACAGGAATCTAAGTCATTAACAGTATAGGCCACCTCGTCACTAGCTATATTCTGTGTCCTTAGGATATATATATATATATATATATATATATATATATATATATATATATATATATATATATATCCTTACAAAGTTATATTCTTTTATTTTGTCTTAATTTTCTAATTTTTCATTATATGTCGAATTCAAATTACAACTTTTTCACTTCAACAATTCCAATTTAACAATCTTATTGACCTCTTTTTACGTCTTTTGGAGAAATTGCTAATTATTATATATAATATAAACTTTGTGCACTAAAACCTACAACTTTATTCACTTATTAAACATTCACATAAGTGATCATGACCATTAAAACTAGGTTGTTTAAGTCCTCGAAAACGTGGATTAGGTTTTCAAAGAGCTTAAAGAAAGATACATTATAATTCACCGTACAAACCGGAAAATTTTGAACTCTATCATTATATCCTACAAACAAGGCCATTAAACTAAGTTGTTGAGGGCTTCAACAACATCATATATAGATTGTGGAATACCAAACAATAAATACATTATATTTTAATTTTGACAAAATTTTCAATAATATAATATTTGTGATTAAATGTTATATAAATATTTTTCAAATAATAAAATAAATAAACAATAAATCAAAATATTTTTTTAAGAAAGATTGTGATGATGGTGTGCGGTCAAGAAGAGAGGCCAGGAGAGGTTAACAAATTTTGAGCCAATATTGTGAGACAATTACGAATACCAAAAAAATAAAAATAAAAAGTAAGAAAAACAATTTTTTTAAGGAGGAGAGGTTAACAAATTTTGAACCAATATTGTAAGACAATTACCAATACAAAAAAATAAAAATAAAAAGTAAGAAAAAGTAATTTAGTGGGTCATTTTGAACGATAACACCATTTATATAGCATTTTAAACCTTTTTTTAGAGTGAAAAGAGACTTGGTAGATTGGGAGTTAAGATGGATCTGTGTTCGTTTAATTTTCTCTTTTAAGTAGCATGTATTTTACATGACCAAATCAAGTTTACCTTATTATTTTAGTTTAATTTTATTTTTATTTTGGTAAGTTTGGTAGTACTTTTCAATTTTTCACTTTTCACTTTTTTTTTTTTTTAAACTCTATTTTCATAACATGTCCACATACATCACCCCGATCGGGGAAGGGAATTGAACCTGTGATGAGTGCTATAACAGTCCGCCTCATAACCATTTAACCAAGACCATAACCGTTTAACCAAGAACCCACAGACAATTTAAAGTTATTTTTGTTTTAATATAGAGTTATTTTTATTTTTCTTTATTTCATTTTTGACCAATTAAAAAATGTTAAAGGTAGGGTTATTTTTACTAATAAGGTAGGGTTATTTTTATTAATAAATATAATTATTAATTCTATTATTTTATTTTACCAAGTAAAATGTTTACATAACATAATAAGATATTTTATACATGAAATGATTGCTAATTTATTTGAATTAGTTGTAGATATATCAATGAGTGAGTTAACTTCAACTTCAGATGTTTCATGGTATTCTCAAAATCTAGGACTCCTAGATTTTGCATATTCTATAAAACATCGTTTTATTCTTTTATGACATTTGATTAATGAAACTTTACCTAAAATGATAGCATAGTAGCATGATTGGGTAGTATTGGTCTTTGTTGTACATAATTTTGGTGTATGTACAAAATTTGGTGAATTTTGAGTAGAGCACACATATGGTACAATATATGTGCTTTCTTGTTGTCTTTGATGATATATGTCATGTCTTTGATTCCTGTCCACCCATTAACCCTCTTAAAATAGAAACTCAAGTTATAAAATACCTTGAAAAAACTTAGATATAAACTAAATTGTCAAATTTTAAAGGTAATTTTTAAATAATGATGAAAAGATAAAACCTAGGTAAATGATTTCTAAATGATGAAAATTATAAAAGTTTCTATTGCATTGTAGGCAATATAAGAACCATCCTTTGAATAGTGCCACATCTTATATTGTAAGTGAGAAGAAGATCTCATTTCTCATTGTTAAGAAAAGTATGCATATGGCAGCAAGGCTTGTTTGATATGTATAGACAAGCTATGGAACTCCATGGCATATGTAGAATGCTATACACTATGAAAGAACCTATGACAAATGATTGAGGTACATTAAGCAAAGATCAAATAATGTCATCCAAAATCTACTATTGAAGCAACCAATATACAACAATAGTAGGATTCTTCTAATATTTCATCTTTAGGCTCGAATTCAACTTGATGCAGAGTAATAATACATTGTATTTGATTTATAACAATTATAGATAATTTCCTAAATGAGATAATCACCAATAATAGGGAATACAAATGAGAATAAGATTAAAAAATACATTTTGAATGCCACCCTATAAGATATAGGCAAAAAAAAATTATTAAATGTCCTTCATCAAACCACATAGAACCCCTAAATTGAGTCAAAAGTGATATGTACCTATTATTTCCTCTTGGAAGAAATTGTCCATTCTAGAAAATCAATATTTCTTCACAATGATTTTAAATATCTCATTGGTAAAATAAGTGGTAATTATATCTCAATGATCTCAATATTTCAATTATTATTTTAATTGTTTATTATCAACTTATCACAAATACACTAAACAACCTAAATCTAATACAACAATTATTATTTCAAATTAAAGTACTACTTTTCCAATTCAATAATTCCAATTTAACAACCATATAAACATTTATTTACACCTTTTGAAACAATTACTAATAATTAGCCAAAGAAATGTAACTGAGAAAATCCATAGTCTTCCTTCGCCCCCACCAATTCTTTTACCGCTTGGCAAAGGACAACGATTTATTTATTTATTTTTGACCGGAATCATCAAATGCTTCTTCATTCCCACACTTCTCAGCACACTTTATATGAAGGTGGGTTTAATTGTGATAAATCTAATGGAAAAATGTCTGCGAACCGAAACTCGCAGAAATAGGAAGGTATCTTATTTTGAAAACTTTGGATTTCTACCTAAACTGAAGCCCATTGCCATGGCTTAGCGGCCTCATCAGCTTACGTATAATGAGAGACTCTTGGAATTCAAGGCTGACGCGACGTCTGGCATCGAAGGTGGGGTCGCGTTGTCTTTTCCAAGTGAGCATGTGGATGCTGGGGCTCTTGGATTGCAGTTGTCAACCAAGAATATTGATATCGTTGTTGATTCCAAGGGTGAAATACATCCAAATAATCACAGAATTCCTCTGTTGGTACTTCCTTCCGTCAGGGTTGCGAGTGCCGCCACCTGCTGTCTGGAGCAGACATTATTGGAGTCTCTTAAAAACCACACAATTAATTACAAATTACAGAAACCACCCATTTAATTACGAATTACAGAAACCACCCAATTATTGGGGGTTCGAAACTACTGGAACGTTCAGGTAGTAGAGCCCATGAGATTCGAATCGAGATCAGCCGCTACATCACATTTGATCCATCGCAATGTTCCACCTTTCTCGAAATCCTTATGTTGTCTACCCAAGCACGAGTGGATGGTCACGGGGTTGTCGTTTTCGCTTTCGGTTCACGAATCCTCCAACGATGGGCCAAGGTGGGCCCGCGGTGACGAGGTCGAATCCTCACTGCCACCTCATGTATAAGGGTATTATGAAATTTATTTCATTCCGTTTTTGTAACTGGAAAAAAGTTGAAATGATAACCGATTTGACCAGCATCCAAGATTCTGCTACTACCTATATAACATTCTGATGCACCAACGTACTAAATCAAATGATACTATTTTTGTGAACAAATAAATTGAGAACAACTTTCCAACAATTGTTTCAGATCTACAACAATATCTTCGTGAGTTCCCAAATTCAAAATTTCTTGAACAAGTCAAGCGCTTTGGCTCGGCCCTATGAGGAACGCAATCTTTTTGGAACAAGCAGCGGAGTGAGCTAACTGAAAATTGGAAGCCCGAAATTCTTCACTCTCAGTGAAGCTAATACCAAATGGCATGACTTGCACAAAATTATGCCTACTAATTTTTCGTATAGTTTGAACAATCACTACCAATAGAGAATTAAAAACCCACATTTAACATGCCAATATATGCATTTCAAATTTACAATTTTCCTCGAAGAAGTCCTACAAAAATGCCTCCACACAGTTGATTTTTAGTGCAGGTATTTTTAATAACCATTTCTATTTGAATCTATTTATACATTGTAAACATGTCTGAACCAATATTGACTTTCATATTATATTCAGGTTTGAATAACAACATAAAGGATACACACATACATGGCTTCGTTTGGTTGCAATATGCAAAAAATATGGAAACTCTCGACTGGAACATGGAAATAAAAGTTGTCAATGCTCATAAATATTTTGACCACTATGTAATTGTTTGGAATCTACGGCACCCCAACATCACAATTTTTCACTTCAACAATCAACAATTAAGAACCCATGTCTTCTTGACACAACATCAATACCTAATTTGAAGACTATGTAGAGTTTGTCAACTTTGTTCAACGTCACACAAAGTGTCATGAATCTTCTTGCTTTCACAAAAAAGACAATGTTCTTAGATGTTGATATGGAGTGTCGTGGGAGTTAAACCACACATATTCACTGTCCATTTACGAAAAAGGTTAGAAAACCTATGCTCCCACTCATAATGATGATATATTGAACACCCATAATTTCGATCTATTTTCCATCTGGAGTGAAAATGTTGATTGCCAACCAGTTCTATCACGCCATGCTATGTTAAGCTATATTTCAAAATATGCAACAAAAGCTTAAACAAAATAAAAAATATACTGCTAAATGTTATCACGTCTCTCGCACAACGTCGCTCCAGAAGCGCCTATTGTTACTGTTGTCTGGAAACTCCTTACAGAAACTATTGTAGATAGAGACATTGGGGCACAAGAAATATGCCATATGTTACCAAAAATACCCCTCTCAGTCTGTAGTCGCACATTTATTTCTTTGAATGTTAATAGAACTATTTTCAAACGTGTTTCTCATGATTCTAAAAATCCCCTTTCAACACCAACTGTCATGCTTGCATGTATTAATATAACTACTTCATTAGAATCATTGCCCCTCCTTGAAGCTAAATGTTCTTGGTCATTTCTGCTCACCGAAAACAAAACCAATGGAAACATATATTCCCTCCAATGATTGTACATTTCTTTCCACGATACATTGCTATCCCTTCCCTTAATGACCTTTGTTATGCCACTTTTTGCGAGAGTGAATTACTATTGTATTTCCATTTATGAACACTCCCCAATGACATTGGATCCACCAATGAGGAAATCATTGCACGCTGGGAGTAAAAGAAAGGGACATATACACCATGGCTCGTTCATTGCGAAATTGAAAACCCACAAATCCCACAGTCCAAATATCAATCTACTCTTGTGGCTACAACCCCTCCTGACCTCCCTCTTGACCCCATGCAAATGAATGAATGGGAAATCATCTCTCACCTCTACCCAGGATACAACATTGCAATTGATAGCCTTGAAAGGATTGACCATAGATAATTCGATGCTAACCACAATTTGTCGCATACTTTTATCCTTCTCCACTTGCAAGAAACTGCCATAAATTTCATTGAATTAAATCGATCTAATATCCAAAACCAACATCATTCTTTTTCAAACCTCCCCCAAGGTTACACCTTCTCTCTTACCTAAAAAATAGATTTTACCATTTTATTTCTCACTACAAAAACCCTTCACCAAAACCCCCACTCAGAATCATCATACAAGGGATAATTCGGACAGGAAAATCTCATTTAATCAAATGTATACAACTTGAATTTATGGAATATTCCCCTACAAGAACAAACCATTTGTTGTTACTGGAACCCACTGGCATTGCAAATTTCAACATAAATTCCCTTACAATCCACTTTTCCCTTTGAATCCCTATCAATTCAATGAATCCTCTTGAAGGGAAGTCACTCCTACACCTGAAAGAGTAGCTTCGCCATGCAGAGTACATCCTCATTAATAAGATGAGCTTCGTCAGTCCAAAATTGCTTTCTCGCATTGACAATCACCTAAGAGAGGTGTTTCCCCTTCATCAAAATGCACAATTCGACAATCGCTCCATTATCCTTGTCAAATATTTAGGCCAAATACCACCTGTGAAGAACATTCCTCTATATACTAGAATATTATGTGGAACCTCACTTTGGTGAAGCTTCGACACAATCATACAACTTTCAACTAGTTTTTGCCAGCAAGGTTCTAACCCTACCTAGGTTGCTTTCCACTAGATCCTCACGAACCTCAGAAATGGAACTCCTACTCTTGAAGATTGGAAACTGCTAATGTCAAGGAAAAATTACTCTCTTATGCATGAAGAGAAGCAAAAATTTCAATACTCCATGCACCTATATGCAACGAGCAACTTATTTACTTTTCATAATAAAGAAATGCTTCGAAAATTGAACATGCCAGTGGCATGTTGCTCTGCAAAGCAAGAAAGGCAACAAATTTATACTACAATAGAAGATGAAAATCTAGACGCAAAGGTAATCTTATGCACTGAAGAAAAATTTTTCACTCACAAGAAACATGTGGGTACATGCAAGCCTTGTTAATGGTGCACTTGGAAAACTCGTTTCAATATTTTATGCACCTGACTCAAAGCCCCCAGAATTTCCATCCTTCGTGGTAGTCGACTTCAACCAATACAAAGGAACACCATGAGACATTTCACACCAAACTTATGTACCCATTTCCCCTATCAAAAGGGGTGCAGACTGAAAGATACCACTTCGAATTGCATGGGCTTTAATGATACACAAGTCACAAGGAATGACATTAGACAAATCAACTGTAGACATCGGCCCCAAAGAACACCAAGGTTTAACATGCACTCAAATTTCAAGAGTAAGGTAATTTTCAGACCTTCAGATCAATCTAGAATTTCCATTCTCATGCATCTCACACATGCAAGAGAATCCATATTTAAAACATAGACAACAACAAGAATCTTTGCATCAAAATATGTGCAAGAGAATACACTCTAGACATCTATTTTCTTTATCATCCAAATTTACCCTTGGTAAACATCACTTTATACTTAACCAATTTTCACATATGCTTTCTTGCTATTACATTTTAGCTCATATTGTTTTACATTCATTTAGAAAAAATATCCATGTATACTTTGATTTTAATTTTTTTTTTTTTTTAAATATAATGATTTCACCATATACTTCCACTAACAATTGTTGTTTCTCCTTTTTTCATGACCAACAGATATGGATAAAAACTACTTAAACATGTTCTATGAATATTGCCGTGAAATTTAGCAACATGAACTTACATTGCAAAATATACAAGTGAGGTTCATGCCCACACAATCACTGCCTCTTTATCGTTTGCGCCCAACTATTATCTTGCTACGGAAGACAAGGAAAATATTGAGAAAAGCAATCCACATCCATGAAAGAGATGCACAAATAAAAATATGGGTTGAATGGCAAGAACGACATTCACATATTGGCACCATAATAAACATCAATTGGTGTTGCCGACGTCATGCCTCATCATGTGTATATGATTAGTTCCTTTCTGTCAATTATATTTATATGAGAAAAATACTTTTACTGTACATATGTTTAGGTATTCACTTTCTAATACATCTCTATGTATATAAGTCATGTTCGGTTGAACTACAAAGCCATACTCTATAATTTCAAACAAACAATTGCAAATCATGTCTAATATTATTTTTACTTTTGTGTTAATGATATTCAACCCTGTATATGTCTCATCTTCCAATAACAACACACATACTTACTATTGACAACAACCATTAATTGACTGCTATGTATAAATACTTGTTAATGTTATTACTTTCAATTAAATCTCTTTATACACAAGCTATTATCGTCAAGTTAATGACTCCAATTTTGGATGTTTTTAATTACATTAGTAACTTATTGATACAAATGATGTATATCTCATTTCATGTTTTTAAACTTTCTTATATTTATATCTAAATCATAGTTTGATTTGCAATCAATCAACAACAACTTTTCCATTAACGTCATGCTAACAAATACACGTTCAAAGGCAACATTGTAAACAAAATCAAATATTAGAATGAGATGTTGAAGAAACTCGTTACATTCTTCCTGTGTATGTATATGTTTTTACTCGTATTTAATTTTATTTTATATGGCAACTCGTTGTGATCCATTAATCAAAGAGCTCTTTAAACCTCCTATCATAAAACTATGTGAATAATCATAAAAAAAGAATTATGTAAAATTTATAATTGAGCTATGTTCTCTTGTATGCCCTTCCTTGTTTTGTTTGTTAAGTTCTGTGAGTCTTTAAATTAGACATACGAGAATCTAAGTCATCAACAGTATGGGTCACCCGTCACCAGCTATATTCTATGTCCTTAATATATATATATATATATATATATATATATATATATATATATATATATATTCTATGTCCTTAGGATATATATATATATATATCAACCCTTACAATGTTATATTCTTTTATTTTGTCCCAAATTTCTAATTTTTCATTCTATATGTCCAGTTCAAAGTACAACTTTTTCAATTCAACAATTCCAATTTAACAATCTTATCAACCTCTTTTTACACCTTTTAGAAAAATTGCTAGTTATTATATATAATATAAACTTTTTGCACTAAAACCTACAACTTTATTCACATTCACATGAAGTGATCATGACCATTAAAACTAGTTTGTTTAAGTCGTCAAAAACGTGGATTAGGCTTTCAAAGCCCTTAAAGAAAATATACATTATAATTCACCATACAAACCGGAAAATTTTGAACTCTATCATTATATCCTAAAAACAAGCCCATTAAACTAAGTTGTTGAGAGCTTCAACAACATCATATATATATTGTGGAATACCAAACAATAAATACATTATATTTTAATTTTGACAAAATTTTCAATAATATAATATTTATAAATGTGATTAAATGTTATATAAATATTTTTCAAATAATAAAATAAATAAACAATAAATCAAAATATTTTTTTAAGGAAGATTGTGATGATGGTGTGCGGTCAAGAAGAGAGGTTAACAATTTTTTTAAGGAAGAGAAGTTAACAAATTTTGAGCTAATATTGTGAGACAATTACCAAAGATAAAAAATAAAAAGTAATTTAGTAGGTCATTTTGAACTATAAATAGCATTTTCTTTAGAGCTAATACCAAAAATTTATTAAAATATACCAAAATGCACTGCAAATTATTGTCCTTCACCACATAATTATTTGCTAAGAAAACATCGCAGTAACTAAATAAACAAACCTTAGCCGAAATAAACTAGTGTTATTATATTAAATTATTAGATTCTTTTAAATTATTGTTTTAGTATTAAATTATTAAACTCAATTATATTAATAATAATAAATATTGATACTAAATTGTTGTTTTATTATTGATTTTAAATTATAATATTAATTATTATTATATTATAGTATTATGAAAAATATAATATAATGGTGTTAATAATAATAATAATAATAATAATTTTTATTAATAATAATAATATTAATATGTTAATATTATTATTATTAGGATAGATCTATTTTAATTCTTCATCTACTAATTGGTGCGAGGGATCAAAATTTTTGAGATAAGAGATTTAAATCTCTTTTAGAGTGAAAAGAGATTTAATTCCTCTCAACGCTTGGTAGATTGGGAGTTAAGATGGATCTATGTTGGTTTAATTTTCTCTTTTAAATAGGCTATATTCTACATGAATACCATGACTCTATACCATGGGTTCTCATAAACCTTGAGCTCAAAAACAACCTGTAACATGACCAAATCAAGTTTACCTTATTATTTTAGTTTAAAGTTTTTTTTGTTTTAATATAGAGTTTTTTTTATTTTTCTTTATTTCATTTTTGACCAATTAAAAAATGTTAAAAGTAGGATTATTTTTATTAATAAATATAATTATTAATTCTATTATTTTATTTTACCAAGTAAAATATTTACATAACATAATAAGATATTTTATACTTGAAATGATTGCTAATTTATTTGATTTAGTTGTAGATATATCAATGAGTGAATTAACTTCAACTTCAAATGTTTCATGGTATTCTCAAGATCTAGGACTCCTGGATTTTTCATATTCTATAAAACATTGTTTTATTCTTTTATGACATTTGATTAATGAACCTTTACCTAAAATGATAACATAATAACATGATTGGATAGTATTGGTCTTTGTTGTACATAAATTTGGTGTATGTACAAAAATTGGTGAATTTTGAGTAGAGCACACATATGGTACAATATATGTGCTTTCTAGTTGTCTTTGATGATATATATCATGTCTTTTTTTGCTGTCCACCAATTAACCCTCTTAAAAAAGAAACTCAAGTTACAAAATACCTTGAAAAAACTTAGATATAAACTAAATTGTCAAATTTTAAAGGTAATTTTTAAATAATAATGAAAAGATAAAACCCAGGTAAATGATTTCTAAATGATGTCTACCAATGTTGCCAATGCATACTTGTAAACAAGAAGGGCATCTTTACTTATGAGTGGAAATATGTTCCAGTTACATTTGAAGTGACAAATTATTTTTTTGGTAGTGTAAAACATTAGGTGAATACCATACTAAAGAGTTCATACAAAAGCTCTATGCATTGCACGTCCATTAAATGATGTAAATTTATAAAAGTTTCTATTGCATTGTAGGCAATATAAGAACCATCCTTTGAATAGTGCCACATCTTATATTGTAAGTGAGAAGAATATCTCATTTCTCATTGTTAAGAAAAGTATGCATATGGCACCAAGGCTTATCTGATATGTATAGACAAGCTATGGAACTCCATGGAGATGGGGCAATGTATTGTTTCTGGGTTACTCCACAGATGCATATGTAGAATGCTATACACTATGAAAGAACCTAGACAAATGGTTGGGGTACATTAAGCAAAGATCAAATAATGTCATCCAAAACCTAATATTGAAGCAACCAATATACAACAATAGTAAGATTCTTCTAATATTTCATCTTTAAACTCGAGTTCAACTTGATATAGAGTAATAATGCATTGTATTTGATTTATAATAATTATAGATAATTTCCTAAAAGATAATCACTAATAAGGAATCACTAATCACTAATAATTGGGATTCAAAACTACTCGAATGTTCAGGTAATAGAGCCCATGAGATTCGAACTGAGATTAGCTGCTACATCACATTTGATCCATCGCAATGTTCCGCCTTTCTCGAAATCCTTATGTTGTCTACCCGACCACAAGTGGTCGGCCACGGGGCTGTCGTTTTCGCTTTTGGTTCACGAATCCTCCAACGATGGGCCAAGGTGGGCCCGCGGTGACGAGGTCGAATCCCCACCGCCACCTCATGTACAAGGGTATTATGAAATTTATTTCATTACGTTTTTGTAATGGAATTTTTTTTCTGGGAGATTTGCTTAAGAATGAATATGCCACAAAACAATAATTTGAAGTATAATAAAAGGGAGTGGGCTAACCATTTGTCTGAATGGTTATTGATGTTTGCGCCACCACCCCTCCCCTGACGACGAGGTTTTTCTGGCGAAGGCGGGTCCCACCGGGTCCCTCCTAAATGTTTGTCTCGAAAATGTGAAAATGGAAAATGTCGAACGGAAAACAAAAAATGGTAACGAGTGTTTGTAAAAATTCATGTGCCTGTCTCACACAAGTTGGAACGTCGTCACTTATACGTGGGACATAAAGTACGCATGGGGTGGAAAGGGCATAAATGCTCCTTTTCCATCCACCTCTCCGTAACTCAATTTACCGCCTAAATGCATGTTTGGAATTCTATCTTTCTCAAATATTGATGCAGTATGGGAATTGGTCATTTCATCATTTTGCATTTGTAAATGCCGTAGTCTTTTCAGGTAACGTTTTGGTCCAGAAATAGGCAAAGATTTTTAAAAAATCTCGCAAATATTTTATCAGAATCATGTTTCCAGTTGTTAAACTTTAGTATTTTGAGTACCTAAGGGTTTTTGGTAGTGCTGAATCCATTTCCACTATCAAAAATGGATTCCAAACACTCAAACTACTTGATTTCTTGAATTTTAGTTGCCTGGATTCCGACAAAAAACTGCCGTCCGGGCTATTTCGTTGCTTGGGTAAAAAACTCCTTTGTAAATTGTTGAGGTTGAGAGAATTTTATTGAGCCCCAAATATTTATCAAGGACTCTCTTTTTCGAACCATGTTTTCTTCCGTCGAGCTCGGAAAATCTGTCGAGGAGTTTTTTGAATTGTGTTCTCCAACACAAAAGAATCCCCTGCACATATGAAGTGATTGCAAATCAACAAAGGTACTCCATTTCAAAAATCCTTATATTTTTCAGTGCATTACATTATTGTTGCGATAGTGGCCATGGATTTCTGCAATGGTGACCAGTGTTTTGCCGCAACAGATCACCATTGCTACAACTCACTGGTTACCATTGCTTTGTTTGTTCATAAGTAACAATATTTGGTTAGCATTGCTCTATTTGTTCATAAGTAACAATATTTGGTTAGCATTGCTCTATTTGTTCATAAGTAACAAATTACAATATTTCGTTAGCATTGATATGCTTGTTCAAAAGTATAAACATTTGATTAGCATTGCTCCATTTTTTCATACCAGGCATGGAGCTTTACAAAATACTAGGCGTGAATTCTTACTGTCATCGTCTAACGAGAGAGGAGCTGCCTCCCCTTATTTATGGAACAATACCAAAGGTGAATTCACTCACAGTTATTTGGAAACTCACTATTTTTAGGCAAATCACTGTTTTTTTGTGTATATGTTTGCTAAGTATATAATATCTAAGATAATTCGTCGTTTCCGCAATATATATTAACTAAAGTCCTCAAATCCGTTTGCTTTTTCTCTGGGATGTTTTTCCCAGGAGTTTCCGCATAGGTGACCAGCGAGTTTCCGCAATGGTGACTGGTGAGTCGCTGCAATTGGGTCGTCATTGAGGCAGCTCACTAGTTACCATTGCGACAACTCGTTTGTCACCGTTGTTTGTAATTTGTTGGTGGGATTCATGAATGGTGGGCTTCCATGAATGTTGGTAAATACTCTTTTTCTCCACCTTGGCTTCCTTAAAGTCTACTATCCTCTAATGTGTTGCTACAATTGAAAATTTTGATAATGTTATCTCAAGTTGTAGGTCTGAAAATATATAGCCACAACTAAATTCATAAAAGCTAATTTATACTTTTTTGTAAAGTCACAATCGGAATAGTAGTGGTCTTTAGGCTATGATGGAAACAATAATGGATTTAGTGTTGATTTTTGGCTTGTAGTATATTTTCTCTAATACTAAAGATAAATAAAGCACTGATAATAAATTAGTACTATCTAAAACAAATTGTCTATCAATATAGAACTAAAAATTATTTAAAATATTATATGACATCTCCTCCAACAACTAAAAAATACTATAACCCCAACAATTAATATAAAGGTTTGAAACAAACATTCTACCATTCTGAAAAAAATAAAAAAATAAAAAAATAAATAATAATAATAATAATAATAATAATAACGGTTTTAAATAAATTCTTAAATCTGAATCTTTAAATATGTTGAACCTATAAAAATGATAACCATAATGATAGATGCTTGGTAAATCTATCATTATGCACAACTACTGTAATGAAAAGTGAGCCCAAAACATATGCATGAAAGTTGAAATGAAAGCACCATATTGTACACTGACATTATACAAGCACTATTTATAGAGAAATGTACAAACCAGCGTTCTGCACCGGCTAACTGCAATTTAGCTTCAAGTCTTTTTCTTACATATCTTCAATATTTGTGGTTCTATTACTCAGTGTTACAGTGGCAGCAATTCACTTTTATAGTGAGTTGTCGGTACTGTCACTGGGAGTTTCCACCAGAGTTGCTGCCACTATTATGTCAATGAATTATGTGGCAAATTTATATATCAAGCTTCTGAAAGATTAAGTCACCTCATTAAACAACATATTAATGTGAGACATCTTACCTAATTAAACAACAAATTAACACAAGACATATTTGTTAGTGAGAGAACTCAATGTCAATAAGGGTACAATTCCAATTCAAATGTATGATCATCTAGAAAATTACAAATGCTTAGGTGTTAAACCTAAGTATGAAAAAGCCAAACACTTTCGGCCCCTAAGTTCATAACCTAATTAAACAACAAATTAATGTGCAAAATATTAATTAAACATCAAATTAAAGTTAGGCATCTTTGTTTGTGAGAGAACTCAATGGAAATAAAGGTACAATTCCAATTCAAATATATGATTATTTAGAAAATTACAAATGCTTAAGTGGTAAAACCACCTTTTCGATAAAATCCATTTATTTTTACATTATCATGAATTAATAGTATAAATCATGAAGGGCCTCTTATTCTTTTAAACCCAATGTCTTTTTCCCAAGCTTGGTTGGGAACTCATAAAGTATGAATGTATTAATTGAGTACCAAACCTTGTAAATTGGAGGATTAAGACATGTGAATATCAAAGGAGGATAAGCATTTATAGTATGAAATTAAATATGAATATATAGGTTGTTGATAAAAATACATTTTTTATTAAAAAAATAACTAGCAATTGCACCATATGTTGCAAAAGAAACGTCGTAAGAAAATAGCAAAGGAAAGAATAGCTTAGAAGAAAGAATATGCTGCAGAGGGGGAGCCATCATGAAGAAATGAAAGGAAAATTTTGCTTTCATGGAATCAGTTCATGGAGGCTTATTGATGATAATAGTGATCAACAGGTAGACACTGCCTCCACTAATCCTATCAAAGAACCTCCACTCACTGTTATAAACACATTATTGTCCGCTTTGGCTCTAGATTATCATGTGGGAAAATTGTCTTGTTATGTTTCTGATGATGGAGGATCACTCCCTTGGATGCTTCAAATTTTGCAAAGATTTGGCTTCCATTTTGTGATAACTACTCCATTCAAGATAGAAGTCCAGAGGCACACTTAGTATTGTCCACTTTGGCTCTAGATTATCACGTGGGAAAATTGTCTTGTTATGTTGATGGTGGATGCTTCAAGTTTTGCAAAGAATTGGATTCCATTTTGTGATAACTACTCCATTCAAGATAGAAGTGCAGAGAATTCCAATGCCCTCGAAGATGTGAAATATTTTTGTGATGATGGAGGATCAGTGCTCTGGATGCTTCAAGTTTTGCAAAGATTTGGATTCCATTTTGTGATAAGTACTCCATTCAAGATAGAAGTCCAGAGACATACTTATCAAATTCCAATGCTCTGGAGGATGTGAATTTGCACTCCATTCAAGATAGAAGTCGAGAGGAATACTTATCAAATTCACACTTCAGAAGAGACTAGAAGCATGCAAATGTATGGTGATAGCATTATATGTTGGAGAACGCGAGCAACTAAACTTATTACTTCTAATTTTTCTTATTAACTAAACTTATTACTTCTATTTTTTTACTTGTACCAAACTTATTACTTCTATTTTTTTCCACTTGCTTCACTGCTTGTACCAAGTTACTTTTTTTGTTTTTTTTGCTGCATTTCATTCTTCCTGGAATTAAAAGATCGAATCACAAAAGTTTCTTCTTGGAATTGAAGGATAGAATCACCAAAGTTATGGAGATGGGCACCAAAATTATGGAGTGTGGGCAGTGTTCCAACACACAAATAGAAAGGACACAAGGATTCAAGGATATGGGCAGGTAGGCAGTGGCAGTGTTCTAGTGGCACATGTCTTGAGACTTCGAATCATATGTATTTTATGTTGTGCTGAACTTCTCTAGTTCAGATCACATGTCTTGCACCATATTCAAATTTTGCATATGTATACTTCCACTAGATTCTCGATTGAATTTTGAAACAAGTGAAGCAACTGATCCAACTTTATATTTATTATCTATTTACATGCTTTGTATCAAAAAAAATAAATTTTGTTTTCTCGAGAACAAGCACTAAGTTCTCAAGATTCTCTAGGGATCCACACAATATAACAATATTTTAAATAAGTTCTCAAGATTGTCTAGGGATCCACACAACCAACATTTCAAACTCATCCTGAACGTGCAAGTCTCTAGGGATCCACACAATATAACAATATTTTAAATAAGTTCTCAAGATTGTCTAGGGATCCACACAAGCAACATTTCAAACTCATCCTAAACTTGTGATTCCTCAAACATGAATTATCTTTCATTCAACTTAGTAAAAGAGGTGAATTGATTATCTTTAGCTTATATCAAGAAAATGCTCAACCACATGAATAGATGTGTTCAATATATATTAACATTGTTAATTTTATTATTAAACTTAGTAAAATTTCTATGAAAAACATAAAAACTAAAAAACTTAATCTTTAGCTTATATCAAGAATTATTAAACTTAATAAAATTTCTATGAAAAACACAAAAACTAAAATACTTACTAAAACAGGTGAATTGATTATCTTTAGCTTATATCGAGCAAATGTTAAACCACATGAATAGATATGTTCAATATATATTAACATTGTAAAATGAATCATAAGAAACCACAACATCACAATATATATTAATATATATGTTCAATATATATTAAAATATATATGTTCAATATATATATTAACATTGTAAAATAAATCATAAGAAACCACAACATCACAATATATATTAATATATATGTTCAATATATATTATAAAACCTAATATCACTACATAAAATAAATCACCATGAATTAATAAGAATTGCATAATTATTATAAAACCTAATACCACTATATAAAATAAATCATAAGAAACCCAACATCACAATAAAAAAAAATATATAAACTTAACATTACATTATAAATCTATTAATACTATAAGACTTAACACATCTACATAAACTAAAACATAATAAACCTAAAACATAAACACTAAAACATAAACTATTAAAACCTAAAACCTATTATCTTATCTTTAGCTGATATCAAGAAAATGCTCAACCACATGAATAGATATATTCAATATATATTAACATTGTTAATTTTATTATTAAACTTAACAAAATTTCTATGAAAAACATAAAAGCTAAAACATTTAAACTATTAAAACCAACCTAGAGAGTGGTCATCACAGTGAATAGCACCACCATGAATTAACAAAAATTACATAATTATTATAAAACTAATACCACTGCATAAAATAAATCACCATGAATTAATAAAAATTGCATAATTATTATAAAACCTGACACCGCTATATAAAATAAATCATAAGAAACTGTTGTATTCGCTACAACAATTACCCAAAATTTTGGGTATATTCAAAATTTCGGGTCCCCCTGCTCGGTTAACCATTAAGGTTTTCACCCGGCCTATAGCCACTGAACCTTCTCACCATCATGACGAGATTCTTTCACTGCAGCTACGCCATGTGCAGGAAGATCATCATGCATTCACTCAAATGGAAACCTCTATGTGCATTAAATATACTCGTTAGAAGCCATTTCATCATGGATCATTTAGGCATTCTGTCCACTTCACCAAGCTCATGTAAATTATTTAAGGGCATCATCCTCCAAAGGGTAACTACGAACTAATAGATATTATGATGTCTTATGCAGGTCAATCCCACGAGTGATATACCAAACAATGTTGTCATCACACCAAGGGAAATAAACTGAAGTTAAACAGAAAAGGCGCAGTTGCAGAACATGACGCTTTCATACCTTGTCCATATGGGGATGAGAACTAAGTCTATAGTTGAAGACCTCAGCAAGGCGGAGGACTAGGATACGCTAAAAAGTGAGAAGAAAGAGCAATTGAACATTATTTTCAAATGGAAGATGGTGAGGTGTATGTTTTATTCAAATCAAGGATCAAGGGGAAGAATCGTTCATGATTGACCGATGCAAAAAAATTCTTCAATGATGCACATCAGATACTTAGACTCATTTCATTGCGAAATATAAGAATCCTAGAAGAGTGTTATGAAATCGGCATATCAGAGTCTTGGTGTTGTCCATAATGATTTATGTATCTCTCCACTCTATGTCTTTAGAAGTACTTTTGTTGAAGACATTCAACATTCTGAAAAAAATGAAGAGATATTTGGAGCATTGCCCTTTGTCTTTTGGACATTAACTTTGGCACCTTTATTCAAGCATGCCTTTATAGTGTCGAAGGCTGATGACAACGGAGAAGGTGGGGCTTTTGCATTGTATTCTCTATTATGCAGGCATGCCAAAGCCAGCCGCTGCTAGAACACCAAACTTCTTTCAACATATAAAATGGAACTTCCTCCTAGCACAAGGAAGGGGTCAAGAATAAGAAAGATTCTTTAAAAGTATAAAAATATTTAGTCTGTGTTGCTGGTTGTGGCTTTGTTGGGCACTTGTATGGTTATTGGAGATGGTATGCTAACACCAACCATTCCTATGTATTCTGCAGTCTCGGGTGTTGAATTTGTTGTGACGGAACACCTACATGAATATGTATTGGTTCCTATTTTATGATTGTATAGTGGTTTGCCTTTTTGAACTACAACGCTATGGGACATATTGGATAGGTTTCACCTTTACCCCAGTTTTTATGATTTGGCTTCTATATATCAGTGCGCTCGTTTATATAACCTTATTCACTCGAACCCGAAAATTTATTTTGCACTCGCTCCATATGCCGTATACAAGTTTATGAGGAAGACACGGTCTGAAGGATGGAAGCCTTTGGGTCACATTTCGTTATGTATCACATGTTCAGAGAAAATGTTCGCATATCTTGGGTACTTTTCACAATTATCAATAAATACATCATTCTAGGTTGTGCATTATGAAACGTTTTTTTTGGGGCATAAATCTAGCCCTATAAAACGCTGCCTTATGGAGGACACGGGAAGGTGATCAAGCCCAAAAATGCACTTCAAATATCTTCAACAGTCCCTTCGCTGATTCAAAGTTTTGAGAAACTCCCCTCAGCAGCATAGGAAGGAGCTGGAAGTAGGACAGAGCTGTTGTCATTTATCGCAGAGCTTAGCCGCCTGAGGAGCCATATGTAACGAGGCCTGAGAACGTGGCACACAACGAGCACACATACGTTTAGAACCTCGTCAACCAGAAGGAGGTGTGGGTGAAGGTATTCGCATAGCAACGTATGCCTGAAGGGTCTTACGTGAGAAATATGCAGCTTTCAAAATTGGTAGCATAACGAATGGTTTGAAATGGCAATGTTGATTAGTCGCTAGGTCATAGATATAAGACATTGTCCAGGGCTGCGACTCAGCGGGTTTCACGACTCAGCGACCCCATCAACCAAGGTCATAGAGTCGCATGTTTGCTCCCAGCCAGGAGATGCAACCCAAACCCAAGGCCACTATGCGACCTCTTCGAGGTTGCAAGGTCGCAGAAAGGTGTGTCCAAGGGAAGCTGCGACCAAGGAAATTCTCCGACTACGCGACCCCCCTTACAAAATGCGACCTCCCTCAAAGGCAACGCCCATGCCTATCCAGAAGCAAAAGTCACACTCTTAAAATAGGGTGAACGTGCATTATGAGAGGTGGTAGGTGCTTTAAAAGGGTAGCGAAAGAACCTTGTAGGCTACGCACGAAAGCATGGATATGTGACGCAAAAGGTATCGAGCTTGCATGACAGCAAATGATCAAGTATTGGGTAGGAGACCCTATAATCACATTGTTAACAGAACACCAAGAATGTGCCAAGAAAATGTGACGGTGCACATATATTAGCTTTGTCAGGAACATAGTGACGCGCCACGTTTTAGCTATGCGAAGAGTACATAAGGTAGTGAAGGAAAGCCTGCAAGTATTGGTAGTGAAAGGGAAAGTGCATTTGTGTCAATACCCTTTTGCATCATACATTTAAAATGCATGCACTCCCGCAGGCCTACCAATAGGAACACCTCAGCCTTCTATGCCTTAACAACGGCTGGTACCCTTTTGCTTTCGGTGGGTTGGTATTGCAATTACAAAGTGGGTTGATTTGAAGATATAACATGAAAATATTTTCTATGCCGGAACATTGCCCAAGCCAGCACCACATGGGTACCATGGGGTAACTGTTGAGGAAGCTCGTTCAGGTTTCCATGTGGCACATAACTTAGTAGGCTGGAGATGCCATTGTTTATAGCCTTTCAACTTCCCAAAATACTTGCTGTTATATATGGAGATCACAACCTGTATGTGCGGAATGTGCATAATTTATAAAAAATCTCCAGGATCTGTGCATACTTTTCACACAATTCCTGTATATGGGATATTTCTAAAGTTCTAGGCACCAGTGGAGGGTCTCTTTGCAACAGGTTCCGCAGATGGTACAATAAGTCTATGAGATCTTGCTTTAAGGTTGGGCACAAAAGAAATTCATTACAAAGCCCCTACATTAGATTCAAAATCGAAAAATGTTTATTGAAATGACACACTTGGTGTTATATATTCAAAGATAAGTGCGGATCCTATCAAGAAATAGTTATAGGCAAAGAAATCTATTGATCTAGATCAGGGTTTATGTTCATTAGCTGAGCCTCCATAGGAGCGGATGAAGACTCCCTGACAGCTGGTGATTGCAGTGGGAATCTACATGTTTACAATCTGAGAACACTGGACCACCCAGGGGTTTATGTTTATTATTTTCTAGATCATTCCTTCAACTAACTAAATGTGCTTTAGCCTCAATATTTTGAAGACATGTGACCCATGTTACGTTGTTTGCAGGTAGAGTTGGTCGATGTGCAGAGCCAAAGCTAGGGTCTTCTCTGGTAGGTAAGGTGGATCCTTTCAAAGCTCGAAATAACTGCAAAGGCACTTAGTCAATTTCATGAGATAGTGATGAACGAAAATAAATCTTGTTGTGAAACCCAGAGATCACTGAAAGAAGGTCGCGACTTGCTCAAGGTTGCCAGGTTGCAAATTGCCCGAGGTCGCAAGTCACAAATTTCACAAGGTCACAAGCCGCAAGTAACACCTTGGTCGCAAGTCGCAAATGGACCAAGTTGAAAGTCGTAGATTCTCTCAGGGTCTCAAGTCGCAGATTGCCCAGGGTCGCAGGTCGCAAATTCCCAAAGGTCGCAGGTCACAAATTGTTTGAGGTTGCAGGTCGCAAACTCTAATGAAGTCGCAAGGTTGCAAAATAGCACATCCAAGGGAGGCTTCAACTGTTGCGACTACCCGACTGTGCGACCTTCACCGAGTCGCGAGGCGGTCACAGATTGCTCGAGGTTGCAAGTCGCAAAATCCAGTGGGGTCGCAGGTCGCAACAGTGGCTAAGGTCGTAGGTCACAAAATCTCCTAAGTCGCAAGGCAGCCCAATGGTCAGGAAGACGAAAAGTCAGGGAAGCCCAAAAGGCAATTTTTGTTCTATAAATACTTCCTTCAGGAGATTGTAAAAGATATTTTGTTTGGGACTCAAAGAGATATAGAGCATTTTATAGAAGGAGTACACATTTCTGAGTATGAATACAAGCATTTATTAACTCCATTTTTGGATCTGATGTTGGTGAATGTGTGAACACTATGAGTATTCCGTTTTCAGTTTCTAACATATTTTGATTAATGAAACTATGTTTCCAATGACATCATTTATGCATTATAGTTTTCAAAACATGTGTTAATGGTGCTGAGTTTATTTCTCTTTCACAATGAATGTTAATAACTTTGTTTACTGACATTTACATTATCACCAAAACCATTTAAGGAAGCAAAGGGTGTTCTGCCATAAAGAATTGTTTCTTCTATGGTTAGAACAATGTACAAGCATGACCCTAATGATATGTTGTTGATAGCATTTCCTTTGGCCTCATGCTTTATTATTTAGCTTGCTACTCCTAGTGTTATATGTTCATTTAGTTCATCAATCATGTGTCTTGTATCATTCGAATAAGCGCGTGTCTGCAGGTTCATTGAAGTCCTATCGAGACCCAAGGAAAAGAGAATTAAGCGGTAGCTGGACCCACACCCCGGACGGGATCCCTATTCCAAACGGTTTAGAGTCTAGTTGGGACTTTTTACTGGGGAGATCCCCTGCTGTTGGCCGGACAGATTTTCCCGTCAACAGAATTGGCACTAGAAGGAGGGCCTAATGACAAGCCGAGCCCTTTGAGCCTGCAATTAATCTCATATCTGTAATGGCTCATCCCCAAATCATTATCATGAGATGTTTGTCGGATTTATATGAGCCTCGATGCTCAATCCCCGATGAACTTATGTATCACTTGTCCCAGTTAAAATTCGATGGTGAAAATAGAGTTTCCATAACCAAACACCTTTTATATTTTTGTGACTTTTGTGAGTGTTACGAAATTGACAATGAAGGGGTCACTTGTATTCTTTTCTCCCTCAATCTCTAAGGTCGCGTTAAGCAATGGTGCCACACGTTGCCAGAAGCTTCTATCCATTCATACGAGCAGCTCGCGAGTGAATTACAACAAGATTTTCACAGGTACGATTTTCAGAATGTGTTAATAAAGTTAAATGACATCAGAATGGAACCTCAGGAACCTCTAGATGAATTCTTTATCAGATTTGTTCATTATTGTTTTGAGTTCCATGAAAAGGAAGTTGATTGGAAATTTTTAAGTGAACAGTTCAAGTATGTGATTCTCATTTCTCTTGAACAATTTCAATTAGCAACCTAGCTTGATCCTCGTGTTCCCTATGACGACCCGCAAGTTTCCAGTTGTTCAGAGTTCATCCCTAATGTTTCCTTGTCCATCTCCCCGAGTCCAGACCACATTCAGGCCTCCAAGGAGAGTATTACTATTTGTGATATTCCCATTCATCCTCCTGAATTGTCGTGCAGTGGAGTTGTGACCTCAAAAGTTCTGAGAAATGATAGGTGTGTGCAAGAAGAGAAAACATGTTGTGCCACCTCTAAATCTTTCACGCACTGTGTCGAATCAGAGCTTGAAAACCATAGTGGCCCATTATCTCTCCCGGTTCATGAAACCTATCTCGAGTCCACTGAATGTTTCTTTGGACATAGTCCTAAATCTTATTCACATGCTAATAATAAATTGACTCTTGTCCCGGATAAAGTTGACTTTACAAAATCATTGGACCGTCCTAGGCATGCAAGACCATTGTTCACTCTAGATGACACTGATGTGCGAGATGAAAGTCCTTGCATGGTTGATACCCCTGCATCTGAATCGTTTCATCCATTATTCTTTGATTTATTTCATGAGCCTGCCACACCAGTAATTTCTTCAAGTCATTCAAAATTTTCTTGTGCTGGTATTGGCGACAATCAAAAGCACGCGGGGGTTGTTTCACAATCACGTCACAAAATTGATGAATCTCTTAGATCTGATATTTTTCATCCAAAATCTTTAAATAGCCATAGGAGTGACTCCATGTCTTGCCAACCTCAAGATGTTTCTTTTATTGATGCATCCCAATTGTTAACTCCCAGGGAGCCTAACGTGCTAGGTACCCAACCTGATTAAATCGATGGCTCTAGTGATCACTTCTTATTTGAAAACATATTCACTCATGCCTCTGAGGACTGTCATTCGAATCTATTTGTCGACCATATGAAGCCTCCAAAATTTGATGATCCGATTTGTGAAGATTCAGAGACCCATCAGGAGATCGAAGCAATTTAGCATCTGTTGGCTGTTACGTCAAGCTCTTCCGACCCTAATGAGACCCCTCAAATAGATCCAACCAAGGTTTCTTGAATTAGGGTTTCTGAAATGATGATTCCCACATATCACACTCCTCTCAGCATAACCGTGATAGATATCAACTCATCCGGGAAGGTCTCCCATTCAAGTGATGTTTCCTTGAGCACATATTCCTATCCCCTAACAGCTAGTATGCAACAACCGATATGCCCTAATTTTGTCTCTAATCTTTTCAGTTTTTGCCTAGCCATTAACAGTTGCACTCAGGCACAAATGTGTGACGTTTGGCAAACCTCTCTGCTGCCTGAAAATCTTTCGGTAAATTCACCTCATCCTGGGAAATCTAAAGAATCTGATACGCTGGATTGTCAATTTGTCAGTGCGCAAACATTTGGCCAAATTGATACAAAGCCCACTGACATTTTTCAAATCACCACAATTGACTATCACATCCATTCGCCTGTTGATCTCGCTAAACCATCACAGTTGGGAAGCCCCCCATTCAAAGGCCTGGAGTTTGTTCTAGACAGTGAGGATTTTCAACCTCCACTAAAGGTTGATTCGGATCCTCACTTCCTCAACAAAACCCAGGGATAATGCCGAACTTAGGTTTTCAAAATTAAGGTTTCCACTCTTGTGTTCGCAAGTATCTATAATTCGCCTGGCCGATGCTTATTTTTTCCATCCTATCAAGTTGATCATCCTCAACATAATGATGAGGTTTCCAGTTGGTTCGACGAATCCTATCTAGTGAATATGCCTGCAAATAGGCAATGGCTTACCCCTCTCCCATTAGACCTAGGATTGCGGATGAATGGATGTGTTCCATTTTTAAATAATTTTAGGTTTCAAGAACATATTGCTGTGTATCAGGATGAGAGTGAAATTCAACTTGTGCAATCCATTATAGCATGTTCTTTGGTAAGTAACCATGACCAATTTTCTATTACACATGCTCTTCAGGTAATTCTTGTTGTTGGTGCACAATTTTGTATGCTAGCTGTGATTCCGAACACTGTTGTTCTTGCAGGACAGGAACTAATGCGGTGGCTGCACTGGAAAGCTGATTTTACATGACCCAACCATCTCTTTGGTTAAACTAAGGTTTTAGGTTTAGGCTAGCTAGGATCTGTTAATAAAATTTTGTTAGTTCAAGTTGTTAATTAGGTTTTCTTGCGAAAATTTTTCTTCATAGTTTAAAAGTATGTCTGTTGTCTTTGCTTAAAGTTAATATCTTAGGCATCATCCTTTTACATTTATTTTGCACCCATCTCTCTTTCAGTTTACTTGTTGCTGCATAATGTTCAGATAATAACTGCTTGTGTTTCACCTTCTTTTCCACCTACAACTGGTTGATCGTTCTCGCACATGGCGTTGCATTGCGTCATGAGCCTCGTTTATCACACCGTGTCGTACACTTTCTTCCTCACATCATTTTCATAGGTTTTTGACATAGCTTTGAAAGTTTCGATACATTGCATGCTGCGACATGAGTGCTCATTGAAACCTTGATCATCTTGCTGACTTGTCTTGCCAAGATTGCTGAAACTATAACTCCATGTTTTGCGTGAGGTTGCAGTGGTTACCTCAAGAGGCGACTTCTCTCAAGATAGGTCATCAAAGTCATGTTCTCAACGAAATGCCTATGAGTCTAAATTCATTAGCCAGGAAGATACGAGCCAGTTGTTTGTGGGGAACCCTAATGAGTTTGAATGGTTCATACCCGTAACCTAAGCCTTGTGCCCAACATAGTCTCGAACATCTTAATGATCTGTTTTGCATGCTTCGCCTGTGGGTGGTAGATGGGATGTGAAGGCTTGGCATGAGGGCAAACCCAAATCAGGATATCTTTCAGTTTCTGTCAAACAAGAAACAACCTCTCTTCCCCGTAAAATAAGTCGGGATCCCTCATCTGCCCATGTAAAATAAGTGCCACGAGCACATGAAAATAAGTGCTACAAGAACATGAAACAAATAAGGGTAAAGGATTGAGAAATGCTTCCCACGTAGAGAGGTAATGCAATGACTCCGCCAGGGTACTGATCAGGCTCGCTGGCAGTGGAGAAACGTTTGTGATTTCTTGAAGTGACTCTGCCGGGGTACTGTCCAAGCCTGCTGGCAGGGGAGAAACACCAGAAATTTATTTTAAAAATTCTGAATATAATAAGCCCGCTGCCTTGCTCTCTACATCATCAACCAACCATTGGCATCCGCGAGCTTCCTTTTGACACGTCTTGATTAACGAGACCTAGCTGAGGCATAAGGATTGGGCATATCTAAAAAGGTCAAAATAATACATGGGTACCCTCAGAGCTTGTTCAATTTTACCTTGCATCACTACCTGGACTCAAAATTTTGTTGGGGTGTTGACAGAGATGCTCGATTCTACCAGTGGTTCGCCAATTGTTGTAGCCGCTACAACAATTACCCAAAATTTTGGGTATATTCAAAATTTCGGGTCCCCTTGATCGCTTAACCATTAAGGTTTTCACCCGGCTTATAGCCATTGAACCTTCTCACCATCATGACGAGATTCTTTCACCGCAGCTACACCATGTGCAGGAAGATCATCATGCATTCACTCGAATGGAAACCTCTTCGTGCATTAAATATACTCGTTAGAAGCCCTTTCATCATGGATCATTTACGCATTCTATCTACTTCACCAAGCTCATGCAAATTATTTAAGGGCATCATTCTCCAAAGGGTAACTGTGAACTAATAGATATTATGATGTCTTATGCAGGTCAATCCCATGAGTGATATACCAAACAATGTTGTCATCACACCAAGGGAAATAAACTAAAGTTAAACAGCAAAGGCGCAGTTGCAGAACATGACGCCTTCATACCCTGTCCATATGGGGATGAGAACTATGTCTACAGTTGAAGACCTCGGCAAGGAGGAGGACTAGGATACGCCAACAAGTGAGAAGAAAGAGCAATTGAATATTATTTTAAAATGGAAGATGGTGAGGTGTATGTATATTCAAATCAAGGATCAAGGGGAAGAATAGTTCATGATTGACCGATGCTACAAAATTCTTCACTGATGCACATCGGATACTTAGACTCATTTCATTGTGAAATATAAGAATCCTGGAAGAGTGTTCTGACATCGGCATATCAGAGTCTTGGTGTTGTCCATAGTGATTTAAGTATCTCTCCGCTCTATGTCTTTAGAAGTAATTTTGCTGAAGACATTCAACATTTAGAAAAAAGTGAAGAGATATTTGGAGCATCGCCCTTTGTCTTTTGGACATTAACTTTGGCACCTTTATTCAAGCATGCCTTTATAGTGTCGAAGGTTGATGACAACATAGAAGGTGGGGCTTTTGAATTATATTCTCTGTTATGCAGGCACGCCAAAGCCAGTTGCTGCCAGAACGCCAAACTGATTTTGAAATATAAAATGGAACTTCCTCCTAACATAAGGAAGGGGTCAAGAATAAGAAAGATTCTTGAAAAGTATAAAAAACTTCAGTCTGCACTGTTGTTTTTAGCTTTGCTGCACACTTGTATGGTTATTGAAGATGGTATGCTAACACCAACCATTTCTGTGTATTCTGGAGTCTCGGGTGTTGAATTTGTTGTGACGGAACACCTACATGAATATGTATTGGTTCCTATTTCATGATTGAATAGTGGTTTGCCTTTTCGCACTACAACGCTATGGGACACATTGGATAGGTTTCACCTTTGCCCTAATTGTTATGATTTGGCTTCTATATATCAGTGTGCTCGGTTTATATAACCTTATTCACTGGAACCCGAAAATTTATTTTACACTCGCTCCATATGCCGTATACAAGTTTATGAGGAAGACACAGTTTGAAGGATGGAAGCCTTTGGGTCGCACTCCATTATGTATCACAGGTTCAGAAAAAATGTTCGCAGATCTTGGGTACTTTTCACAATTATCAATAAAGACACCATTCTAGGTTGCGCATTATGAAACCTTTTTTTGGGGGCATAAATCCAGCCCTATAAAAAGTTTCCTTATGGAGGACACAGGAAGACGATCAAGCCCAAAAATGCGCTTCAAATATCTTCAATAGTCCCTTTGCCGATTCAAAATTTTGAGAAACTCCCCTCAGCAGCATAGGAAGGAGCTGGAAGTAGGACAGAGCCGTTGTCATTTATCGCGGAGCTTAGCTGCATGAGGAGGCATATGTAGCAAGGCTTGAGAATGTGGCACACAACAAGCACGCATATGTTAGAACCTCGTCAACCAGAAGAAGTTGTGGGCGAAGGTATTCGCACAACAACGTATGCCTGAAGGGTCTTACATGAGAAATGCGCAGCTTACAAAATTGGTAGCATAGAGAATGCTTAAAAATGGAAATGTTGATTAGTCGCTAGGTCGCAGATATAAGACATTGTCAAGGGCAGCGAGTCAGCTGGTTTCGCAACTCAGCGACCCCATCAACCCAGGTCGCAGAGGTGCATGTTTGCTCCTAGCCAGGAGATGCGACTCGAACCCAAGGCCACTATGCGACCTCTCCGAGGTTGCAAGGTCGCAGAAAGGTGTGTCCAAGGGAAGTTGCAACCAAGGAAATTCTCTGACTACGTGACCCTCGTTACAAAATGCGACCTCTGCTTCAAAGTGAGACCTCCGTCAAAGGAAACACCCATGCCTATCCATAAGCAAAATTCGCACTCTTAAAATAGGGTGAACGTGCATTATGAGAGGTGGTAGGTGCTTTAAAAGGGGAGCGAAAGAACCATGTAGGCTACACACAAAAGCATGGATATGTGACGTGAAAGGTATCGAGCTTGCATGACAGTAAATGATCAAGTATTGGGTAGGAGACCCTATAATCACATTGTTAACAAAACACCAAGAATGTGCCAAGAAAATGTGTGCGCGCACATATATTAGCTTCGTCAAGAACATACTGACGTGGCACGTTTTAGCTATGCGAAGAGTACACAAGGCAGTGAAGGAAAGCCTGCAAGTATTGGCGGTGAAAGGGAAATCACATTTGTGTCAATACCCTTCTGCATATTACATTTAAAATACATGCACTCCCGCAGTCCTGTCAATAGGAATAGCTCAGCCTTTTATGCCTTAACAACGAGTGGTACCCTTTTTCTTTCGGTGGGTTAGTATTGAAATTACAAAGTTGGTTGATTTGAAGATATAACAAGAAACTATTTTTTATGCCAGAACATTGCCCAAGCCGGCACCACATGGGTACCATGGGGTAACTGTTGAGGAAGCTCGCTCAGGTTTCCATGTGGCACATAACTCAGCGGGATGTTAATTTCCAGATGCCATTGTTTGTAGCCTTTCAGCTTCCCAAAAGACTTGTTTTTATATATGGAGATCACAGCCTATATGTGCGGAATATGCATAATTTATCAAAAATCTCCAGGATTTGTGCATACTTTTCACACAATTCTTGTATATGGGATATTTCTAAACTTCTAGGCACTAGCGGGGGGTCTCTTTGCTACAGGTTCCGCATATGGTACAATAAGGCTATGAGATCTTGTTTTAAGGCTGGGCACAAAAGAAATTCATCACAAAGCCCCGACATTAGATTCAAAATCGAAAAATGTTTATTGCAAGGACACACTTGGTGTTATATATTCAGATATAAGTGGGGATCCTATCAAGAAACAGTTAGAGGCAGAGAAATATGTTGATCTAGATCGGGGTTTACGTTCATTAGTTGAGCCTCCATAGGAGCGGATGAGGACTCCCTGACAGCTGGTGATTGCAGTGGGAATCTACATGTTTAAAATATGAGAACACTGGACCACCCAGGGGTCTAAGTTTATTATTTGCTAGATCATTCCTTTAGCTAAATAAATGTGCTTTAGCATCAATATTTTGAAGACATGTGACCCATGTTACGTTGTTTGTAGGTAGAGGTGGTCGACGCGTAGAGCCGAAGCTAGGGTCTTCTCTGGTAGGTAAGGTGGATCCTTTCAAAGCTTGAAATAACCGCAAAGGTAATTAGTCACTTTCACGAGATAGTGATGAAGGAAAAGAAATATTGCTGTGAAACCTAGAGAGCACTGAAAGAAGGTCGCGACTTGGTCAAGGTCGGCAGGTCGCAAATTGCTTGAGGTCGCAAGTCGCAAATTTCACAAGGTCGCAGGCCACAAGTAACCCCTTGGTCACAAGTCGCAAATGGACCGAGTCGTAAGTCATAGATTCTCTCAGGGTCACAAGTCACAGATTGCCTAGGGTCGCAGGTTGCAAATTCCCAAAGGTCACGTGTCGCAGATTGTTAGAAGTTGCAGGCCGCAAACTCCAATGAAGTTGCAAGGTCGCAAAACAACACATTCGAGGGAGGCTTCAACTGTTGCGACTACTCGACTGTGCGACCTTCACCGAGTCGCGAGGTAGTCACAAATTGCTTGAGGTCGCAAGTTGCGAAATCTAGTGGGGTCACAAGTCGCAACAGGGGCTGAGGTCACAGGTCACAAAATCTCCTAAGTCGAGAGGCTGCCCAATGGTCAGGAAGATGAAAACTCAGGGAAGCCCAAAAGGTGAGTTTTTTTCTATAAATACTTCCTTAGGGAGATTGTAAAGATCTTTTGTTTGGGACTCAAAGTGATATATAGCATTATATAGATGGACTACACATTTTTGAGTATGAATACAAGCATTTGTTAAATCCATTTTTGGATCTAATGTTGGTGAATGTGTGAACACTATGAGTATTCTGTTTTCAGTTTCTAACATCTTTTGATTAATGAAACTATGTTTCCAATGTCATAATTTATGCATTATAGTTTTCTAAACATGTGCTAATGGTGCTAAGTTTATCTCGCTTTCTCAATGAATGTTAATAACTTTGTTTACTAACATTTACATTATCACTAAAACCATTTAAGGAAGTGAAGGGTGTTCTGCCATAAATAATTGTTTCTTCTGTGGTTAGAATAGTGTACAAGCATGACCCTAATGATATGCTGTTGACAGCATTTCCTTTGGCCCCATGCTTTATTATTCATCTTGCTACTCATAGTGTTATATGTTCATTTAATTCATCAATCATGTGTCTTGTATCATCCGAATAAGCATGTGTCTGCAAGTTCATTGAAGTCCTATCGAGACCCAAGGAAAAGAGAATTAAGCAGTAACCGAACCCACACCCCGGACGGGATCCCTATTCCAAACGTTTTAGAGTCTAGTTGAGACTTTTTACCAGGGAGATTCCCTGTTGTTGGCCGAACAGATTTTCCCGTCAACAAAAACCTAACATCATAATAAATAAAAAATTGTAAACTTAATATTACGTTATAAATCTATTAATACTATGAAATTTAACACATCTACATAAAGTAAAACATAATGAACTTAAAACGGAAACACTAAACATAAACTATAAAAACCTAAAACCTATTATATTTAAACCTAATCCCAACCATCACACACTCAGGAGTACTACCATGAGATAACGGGCATTGCATAACACCACTAAGCAAACTTATGGATGGAGGTCACAAACCTCTGGATGGAGGTGCTAGTATATTTATTTAACCACAAAGTAATAAAGGAATACTATAAATGTGCCACATGGATATTCTTAATTAATATGTATGATTGTAATTGAGACCAAGTATATCCAAATTTTATCAAATTATTCAAAAAAATCAATTTTGCAAAAAATAGAGAGTTTTATAAAATAGTATGAAAATTGGAAAATATTATCCTTGTCATTTTATATTACAATAAATACAAACAAACAAAATTTTCATGGAAATTTTTATTAAATAATTTAATAATTGTGTTACATTTAAATATGTTAGTAATATTTTTTTAAATAAAAAAATAAAAAATATTATTAATTCTCTTAGAATTTATGTTTATTTTCTCTTATGAAATGTTGGAAAAATATTACGTTCGTATTTTCATATTACAACCAACAAAACTCTCATGAAATAACTTAGTAATTATATTATGTTTAAATTTGTTGGTGGTATGTTTGTCAGCAGTCTATTCACCACAATCTCCACGACATTGAAAATCACAATTCTGTTCATGGAATGCCTTGGATCCCTTCACATGCACATCCCTTTGTAGGCAGGTCACCAGCTCATCCTTGTCCTGGCATTTCAGCTCGGAAATATTATTATTATTATTGTTTTTGTTAATGTCATTCAAAGAGAAAAAGAGCATGCGTTGGGAGGGGTGGCGATGGTGGAGTTGAATGCTGATTTGGTTTGGTACTCATCCAGTTAGTTTTTTTCAAATATTTTGAATGTCTTTTATGTAAATTACATTTTCTTGAAATTTATTAAGAGAGTTTCATTTTAAGAAGTGTTTAAATCTTATAATTCTTTTTCTATCCAAACTACACTCTAATTAAATTTAATTCTACCATCTACATTTTCAAAATATTTGAAAGTTTATTTTCTTGTAAATTCCATCTTGAAAACTCACTTGGATTGCCCATATATTTGACCAAGTTTTTCTATTAGCTACGACGCATATTGGCAGCAGGCTTGTGGCAACTGAATAATGTTCTTCAGATCTTGTAATTTCATTGCAAAACTTTAAATTGATTAACTGTAATTTCGCTGCAGAACTTTAAATTGATGAGCCTGTTAGGGATAAAGAATATTTAAATAATATAAATATCTAGTCTACATTTATGTCAAAATTAAATCCAATAAACATTATAAATAAATATTTAAAAGCTTCCATGCTTCAGTTTCTCTGTAAAAATACATTTTCATTAAGTTAATTCAAGAACTTCATTTAAAGAAATATTTAGAAATCATATTATTTTAGAAATCTGTAAATTATGCTTTCGCTCCATTTCAAAGAAATATGTAGAAAATTGAAAACTCTTCCCATTTTCATTAAGCTAATTCAAAAAATTAATTTAAAAAAAAATTTAGAAATGTAGTGCTTTAGAAATTTGTAAATTATGCTTTCGCTGCATTTCAAAGAAATATACAAAATATATATATATATATATATATATATATATATATATATATATATATAAAACTCTTCCCATTTTCATTAAGTTAATTCCAGAATTTGATTTAAAAAAGCATTTAGAAATGTAGTGCTTTAGAAATATGTAAATTATGATTTCTTTTTACTTCTTGGACTGCATCTCAAAGAAATATTCAGGAAAATAAAAACTCTTCATGTAAATCAAGCATTAAATATATTTGGTTCCTCACCTAGACAATTCTGGACCGGCCTCTTCTTCAACGGCTTAATAATCAACATAAAGGGTGCGGTTCTCAATTTTCTTTGCTGCTACTGGATACGCTTACTCCATGGCCGAATATGCTACTAGATAATCCAGATAAATTAATACATCCCGATCAATCTCACTAGAATCTGAATATGGATCTGGTTATGCGTCTGGTTTGAAGAGAGTTTATATCTTATTTTATAGTTAGGTGAAAGAGACATAGGGTTTGATGAGTTAGTTAGGTAATTTAGTTATGTAGTTAGCAGAGTGTAAATGAAGGAAAACTTTATCTAATGGCTTAAAACATTTCAATCGTCTAACATTTGATCTAATGGTTCATAGAAAGACAGAGTGGCAACTAGGAAAGTTGTTTTCAAATAAAGACGCCTTACGGCGTAGTAAAATATAATTAATTTTTATAAGAACTTTGTACATTCTATTAGTCAATTTTCAATAACATCATCAAAATTTCAGAGTGTTTTGATATACATTAAGATTAATATAAGAAAAAAATACACTTCATTTAAACATAATAAAAATAAAATAATAAAATGGAGATAAATACTAAATCACAAAATGAAAACTCATTTCAATATTAACACTTTCTTCTTTATCTAATTTTCTAAATTCATAATAGTTTATTGTTTTTAATTCATATCTTTTTACATTTTTGCATATACTAAAATTCTTTCTAATGTTCAATTTATAATTATAAAATTAAATACTAAATTTTATTATTTCAAATCATATGATTTTAAAAATTTAAAAATATTGTGTTTCCATATTATGTATTTTATATTAAAAAATTTTCTATGTTAGAGCACCCATGAAAGTCCCAATAAGCCCATAAATTGCAGGTTAGCAAAGCTTCCAAAAATCCTATTTTTTAAACGCAGCTAGGATAGTGACAACTTATTTGGGCCACAAGAATTGTTATGAAGCATTATTGTCATATTTATTTAAAAAATTTAAGAATTTTATTTTCCAATTTGTTGGGATCCACGATTTTTCATTGATTTTTAGGACGTAGAAAGTGAATGTTTCCTTTTGATAATTTTAAATTAAGAAAATGCTTTCTTTTGATAATTGTATTTGTGGCTATATGATTTTTTTTCAACCAAGATTCTCATTATATTTGTGGTTCTATTACTCACTATTACAGTGACAACAATTCACTTTCACAAGGAGTTGCTGCCACTGTTACGTTGGCAAGAATTCACTTTTATAAGTAGTTTCCGCCATTGTTACAGTGGCAACAATAATTCACTATTATAGTGGTGGAAATAATTCACTGTTACAGTGGCAGAAATTTAGTGTTATAGTGGCGTAAATTCACTGTTACAGTGGCGACAAGTCACTGTTAACGTTACTGCAACAACAAGTTGTCACTACTGCAACAAAAAGTTGCCGCTACTGCAATAGGGAGTTGTCGCCACTGCAATTTAACAATCTAACAATATTTCATTAAATTATTTTTTATTTAATTTTTTCTTCTTTTGCAAATGGTTCAAAAATGGGTTTTGAGCATCCAAATATGGTGTCACCCAAACTGAGGGCATGCACAAAAAAGGTTTTTCCTTCATAATGAAGCACGTAGCCAAGTGTACCAAAATAGTAGACAAATTCCTAGCATAAGCACAAAAAATCAAGTATATTATCATTCTTTGGTTGATGGGCTCACGAAAACACGAAATTATGGTACAAGTGACATTGTCACTTACAGAAATCTGAATTAATGACAAATCAAATGAATGGTACCTACCAAGTTTGAAGACATAACTTGAAACCCCTTCACCAACAAGCAAAATCCATTGCTTCCCAGTTTCAAAGCTTCAACATTATTTACAAATCAAATGTCCAAAGGGTTGCTGAATCCATACTCAATGAAGCAACATCCAATGGATGTGGATGTGCCAGATAGGTGAAGCCAACATGTAATCCACCAATTATCATTGACATGCATCGATATACAAGGTCTGTAAATGAATGGATTGTTCTTGGCATTGGTATTGGGGTTATTATGGTGGGAGTCCTATTATGGTGTTCCTATTTATTGAGATAGATTAGAGCAACATTATGTCCATCATTTTTGGTGTATTTATATTAGGTGTGATTTTTATTGATGGGCTCACTATTTTTTTTGGTGCTTTTTTATATCTCAACACAACAGGTATGTAAAAAATGTATTTTTCTGTAATAATATTAATGGAATTACATTTTTATTACAATTTAGTTGTCTAAATTTTATTATAGTTTAGTTTTGTCATTAGATTATGTGATAGGTGCTTAATATATATAAAACATACATACATAATATTTCCTTTTACAAATGATATTTTATCAATTAAGATCACTTTAAACATAACCCAAAAATGAATAACAAAACATGTAGAAATTACACCAATGGATTCAATCTAGTCATGCAATGTACTAAAACAGGATATTAAGTCCTTCTACAATATTTGTGGAATACAAATCATGATCGCTCAATCACATGCAAGTAAGAGAAAGAATTAAATCAATTGCACAACACAATATTTTCATGGGGAAAGAAACTGCTCAAAACCCCTCTAGATCTATTGTATAATAATCCAAGGAATCATGAAACAATACAATGCATTCGTGCTCACAAGAACTTCATGCACCGTACCAATCGTCTCACACTGATTTAAGAAAAATTGGACAAACATGTTGCCAATTTCCTACCCACCTTCAGCCTGCCTTTCTCATGCAATCCCTAGCCAAATAAATCCCTATTAAATAGGAATACCAACCTTCTTTGATTGTGGAATCCATCATGGGCATCTTGTGGATTTATAACTACATCTGGGCAGTTCCCTAAGAGTACAACTGATAGTTATCTTCCCTTTAACCTTTGTCTCAATTGGGTCTTCATAAGATTTGACATGCATGCAGCGAATAATAGAAAATCATTAGTTACTTGATAGATCACTACTTGTGAATTAAATCTAATTTAATTCACTTGACCTCTCACTAGCTCATCACTCATTTAGAACTAGTTAAACTAATTTTAACTCAATTAATTTGAGTTAACTGATTAAAATCACTCTACACTAGTGCATTAACTGCAACTGGACCCCCAAAATAATATAATCACTCTACATGCCTCACCTTTGACCCTCAACTCAAAATTCTTGAGCTAATTAAGTGTTTCTCACTTAGTTAACTAATACATTTTGTTATGAGATAAGATTACAATTTATTGTCTAATTTATTTAAGGGAAAAAAAAATTAGACACACATTTTCTTGTTGATTTTCAACACTCCCTCTCAACAAGAAAGGGATTATCAGCTACCCCGATCCTGCCTTTGCCGTATTCTAATTTTCTCTTTGCAAGCGCCTTCGTCAAGATATCTGCATCCCGATCCTCCGTGGGAATGTACTGCAGCAACATAATGCACCTCTAAAAACAATCTCTGAGATGGTGGTACCATATGTCAATATTCTTGGACCTGTCATGGAATATACCGGATTAACCGAGAGTTTTATACAACTCTGTTTATCACAATGTATCACTGTCGGATCGATATGATGACCAAACAAACCAACAAGTATCTTCCTCATCTAGATGGCCTCGCATGTAGCCTGACTAGCTTCCATGTACTCTACCTCAGCTGAACTGAGTGCAACTGATCTCTGCTTCCTACTATACCAAGAAACTATTGTTGATCCTATGATGAAGATTCCCCCTAATGTGCTCTTCTTATCTGATGGACTTCCTACCAAATCTGCATCAGTGAAGCCTTGACGCTTCACTCCCTCTATCCGTTTGTACCATAATTGATCAGGAGTTCATAATTTTGCTCAAAATTTAAAGTTACAAGATTGGGTTGAAACCAGGATGGTTGTGTAGATCTCGTCTTCCTGATTTTGGCGTCGTGAATGGTTTGAAAAAATGATGTCGTATGAGGGAGATATCGTGTTCTGATTGAAATCCCAAACAGGTAAATTTTGCGACAGGGTTGGCTGGAATGCCCAGTAAGTATGGTGGATGTAAATTTAGCAAAAAGGAATATTTCAAAGAATATTCCTTTTCTCCGGGCCAATCAGTGGATGACAAGTGGCACCTTTTTATTTGATGAATGGTTGTAGATTTTTTTATGGATCAATAAGAGGGTGACATGTGGCCAGCCCTGAGGCCACCACGTGTCCCCTTAGTGGTGTATTAATTTTTTTTGAGGCCGCGGGAGTTGACCATGCGACCTCCGGCAGAGCAACGACACGACATAACCTCCCGAGCCACACATGATAATTAACCTCTATAGTGATCGGGTTTATTTTATAGTTAATTGCATTGGAGTTTGGGGGTTGGGACCGGCGGTGGTCCCAACCCGCTAGCGGTCCCATGATATATGGTCACATGATATAACATAAACCGTCACAACATATGTAACCTCCAACTGCAACCGTTTCCACATTTTATGTTAAGCCTTGTCACATGGTGATAAAATTCGTGTGGTTAAGCCATATCTCTAACAATTTCGTTAACCCGCAACTTTAACTTTAGTTTTAAACCTTATCCACCATGTTTTTTACTATAGTTCCGCTCCACTTTTTAATGTCACCATGTGGTTTGGGTTGGCATGTGACCACCCAACCACTAACCATTTATTGTAATGATTAAGACTGGCGGAGGTTTAGAACACGCACAAATTTAGGTGAAATCCACTATTTTGACTCCACTTAAGTGGAGTCCTCCACATTTAGTGGAGATTTTCTAGGTGTAACTGGGAAAATGAGTAGGAGACTCAATTTTCACCCATTGAGGGTGAATGAAGAGTCATTCTAGACTAATTGGAGAATTCTAGAGTGATTGGTACAGAGAAAACAACCATTAGAGGCCTGTAACTACATGTATTTGCAAAATTTTGAGCACAATTGAAGATGGACATGCCATTGGGATCTGGACCAGCAGATGTAGCCCAGGAGGGGTGAACGGCTTCATCATGCGTGCTGTGTAAATGTTATGTGGTGTTTTATTTCTCTGTTTTACAGTGTTGTTCAGTGTTATTTGTGTTTATTTCATGCTTTTAATTCACTAAAATCATCTACATTTCATGGTTAAAATTCTCAATAATTAAGAAAACTAATGAGACAAGTATGCGCATGTTTATTAACTGAAAAGATACTTAACGCAAAAAAACTAATACAGTCCTTTCAGATCAGATTGGTATCAGAGCTAGAGTTTAATATCTGGTGTTGTTTTGTGCAAATAATTGTTTAACTGTTTGCAAGTTCTAGATGCTTACAAGGCTCAAGCTCAAAATAGGAGAAGGCAAATTGGTGGGAGCAGAAGGGTCTCAAGAAGAGCCAAAGAAAATGAGAGAAATATTGCGACAATATCCACCACCTAGTTCACCTCCTAAAGAAGCAAAAGCTACATTAAGAATGTCTCATAGAGAAGGAGAGATCCATGAAGAAGTAGACCCCAAAGAGGAATAAAGAGTGTTCAGGAAAGCATTCCTTGACATGACTGAGATGGTTAGAATCCTTTATCAAGAAAGGAATGAGAGACTGGAAGGAGAAGGATCCAAACTTCACAAGGAAGGATAGGGATCTTCAGGAGGTCACAATGATGAAGATAAGTCAAAGAAGGGCAATGGAGGAAATGGAGGCAATGGAGAGCCATCATCCTCACCCTCATCATCATCATACTCTACTTCTTCTTCAGTACATCAGCCACACAAGTCAATGAACACTGGAAAAATTCCTTTTTTAAAACTTGATGTTAAGTTTGAATTGTCAATGTTTAATGGTGAATTCAATGCAGAAGACCGTGATGAAACTCATCGTTGGAAATTACATCTTGAAATGAGGCCCAAGAAATACAACAACAAAGGGAAACAAAAAACTACTGCTACAACTCAACATGATTTAGGAGATGGTTCAGGTGATGAATCAAAGATTATAGCCTTGGGATTGAAGAACATGAAGGGAAAAGAAATTGAAACTAAACCTAGAACTAGTATATCAAACTGTCACATTCCTGCTCCAAAGGAAGAAGATATAATTGAATTGTTTCATGTGAGGGTCATATCCAAGCATACCAAGATTGACACATTGCTTGACAGTGGGTCACAAGCAAAATTAATCTCTGAAGAATTGGTCAAGAAACTTAACCTTGAGACCATACCACATCCAAAACCATATCCACTTGGTTGGATTTGTAAGGATGCAAATTTACAGGTTTCAAAGAAGCGTATACTGTGGTTTTCAACCACTGCAAATTTTGTTGACACTATTGAATTGGATGTGGTTCCACCTGACATAACATGTATTGTGTTGGGGAGTCCTTACTTGTTTGGTAGGAAAACGATCTTCCATCTCCATGAGAACAAATATCATTTATTCAAAGATGGAAAGGAGTACATTGTTAAATCAAATCGCAAGAAGACAAATATTGCTATGGTAAATGTTGGACAAGTAAAGAGGCTAGTAAATTCAAGTAAGAATTTTTTTATTCTAATGATTAAGCCTAAAGCTAATGTTAATCATGAATCATTTAAGGGATGTGATCCTAATTTTAAATTATATTTATATGATGTAGTTAATTCACATCATGAGATGTTTCAGGAGCCAATAGGATTGCCTCCAAAAAGAGAGATTCAACATCAGATTCAGCTGCAGCAAGATTGTCCTCTTCCAAACATCGGTATGTATCACATGTTGATAATGGAGAATGATGAAATAAAGAGGAAAATCAATGAAATTTTGGACAAAGGAATCATAAGGCAAAGCACCTTTCCATGCAGTTCACCCATAGTCTTGATACCAAAGAAAGATGGGACTTGGCGCATGTGTGTAGACTTTCGAACTTTTAACAAGATTACGGTAAAGAATCGTTACCCACTCCAAAGGATACATGATTTTCTTGATCAGCTAAAAGAAGCAAAGTTTTTCACTAAGTTAGATTTACAAAGTGGATATAATCAAGTAATAATTACAGAAAGTGATATATGGAAAATTGCATTCAAAACCAAACAAGGACTCTTTGAGTGGTTAGTTATGCCATTTGGTTTGTGTAATGCACCAAAAACTTTCATGCATGTTATGGATAGTGTTTTGTGTCCATTTCTTGATGACTTTGTGATTGTGTACTTAGATCACATATTGATTTTCACCAAAACAAGAGAATAACATGTCTTTCATGTGAATAGAGTGCTTGATGTTTTGAAGAAAGAGAAATTGTTTCTTAAGATGTCAAAGTGTGAGTTTGGAAAGACTTATTTGGTTTATTTGGGACACATTGTAGGAGGAGGAGAGTTGATAATTGATCCTTCTAAAGTGGAAGCCATTGTGAATTGGCCCACACCCAAAACAGTGACTGAGGTAAGAAGTTTCTTAGGTGCAACTCGATATTGGAGAAAGTTTATTGCTAACTTTTTTTCCATCGCAACTCATATGCATGCAGTGACAAGTGTGAAGAAAGGCTTCCAATGGGGAGGAAAACAACAAAAATCTCTTGAAAATTTAAAATAAAAGATCAGTCTAGCTCCATTCCTTGCATTACCAAATTTGAGACAACCATTCGAGATTCAAACTGATGCTAGTGATTATGCCATGGGCGCGGTACTTTTGCAACATGGTAAGCCTATATTTTTTCATTCTAAAAAATTTAATGGTGTTGTGACAAATTATCCTTCATATGACAAAGAGCTATATGCGTTGGTACAAAGCGTCAAGGAGTGGAAACACTACTTGATGGGTAAAGAGATGATTGTGCATACCGATCACCAACCATTACAGTACTTGCAGTCACAAACAAAATTGCAGCAATCAAGACATCATTTAAGGTGGATGGAATTTCTTCAACAGTTTCACTTGGTTATAAGGTACAAGAAAGGTATTTTCAATAAAGTTGTTGATATGATTTCAAGACCAGTCATTAGCGCATCTACTTTACTCAAAAATGATTCTATTGTAGATGAGAGTTACATAGAACAATATGCACATGATGTTGATTTTCAAGATGTGTATGCTAGTTTGAGTGAAGGGAATCAAGTTGAAGAAAAATATGATCACATGCATAAAAAATTTCTATTTCATTTGGGCAAGCTGTGTATACCACAAGGTGAGAGGCTAAGTGTGATGAGAGAATCTCATTCATCTCTTATTGTTGGACTCTTTGGGGTAAGAAAAACAGTGGCGCATCTACAGAGGTATTTCTATTGGCCTTGCATGATAGATAGTGTGTCATGTTTTATAATAGGTTGTTCTATGTGTGCAACAAGTAAGCCTAGTAATAAGAAGCTTGGGTTGTACACGCCACTACTGGTGCCATCAAGGCCATGGGAGAGTGTCTCCATGGAATTTTTTGGAGGTCTACCTATGTCAAGAAAACAACATGATTATATTTATGTAGTTGTGGATAGATTCAGTAAAATTTGTATACTTATGCCATGTAAGAAAACCATTACTGCTGAACAAATTGATGAACTTTATTTTCAACATGTTTGAGTTCATTTTGGATTGCCAACTTCTATTATTAGTGACAGGGATTCCAGGCTCATTGGGAATTTTTGGTCCAATCTATGGAAGATGATGGACACAAAGTTTAAAAAGAGTACTTCTTTTCATCCGCAAACTGATGGAAAAATCGAGGTGGTTAACAGAACTGTTGTGAATATATTGAGAGGATATTGAAGCAAACATCCTAAGTTGTGGGATGAGAAACTACATTACATTCAACACGCTTACAACTGGGCATAGCACTCTTAAACTCAAACATCACTTTTGAAGTATGCTTTGGGTATTTTCCATTTTCTCCATTAGACTTCATCTTTGAGAAGGACGTTTCAATAGATGGCCATAGTGATATTGACAAGGCTCGAAAGTTCATTGAGAAAATTTAGATTTTACATCAAGTTCAAGAATAGCTTGAGAAAAGTCAAAGAAAATACAAAGAGAGGCATGAAAAACATAGAGTTGATCACAAGTTTCAAGAGGGAGATGAGGTATGGTTGCACATTAGCAAAGAAAAGATGCAAGAGGAAGGTAAAAAGCTCAAACCCATTCTCTATGGTCCATTTAAGATCATTAAGCAAGTTGGTAATAATGCATTTCAACTTGACTTGCCTTCATATATGCAAATGTATTCAGTTGTTAATGTTGAAAACTTACGTTTTCAAATTGAGAGGGAGTTGTAGTACGAATGTAGCAATGTCAGTGGCAGTGACATGGGTAGCAATACAAAAAGTAGTAGCGCAGTCGATGGAGGGCAGTAAGCTAAGCATCAATAGTGTAGAGACCAATTATGAAATGTTACGATACATGGTGTGGATGTATTGTTAGAGCACACTCTGTGCTAAGAGGGAGTCTTGAGATTTTGAGGTAGCATTGGGTGTGCTCTAGCCCTGAAATTTTGTGGAGGGGCTAAGAAACACAATACCTCAAAAACCTAGAAAGCGTTTCGAGAAATTTCATCTGGTGTGTGATATATTAAAATAATTGATTTTTTTAATGAGGACCCTATGTCTAACTTAGGGAATTAGAAAAATTAAAGTGAATTAATTAAACACATGTGATGAAATGTTCTAAGTAACGCAGATCAAGCATTATTTTAATATGAGCCACTGATTAGAGATTAGATCACAACCTTTGATATGTCAACGATAAAAGTATAAGAGAAAGTCTTGGGGTCAGTTGGAGATACACACAAATTCTAAGAGATCTTAATCTTCTGATGGAGCAATGCTCGAACAAAGATCAGATTTGAGTGAATCAAAGTTGCAGTGAGGCGAAGATGCAGTGATTGGTTAGGAGGGCCAAGATTACAGTTAGAGTAGGGTAGCGGAGACACATTGGATGATGCACAGGCATCAGAGGGTGTGACACAGTCCCTTAGGAGGATGGCGTAGATCCACAGAGGTCTCACACAGAGGCAGTGCAACACCTCCAAGCAGAAATATGAAATTTTGCCGGAAACAAGGGTTTCTGAGCCAGCAGGGCTGAAATCGAGATCCGAGAGAAGCAGATCCATGCATAGCTAGGGTGACATAGTCCATTAGCCCAGGATTACGCAATAGATGCGTAGAGCCAGCTATGGTTTCACCAGTTGGTCATATGGATCAGTCGAGACTTATGAGAGTGAGGTATATCTCACATTTTCTCTGATTGCTGAGGTTTTCTCTATTCGATCAGCCAAGTTTATGGCACCCTAGATGTACTCATAAAATGTTGCTTAATAATAATAAACCCTCATATTTGTATGTGTAGGTTTTTAATTGTATTTACTTCGATGTTAATTCTAAATATTTAGATTAACAACTTGTATGTTTAATCAAGTAGGAGAAGTAAATAGAGATAGAAAGGTTTCTTAGTAAAGAAATTTTCACATGAACTAGGGTCACAAATCATCCATTAACAATCCATTGACTAAATGTTTATAGGCTGCTTCAGATATTTGTCCAAAATCATATGGAATGTACTAAAATCAACTCCTCTTCATGTTAATCCATTCCTCATATGACACATTTCTTCTGCTCCATATTCTACTCAGGTTCTACCTTCCTTTGGATTTTTTATCTCCGCACATACTTATGCAAACCATATTCCAAATTTGTGGTATATATTGCAGATATAAACCTCTCTCTAAGTGTCACAACCCCTCTTCTTCTATGAAAATTTTTCACAGTCTTAATGTCATACCTTATGGATTTAACATGCTAGGAAACCTCCCTAAATAGGGAATTATACTTATATTCTAATTTCTTTAGAACACACTGTTACACAAAAGTTTTTCACCGTCCCTACAATCCCTGTCCTGCATATTTGAGGATCAGTTCTGTGACTAATAAGAAGTGTCACACCTTGCAAAGACCATCATTGCATCCCTTTCCATGAGGACAACATTCCTTTTGTTGACAATTTTCTGAGCAGACCATCAGAAACACATGTTTTTTCATTAGTGCTGGTAGACCGTTATGCCCTCATGCCAATGGGAAAGATTAACACTGGGCCCCATGCCCATTGGCACTCTGTCCCAGTGAGCTACCCATGTCAAGATTTTTTGGAATGTTTTTTAAATATAGAGATGAAGTTTCTATGATAACAAACTTCGTGGGCGAGTCAGCCTGAGTGATTTGACTGAATAACCACGACCACCCTCCTTTGGCCTCTTGTTTCCACCTTTTTGGGAAACATCCCAAAGGATAAGGCCTCCCTTCCACCATTTTAGGGTTCCCAACCTCCTCCTCTCCCTCTTTAAATAAAGATATCTCCCATTGATACACTAGTTGAACAACTGAACAATTATAGCTGAATGGCTGAAGAGAATTGCTGAGCATTTTGCTAGGGAGATAGAGGAGAGAAAGAGCCCCTTGTCGAGAGAGAGCTTAAGCTTGTGTCCTCGCCTCGTCCCAATTCTCCGACGAACCTTCGAGACATGCTTCGACTGAACCTACCGAAGGAGGCTGTGATGTCAAGGCTTCGATTGTAATCTCTTTCTTCTATTTATATATACATGACTATTGTTTGGTTCCCATATTGTGTTAATATGGTTTATTTTATGGAATGTGTTTAGTCCTCCTTGACTGACTAGTTAGCTAAGAATGCAGTTATTTTCTTGTATGTTGCTCTTGTCTTTGATCTTTGTGCAAGAATATGAGTACCATTGCTGAAGGACCGCAACCTGCGGGACAGAGATCAAGAGGCCTCCACTACTACTGCCTGCGAAAATTGCAATGGACTCCAGGTAGGACAATCTATCCCAATCTATTTCATTCCATTAGCTAGGAACCTACACCTTAGCTTGTTCCCTTGTTGATAGACCCACTCTAGGGCTAGAGGGATCGTCTCTGTCCGTAGAGAGGATTTACCTTTCCAACAATTTGGCGACTTCGCTGGGGATCAATGTGAGTTTTGTTGTCTCATTGCTCATTTGGAATTAGCCTTGTCAAGTTGACTTCGATCGTTTGATTGCTTGTCTATCTTTTTTGGCTTGCTTGATTTTTTAGGATTCTCCTGTTTAGCTCCAGAGTGTCAATATTGACCTTTGCTGACTAGTTCTTCCCTCCTCCCATAGTTATCCAGCCTGGTGTAGGTTTGATTTGAGCACTCGCACCAATTGGCGCTTATTGTTTTTGTTACAGTAGCGCCAACCCCTGTTTGGCGCAGATTACTGTCTCACAATCACGTCGAATCCTGTAGGATTTGGTTTGACCCTTTTGTTGAGTTTTTGATCAGTTGTGCTTGAATCTGGATTATTTCTTGATTTGAAATTGGTCTTTTGGAATTGTTTTGACTGTTGTAGGCTTGCTCTTCTCAGATGTTTGTCTATTCTCTCATTGGTGTAGTTCATAGCCCTAGGGTTTCTAGGTGTCTTTCGCTCACTGCGCCTTATGATTGAAATTAGAGTCTTTTTTATTTTGGTCAGTTCAATTCCCTGATCAATTGTATTAGCCTTTCTTGATCCTTTGTGTTTTGGTTGGTTGAATGATTACACTCGTTTTTTTTTTTACTCTCATGTTTGTCACTTTGAGCATAGATCACATTGCTTGTTTGGGTCATTTTGAAAGCTTTCTATTGGTTTGAAAGAGTGAATCATTGGTTTGAGTACGTTTTATTTCTGTATTTCTTTTGAATTATTCATTTCAGATCTGTTGGAAAGGTAAATCCCCTTTGCGGACAGAGGCGATCCCTCTAGCCCTAAAGTGGGTCTAGCAACAAGGGAACAAGTTAAGGTGTAGGTTCCTAGATAACTAATGACATAGGTTGGGATAGATTGTCCTACCTGGAGTCCAATGCAATTATCGCAAGTTGTAATAGTGGCGGCCTCTTGATCTTTCTCCTGACAGGTCGCGGTTCTTCAACAATGGCACTAGTATTCCTGTACCAAGATCAAAGACAAGAGAAATATACAAGACAATAAATGCATTCGTAGCTAACTACTCAGTCAAGGAGGAGTAAACTCATTGTGTAAAATAAACCATATTAACACAATATGGGAAACAGACAATAGTTATGTGTATATATAAATAAAAGAAAGAGATTACAACCAGAGCCTTGACGTCGTAGCCTCCTTCAGCAAGGTTCAGTTGAAGCACGCATCAAAGGATCATCGGGAATTAGGATGAGGCGAGGACACAAGCCTAAGCTCTCTCTTGACAAAGGTCTCTTTCTATGCTCTATCTCACTAGCAAAATGTTTAGAAATTCTGTTGAGCTATTCAACTATAATATGTTCATCTAGTGTATCAATGGGAGATAACTTTATGTATAGAGGGAAAGGAGGAGGTTGGAATCCCTACAATAGTGGAAGGGAGGCCTTATCCTTTGGGAGATTTCTCCAAAAGGTGGAAACAAGAGGCCAAAGGAGGGTGGTCATAGTTATTCAGTTGAACCACTCAGGCTGACTTGCCCACGAAGTTTGTTATCATGGAAATTTCGCCTCTATATTTAAAAAACATTACAAAAACAACTTGGCACAGGTAATGCACTGAGACAAAGCACCAATGGGAATGGGGCCTAGTGTTAATCTCATTGGTGCGAGGACATAACGGGCTACCAGTGCTAATGCAAAAAGATGTATTTCTGATGGTCTGCTCAGGAAATTGTCAACAGAAGGAATGTTGTCCTCATGGCAAGGGATGCAATGATGGTATTTGCAATGCATGACACTTTGTATTAGTCATAGAAATGCTCCTCTAATGTGTGGGATGGGGATTGCAGGGGCGGTGACAAAATGTTGTGTAACAGATGCCCCCTAAAGCATGAGGTCTGAGAGAGAGGGAGGGGAGAAATGCTTTATGAGAACACGTTCAAACCAAAAACCGTTGTCGGAAGACCTGAAATTGCAAATACAACTGATGTCTCTAATTCATGAACATGTGGCATGGGTGCATCCATCCATAATAGAGTATATAAAAACTAAGATCCGAGGGATGGATGAAGCCATCCAGAAATAAGGATCAATTAATAGACTCAAGTATGGTCGTAGCCATCCAATCAAAAGAGTCATGCATAAATTCATGATAAACCTTAATATCTTGCAGCCTGGATCTTATCAGAAAAAACATAGCATCTTGCACTCTATCTCGACCCGAACAAGTAGAAATTCACGCATGCGAATATGTGAGTTGAAGTCGAACATGCAAGAAAGTCACCTGATTACTAGCCAATGATGAAAGTTGTTAATAGGTACGATAGAAACCACCAATAATGGCAATGGCTCTCAAGGTACAACAAGTACAATCCACGGACTGTGAACAGTGATATAGCAGCAAACACCCGCAAAATCACTCAATCGAAGGCCAATGATGTGGAGCTATCTTCGAATGAAAAGAACTCGCCATTGAGGCATGCAAGCTCCAAGGTACCGGAAGGAGTCTCTAGATCAAATTCCTGGATAATGAACTGAAGTCGACAAGGAGTGTCCCGGTCGAAGGAGGGCCATAATGTTTCCAAAATCATCAACATGAGACAAAGGAACATGATGATAGTGAATCAAGACCAAACAAAGGATCAGAGGGAGGTTGAAAACTATAGAGGAAAAATTCTCTTGAACATATCAGTGACACGACTTTGGATTTGGAAATATTTCACATCAAGGGATCTGAGGTCATGATGATGTGGAAAAGAGCAGATGAGAGGTCAAAGCATATTACCTAAAACCATGGAGGCAAGAATTACTAAATGAGATGTCCCCAACCCAACACGAATGCAGACAAGTGTCATGTTCAAGAGCGGCATACTGTCGACACAACTAACAGCTGGTTCCATTTTAACCCACCATTTCTCGCAAGTACCCCAATTATTTTTTAAAGCAAGCTTGAAGGGGATAGCATATGCTTATATTGTAAGTTTTTCCTTTGGAAAAATCCATTCTAGTACATTTTACGAGCCCTAGGAAGGAGGAAGTTGGGTAACGTCATGGTGACGATTTTTGATGTCATTTAGATTTTAACGAGTCTGACAAAGGAATAACTTGGCATCTTTTCATGTTTAGAGAGTTTGAAAAGAGGCGGAAAAAAAAACTCCAGCAAGTCCCTTTTCGTAAATAGTCCCTCATATCTGAAAAGGTAGAAAATGATGTATAAGAGAACCTCTTAGTCGCGATAGGCTAAGGTATTCCTTTTTCGTAAATAATCTATCCCAGTCTGAAAAATGGGTAAACATATACTGGGTAGATATCGTTTTGCAACCATTTAACAAGTTCAAAACAACAAGAGTGTCGGCAATCTTTTCAGTTTTAGAGACTCAAAAAAGAGCTGAAAGATGAGTCCATCGGTTACTTTTTCATGTTTTTATTGAGTTTGAAAAAGTATAAAATGCAACTTGTTACTTCATCGCTATCTCATTAAAAACCTATCGCTGCTCAAGAGATAAACGTAAAACCCATTTCTCGAAATAACATAATGTAATAATCGAAAAACATGTCTTAAAACCTAATTAGGGTTTTGAACATTTATAAAATGCCAAAAATGGTAAAAAAAAATTACTTTTCACTTTTTACCTCTTGCGAAGCAATAGTTACCCTTTTTAGACTGTGATTTTGCGGTGGCAATAGCGAGCAATCCCGCAGATCAATCTCGAATCCGTCAGTTCCAGGTAAGAGCCGACATCCTTCCCTGAATTTTGATTCCTCTTTCATTACCTACAACCCAAAAATTTGAATTTTGTGGGGGAAATTGTAAAAAATAGGGCACGGCGGTTGCTGCTAGTATCAGGCACGAACTCGCACCAATCGCCCAAATTTCTGAACTGGGGCACGCCCATTGGCGCGACTATTTCCCAAATAGTTGTGCCAACCACACAAACCATTTTAAGCTTACAATGCAAGTCAGTAGGCCCAATTTTCAGATATTCAAAGCTTTTAATTTGGCTAATGATGTTCATATGAACGTTGTTGTAGGTATAAAGTGGAAAAATGGTCATGGAGTGGAAAGAACGAGAACACAGTGAAGAAGACGAGATTTCCATGGACAATGAAAGATGCATGGAAGCTCTCAGAGACTGTCGAATCAAAATATTCTTCATGACAATGTGCCTCATAGCTCAACTGGAGCTGCTACAATACTTAATCAGTATCTGGGATGAGAATCAAGAAAAGTTCGTTCTTCATGACCAGGAACTTGAGATTGATATTTTAGACATTTATTTCATAACAGGGTTGTCACAGAGGGGAGCAATACCAATTCTGACTAGTACCCAACCCACAATGGATAACATGAGTATGGTGATCGACATGGTGTTTCTAGGAGAAAGGAAAGGATCAAGAAGTAGAAAATTTGATATTCAGACTATTCCGGACTTGGCACTAAAAGTAGTGCTGCATACCATCACACGAGTTGCAGGATCGCAAGCACCACACGAAGCTACAAAGACACAACTACTTCTTGTTGTAGACTGCTTGACACTGACCCTCTACAACTAGGAAAAGGAAGTGACAATCAACATGAAACGTCCGATGATGAAGTGCAAGAAAACCAAGCTGAAGTAGTTCGGTTATGGGTCCATTCTGGTATCAGTCATCCTAGAACAATTACCATTCTTTCAGCGACAAGAAGTGATAGTCCTGATACTACCAGCACAGGAACCACAGATGGCCCGTTGGGCAACTCTGATGCCAAGGTTAGGGAGCGGTCAACAGATGTCCTGGAGACTGGAGCTCTTCGATTGGCTCCACTGGCAAGTGATTTTCGTGGAGGAATGGCTCTATTCTAGCACATATTTTATTGGCGATCTAGATCTCCCACTCCCAGAAGGAGAGGATTGGGATGAAGTACTTTTTAAGACTCATTTTTTTATTTGCATGAGTATTATGATTTTTTGTTATGTATGTCCTGACATTAAATCCATGTATAATTGAAAATGTTGGCCTAGACATACCTGCAGGTATGTCTATGATAGCGAGGCGAATCCCTCGCAAATTTGATATTGCCCCTCATGGTGAGGGAGGCGAGGAGGAGGAAATCGTGTGCAACTTGGAGGGAATATCCCATGGGATCCCGGACTATGTGCTATTTGAAAATGTTCCTCATGCATACCAGAGACACACTGTAGGGGTGTCAAACCGAGTTCAATGCTTGCTGAGGCGGCTATTACGAGCAGTGACATGCTATCATGAGCGTCACACCGAGTAGACACCTAGGTTTTATTTCTGCATATTTTTTAGAGACATGATGTCTCCATCTGTAATAGAAATACACATATTTTTTGAACTTATGATGCACACTGATGCAAACATTCGATATATATATATATTTTGCCTATATGGATCTTTTTCACGTGATGATGATTTTACAAATTACGCAAATGTCTATCAAATACAATGTTATCTAATAGTCTGCATAATAAGTAACAACCCAAAATAAAGGAAAACGTTCGCAAAGCACACCAAGCCAAAAGGTTTTATTTTTATGCAAGCTCGAAAAATATGTTTCATTTTCACACAAGCTCGAAACAAAGATAAAATATGCTTGAAAAGCAAGCATGCCCCTAGCATGGTGACTGAATTTTAGGTATATGCCCCCCAAGCTTCAGTCTAGCTGAAAATCAGATGGAGTGAAGGTTCAAAGTACGAGATCAGAGAAAGACTCTACTAGGATCTTACGAGATCTGATTAAAGACTCGAATTGAACATGAATGTGTTTCATTGTTTTAACGAGGTTGACATAGAAGATGAACCATCCTCATAACACTTTGCTTCATTTTTTAACAATATTGACACAAGAAAAGGAACTCTGCTCTGACGACCTTTCATCATGATGACTAAGAGGTCATGGTGTCCAAGAGGTTCTGATCTGATGGGAGAACAACATCTTGGAAATCATGATCGAATGCCCCAAGTAGATGGTACGTGATGGCACTATCACTGGATGAGGGTAATGAATAAGTGGCCACATAATTAACCTGTGGCAGGGAAGATACAACTGGCAGATAAAAGTTCAGCAGAGATGATGGCGGGCTAGCTAGTACCTCAAGACCAAAGAATGAAAGTTGATCAATGGTCACGATTTTCCCTTCATGTGGAAAACATATCACACGAAAGAGGGAAGAGACAAGTGCACCCATGACATAAGCATAATCAGGCCCTAAGAAAAAATTCAAATCTAATGGGCCTAGAACAACCATCACGTCGAAATGGATGGTTTTCCCTCCCAAAGTAATCAACAACTTCGGAAGGATCCCTAATAGTTGACTAGTTCCTCTGTTGAATGCCAACAAATTTTGTGTAACAGGCACAAGCAACGAAGAGCCAAAATATTTCCAAGTAGTTGAAGACAGAATACTACTAGACGCACCTTCATCTATAATTGTGCTATGGTCATATCTGTACCACAATCTCAAAAGGCACATAAGAAGGAAGGTGATATCCTAAAAATTGACTCCAATCAAAGGAAGTGACCAAAATACTTGGAGGGGATACCATCAAACTGAAATGGTCATCCCCTAGTGTTAATAGAACAAGAAGAGCATCTTCCTAGACCACTGACATGGGAGCAGAAAGAGAAATTTATTGAGTCACAGAGACGGGAGGATATTTCTCCAAGTCCGAGGAATCTAAAGAAACAAGAAGAACGTGAGGGGGATGAGATCTACTCTCGACAGAAAAGACCTGATGAACCCTGGGCAGGATCAAATCCACCAATTCCATGACCAATGATTGGTTGAGAACAGATTTGTGAATTTGAATTTCTGGGAGAGCGGGATCGGCCAAGGATGGCTCTTGACCGATTGTGGAATCAACCAGTGGAGGACTCAAAGAAATTTTATGGTAACCAACCGGAAGGCAGGGTGAAGAAACAGTAGGGTTGTCCAACACTCTCTTGGCTTCATCCATGTATGGAAAAAGGTGAATGCGATGATTCCCTTCACACAACTTACAGGGATTGGAAATCTTACGTTGTTCCTTATGAGTCTTATCACGGCTAGTCGAAAACGTGCCACCGATATGACTTCCAAAAGCCAAAGGCAACGAATTATGACCATCAGACCATACTTCAACTACCTTGGGGATGCCAGGGCAATCTCGAAGAAAGTGGTCACCTTTGCACAACATTCAAGGGAATTTGACTTTACGTGGAAGGTTGGATGGTTTATCAAGGGGAGGTGTCTGAGGTGAGATAGCCGCAGAGTTGGCCTCTCTTTTACCTGACTTCTTCTTCTTCTTCTTAGCCACCTAGTTAATAGAGTCCAAAATTTCACCATGCGAAGAAGAAGAGGAGGATGAAGAAATGGGAAAAAAAGGGGAGAGGTCCACCTTAGAATCAACATGATGATGTCCAGGTGGAGGGGGTGGTTGTATAGTGGGCGGAACACTCGAGACCACAGAGGTGGAGAATAACCAAACATGCAACCCAATAGTTAACCCAAGTAGGGATAATGTTGCCATATAAGGAGCACCAACATTTCCAAATGCAGGAAAAGGACTAGGATTCCCTTCGGAGGGGAATCCTTAGTTGGTAAAATCTGAAAACGTTTCCATTGGAAACAACCCTAAAACACTAAGGAATATAACTTTAACCAAGAATATTTCGTGGGCATTTAATATTTTAAGACATCGAAACAAAACTTTGTCGTTTCATATTTTAAGAGTCGAGAAATAGGCAAAAGGTGACTCTATCACTTTCAAGTTGAAACGAGCATGAAAGGACAAGTGCTCAATGATCTCTTCTCTTTTTAAGGAGTCACAAAAAGTTCGAAATGACTACTTAGGTAATCTAAGAAAGAGGGTCTACCAAGTTTCTGTGAACTGCCATATACACTTTGGTGATCAAATGAAAGAGAAATGATCAAGGACTTAATGTACGTGCAGGTAGTCTCCCCGAATGTTGTGTTCGGTGTATCATGGTTACAGGGTGGCAGACTCGGCTTCATATGGATAAAGGATTTGAACCTATGAGGGTCTCCCCTTATATACCCGATGGTATGGGGAGCACGAGTCCGTACTAGCACTGTCTAAAGCCAGAAGGCGAACAACAACTACTAGGTTTAACGACGTCGGAACATGTCACTAACCTAGACCGCTAAAATGTTTGCATTAGGTTCCAATGCTTCCTTAGGTTAATTATATTCTTTTAAAGTTGATCTTGAATTAATGTTTCAGTTTCAAGTCCCTACCGAATTTGATCTCAAATTTCCTAAATGCACACTACATGCAAAAGAACACCATTTTCTTGTTCGATGAATGCTAACTAAGAGAAGGATAGAGATCTTTCAAAAAGCAGAAAAAAATGAAATCATGTGAAAAAGTCCCCTAATGCATCTAATACAACCAAAAAAAAAAATGAAAACTATTTCCTAGTTCATCAAGCGCTAGTTATGCAAAAGAATTTTTCATTTCCGATGTAAACGAAAGAGTGATTTTTTATTTTTATTTTCCAATGAATGAAGCACACAATGCACTACTTACATTAAAAAACAAAGCGAACACTAGTTTTGAGTATTGTGAATGTAGAGATATAATAATCAATAATTCAAATGCAATACAAACATAAAAACGCACTCAAACCAATGATGCACTCTTTCAAACCAATAGAAAGCTTTCAAAATGACCAAAATGAGCAATGTGATGTATGCTCGAAGTAATGAGATGGAGAGTCAAATGAAAACCGAAGGGATCATTCAACAAACCAAAAAATCAAAGGATCAAGAAATAATAATACAACTAATCAGGGAATCAAACTGACCAAAATAAAAAAGACTCGAACTTGAATCAGAAGGATCAGTGAGCGAAAGACACCTAGAAACCCTAGGGATGTGAACTGCACCGATGAGAGAATAGAAAAAAAACTGAGAAGAGAAAGCCTACAACTGTCCAAAAAACTCCAAAAGACCAATTGCAAATCAGGAAAGAATCCAGAGTCAGGCACAACTGACCAAAAACTCAGCAAAAGGGTCAAATCGAATCCTACAGGATGCGATGCGACTGTGAGGCATTAATCTATGCCAAATAGGGGTTGGTGCTACTGCAACAAAATAAACAAGCCCCAATTGGCGCAGTTGTTCAAGGAAAACTCGCGCCAAGCCGGATAACTATGGGAGGAGGGAAGAACCAGTGAGCAGAGGTCAATCTTGACACTCTGGAGCTGAACAGGAGAATTCTAAACAATCAAACAAGCCAAAAAAGATAGACAAGCAATCAAACAACCGAAGTCGACTTAACAAGGATAATTACAAATGAGCAATGAGACGACAAAACTCACACTGATCCCCAGTGGAGTCGCCAACTTGTTTGAATGTTAAATCCCATTTTCGGACATAGACGATCCCTCTAGCCCTAGAGTGGGTCTAGCAATAAGGGAACAAGCTAAGGTGTAGATTCTTAGGTAACGAATGACATAGGTTGGGATAGATTGTCCTATCTGGAGTCCAACACAATTGTCGCAAGTTGTATTATTGGCAGCCTCTTGATCTCTGTCCCGACAGATCGCGGTCCTTCAGCAATGGCACTTGTATTCCTGCACCAAAATCAAAGACAAGAGAAATATACAAGACAATAACTGCATTCGTAGCTAACTAGTCAGTCAAGGAGGACTAAACACATTGCGTAAAATAAACCATATTAACACAAGATGGGAACCAGACAATAGTCATGTATATATCAATAGAAGAAAGGGATTACAACCGGAGCCTTGACATCGCAGCCTCCTTCAGTGGGGTTCAGTCAAAGCATGTCTCGAAGGATCGTCAGGAATTAGGACGAGGCGAGGACACAAGCCTAAGCTCTCTCTCGACAAAGGTCTCTTTCTTTGCTCTATCTCTTTACCAAAATGTTTAGAAATTCTCTTAAGCTATTCAGCTATAATATTTTTATCGAGTGTATCAATGGGAGATAGCTTTATTTATAGAGGGAAAGGAGGAGGTTGGAATCCCTACAATAGTGGAAGGGAGGCCTTATCCTTTGGGAAGTTTCCCCAAAAGGTGGAAATAAGAGGCCAAACGAGGGTGGTTGTAGTTATTCAGTCGAACCACTCAGGCTGACTCGCCCATGAAGTTTATTATCATGGAAACTTCGCCTCTATATTTTAAAAAAATTCCAAAAATAGCTTGGCGCGGGTAATGCATTGGGGCAGAGCGCCAATGGGTGTGGGGCCTAGTGTTAATCTTCCTCATTGGCGGGAGGACATAACGAGCTACCAGCGCCAATGCAAAAACATGTATTTATGATGGTCTACTTAGGAAATTTTCAACAGAAGGAATGTTGTCCTCATGGCAAGGGATGCAATGATGGTATTTGCAAGGCATGAAGCTTTATATTAGTCATGTAATATGTAATCCCGTGCCTTGTGGATATGTAATGATTTTCTCCACGCGTGCTCTTCTTCACAGTTGACAGTTTTCACGTTTCCTCTTTCCACGTACCTCTGGTTCTCTAGGAAGGTTCTGTCATGAAGCTTTCCCTCTACTTTCTGGGTTGGAACCCTAAACTGTTGCGAGGAGATAATTTGGTGGCTTACTGTGTATTAATATTTCTAAAGCCTCTAGGGCTCTGTCATAGTTTATTTAGCAGTTAATTTTTCTAGCCTCGAGCTGGCTTGATGTATCATTATCTTTTAAAAAGTTGGATGTATTTCTACCATGGAATTAATCTACAAGTCTTACTCACTAGGAATTTAATAGACTTCGTGTTTTAGAGGTCTTCTCAGCTCTGTTAATGGAATTGTGTTTATACAAGTTGTACAAGGATTCGAGAAATGAGATGCTAATGTTTATTTTGCATTTTTTATTGTAAATTATGGTTGTTCATTCTTTCATTCAAAGATCTTTTTTTTTGGGTTTTCCATGGTTTCGGTTTAGTTGAATACTCAACATTTATCCAGCTCGTATAGCAAAAACCATTGTTATGATATACTCTTATTTATTTTTTTCTGTCAAAGTACATGCGTGTTTTTTTTATTTCCTCTGTCAATGTAGTGGACTACTTATGTGTTTCTTTCTTAATAAGAGAGTAACTACAATTATGTTTTGTTTTTTGGGGTTTTTCTTATATATGCTCTATATGCCCTTGAAAGGGTCTATTATTTACAATACCAAATTGTTAGCTAATTCCATATAAAAATAGTTGTTTTTTATTAACCTGTTCATTTTGATAGATATTAATATTTTTTCTGCATAGGTGTTGATGTCCGGACCATCATTATATCTGGGTTAGCTTTCTGTAAAATTGTAGTCTATGTATAGTACTACTGTAGAAGAGAGGACGAACTATACAATTTGGGGTTCCATCCCAAGATGGACTAATAGTCCTTTCCAGACTCTGTTATGGTTCTACCATTTCATTTTTGTTTACTTCCTTAGATTTACTCTACACATATACAGATGTCCTTTCCTCGAACAATACATTCAAACATTGTATATAGAAAATAAACTACTTTGAAGTGACTAAATTAAATAAAATATTTCTCTTATATATACAATCATTTTATTAGGTAGGGTTTATTTTAGGTAGGGTTTTACTTTGCAGTGACTAAATTGGTAGGGTTTTGCTGGATCAGGAGGAGTCAAGCAGCTAGGGCAACGAAATTAGGTCAAAATCTGAAGGGTGTTCTAAGGAGAAAGGTAATTAGAAGGTTTGACATTTAAATGATGATTATGGTGAGGTGAATAGACTGGTGAGGAGTTAGGAAGAGCATTTGAGATGAATTCTCCCTAAACTAAAGAAAATAAACAAATTATGCAAAATTCCCCAAAACAGAGCATGAAACATGAATTCTTCCTTTCAACTTGAAATTAAGCATATCATAGACATGAAAATGGTTTATGAGCTTACAATAAATTCATAAAAATCATCACAAAGAAGAAACTATGTCAAAAAATTCATACCACATGGATCCCAAAGAAATAGCTGCAAATTTATCATTAATGTCTAGGCCAAACTGATACAAAAGTGTGTCCTTGAGATTCCAAAGCTCCAAGTGAGTACAATGTCTACAAATAACTAAGAAAATGCATAATATAGACCTCAAAACCACTCTCCCTATCCTTAGGGAGTCGAATTCTTGAGATAGGGATCAGTTTCACCTACTCCCAAACAAGAATCTGAAGACTAGGAAGACCCAACAACTTGCCTCTAAAAGAGAGGAAACTGATTCATTTGACCTCTAGAGGACTCAAACTAATGAATCTACCTATAGTAAACTAATCCTCATCATAATTACATTCATATTTTTCAATTACATCAGTGAAAAACCCAACTAGTGAGATAAAACTCAAAAATTCCACGAAAAATAGAGAAAATTTGTCCTAAGCACAGTGCCAAGGAGGAAAAAATAGGTCTTCTTGTAGGTTACTTTTGATTGACTTCCCGATGCCCAAATTGAGCTCATGATAGCTCATTGGAAATCATTTCTTGTTTAATTTCCATATCTTCTTGTAGTTTCTGATTTCGAGCCAATTTTACCTCTCAAAAGTGAAATCTCCCAAGACTTCCTCTATGCGCAGCGCCACCCTGAAAAAGAGGTAGAAATATGATTTTTCGGGTGTTTTTGGCCCTTTTGCCTGACCAGTTTTGCTCCAAATGCTTAGAAAACGTATAGGGGGCATGTCCTCATCATTATGAACACACTGATGCTTTTCTTTTGTCCACTGGATTCTCCAAGAAGAAGCGCAGCTCCAAGGTGTTGCGCATAGGGCAGAATTTCCTAGGTTTTCTCAAAATTGCTCTATGTGTAGCGCGCTGCTCCTATGCACAATCCCATTTTACCCCCAAATTGAAGGCTATATTTGGCTACCTTCCCGGTGTCCAAATTGGGCCCAGGATATCTCGTTGGAAAACCCTTCAAGTATAATTTCCAAATATATATATATTTTCTTATTAGAGTTGATTTACCTTGTCAAAAGTTGATTTTCCCAAGCCTAGTCAAAAAGTGATGAATGAGGGTGCATAAATGCAGAGTGCTAGTGCAAAAAACTTTTGGAGGCCTTCCTCAACTCAAAATTGAGCTCATGATAGCTCATTGGAAATATCTCTCTGTCTAGTTACCATTTAACTCATCAAGCAAGTTATTTGGACACTTCAGCTAGGCAAAACCTTGATTTTCCCAAGGTCACTCCAGAAATGCAGCAAACCTCTTGTAGCACCTGTATTTTTAACACTTATAAAAAACCATGATACTTGTGTAAAAATGGAAGTATTTTTTTACTCCTTGGCCTATTATGGAAAAAAACCTCTCTCACATTTGTCAAATTCATCTCTTTTTGGTCGTAAACATAGTTTGAAGCGAACATGGCCCTGTGTGTGGCAAATGATTTGTCCCTTAGAATGATTTCTTGGAAAATGATGGAGGCATGATTTTTATGAGTTTGGATGGATTTTTACTTGCACAAATGACCTCCCTTGTGCCTCCTATACTCATATGTCTCAGATTCCATAGCAAACCCTAGCTCAGTAGAAAAGGAAATTAAGGTTTGGTGTAAGAAAAACAGGAGATTTTAGGACTACCTTATAGAGGGAGGGGAATGAAGGGGTTAGGGTCAGTATAAATTCTTGGGGAAATTTTTGGGGATAGGGATAGATGTTAGAGATTAGGGGAAAGTGGAATTTCAAGGATTGAGTGAGGGGAAGGGGTCCAAAAGGGAAAAACACATGCATAGTCTCGAAAAGTGTCAAATTGTAGCAATAGGCTAGGGTTCGTGGAAAAATGATGATTTTGAGGGATAGGAGTGATGGAAAGTGTTTAGGAGGGTATATTAATGATAGTGTAAAGTGTAAGAGCATCGAGATACAAGTCTTGGTGATTATTTAACCATGGAAGTCATGAGACCAAGAAAAATTCCCTCAAAACCCTAGGAGAGGGAAATGAGCTTTGGAAGCACAACTAAGAAACAAATATGGTAAAAAAAAAGCCACTTACTTGGAAATGATAGTTTAGAACCTAAAATTTTTGAATACATTCGACTATTACTACTCTTTAAAAATATGAATTTGATGGTGAAATGACCAATTTCCATGATTTTAACCCTATGACCTAATGGGACAGCTTTTTGACCCGAATTTTGAATGAGACTTTGACTTTAAAGACTCCCAAGTGAATAGAGAATTTACATAGGTGTTATTATGCTCAAGGAGACATGAGAATGAGTCAGCCAATATGATCTTCTGAGGGAGAAAGAAGATTATTTGACCAAGACATCCACCAGTGGAACAATTTTATATCATGACCTAATGGAATGATGAAAAATTGATTCAGAATGGGACACCTAAGATGCACATGAAAATGTGTTTTGATCCTTGGTGGAAGGATGCAAATACTGACACTAACATTGGCTCAAGATGGGTATGTTAGCTCCTTGGAGGTGCTAAGAACAACGTAGACCAAGTGCATATCCATTGGGTATGGAGTCAAAAGCTAAAGACCAAACTGAATACTGAAATAAACTTGATAATAAACTGACTCAAGACTGACTCAAAACTAATTGAAAAACTTTGAAAATGACAGAAAATCAACACCAACCTACTCTAATCTGCTGCACAATTGCTGATTAGGTGAAATTTGCAAGTAAGTGGCATCCTGAAGATGGATCCCCATTGGGATTTGAAATGTCGACCATTGTTTTATGATACTATGGATAATATGGATTCTGAAATCAACGAAAACCACAGAAGTTTGAAAAACATAAATGATCCTTCCAGTGTAACCAATCCATGAGATGGTTACTTACTAAAGTTCTGCTCTCACTTTCCTTGAGCAGGCAGAACGATGTACATGTAGGCAACTCACAATAAAAACTGAAACCAAGAATTATGCTAACAAACGAGACTGTTAGGTCCCTATATTACTAGTTTAGTCCCTTATTGTTATTAGTGTAGCCCCCTTATTGTTACTTTTGTACCCCTGTAACCCCAATATTGTTATTATTGTGCCCTTACATTGTTATTTTTAGGTCGGCTAGAATTATATTGTGGGCCAATGGACTCCTATATATAGAAGGAGGCTTTGGTCATTTGTGTCATCCAAGAATTGTTCATTTATGTAATGTATTGGAGGTTGCCCCCTCGAAGTGGTTTATTTCTAAGGCATTGATCTCTCTTTTCTTCTATTTTTGGAGCTGGTTTCATAACATCTACGAAATCTCATCAAGTGGAAGAACTTACCCACTGAATATTCTACATGGGACAATGAGAATTTTATACAGAATCACCCAACGCTACTCAAGCATTGAGGACAAAACTTTCCTGAAGGAGAGGGGCATGTTAGGTCCCTATATTACTAGTTTAGTCCCTTATTTTTATTAGTGTAGCCCCCTTATTGTTACTTTTGTACCCTTGTAACCCCATTGTTATTATTGTGCCCTTAAATTGTTATTGTTAGGTCGGCTAGGATTATATTGTGGGCCCATGGACTCCTATATATAGAAAGAGGTTTTGGTCATTTGTATCATCCAAAAAATTTTCATTTACGTAATGTATTGGAGGTTGCCCCCTCGAAGTGGATGATTTCTAAGGCGCTGATCTCTCTTTTAGTCTAATCTGCTACAAAATTGCTGATTAGGTGAATTTTTCAAGTAAGTGGCATCCTGAAGATAGATCCCCGTTGGGATTCGAAATGCCGACCATTGTTTTATGATAATGTGGATAATATGGATTTTGCAATCAATGAACACCACAGAAGTTTGAAAACCATAAATTATCCTTCCAATGTAACCAATCCAGGAGATCGCTACTTACTAAATTTCTTCTCTCACTTTTCTTGAGCAGGCATAATGATGTACATGTAGCCAACTCACAATAAAAACTGAAACCAATACTTATGCTGACAAACGAGACAACATTCATCTTCTCCAGTGCTTGCAAAAAACTGTCGAAGGGATCTTGAAAATCAAGAAAATTTACCTCTCGCTGATCTAGAATAAACAAGGTAGCTTTTGCTCTTGAATCTGATCTCTTTTCATAATGTACCTCAGCAAGAGTGTGTTCCTAGTCTTCAGAAAATTCTGAACAAGTAGGTGAGCATATTTCTTCTTGAAAAAACAATTCAAAGCATGAAACATGAGAAGAAAAATCTGAATGATAGTCCTCAATGCTCTGGTCCTCTGTAATTTGAATAAATTGTTGATCATCTTCATATGACATGGAAACCAAATTGTCATGTTTCTTATCACACTCATCAGTCACAAGAGGGAAAACTTCAGATTGTTCTTGAAACCCAAAACTAACATTTCTATCATCTACCACATATTCATCCAAATAACATTTTTCACTCACTTGAAGAAACATCTCATATTTTTTTTTCACAAAGGGACTGGATTACCTCTTTCTGAAGATTTTTCTCTGATGGGATGAGAAAACTTGGGTCAATAAATTTGTTTTCTTCTTTCAAGGTGATCTCGACAATATATCTCTCCCTCATGGCATCTGGAACAACATACTCTGCATCATTATAATATGAATATAGATCTCGATTAGTTAGCTTAACTTTACTATAATCTGAAATTGGAACTTGATTTCCCTACATATCATCTTTTGCTGCAATTAGATCTAAAATAAGACCTCGTCTTCCATCATTTTTAACTGTACAAAGATCTTCAGCCTGCTGCAAAATTTCCTGAGCATCTTGATAAGTATCCTCTAAGATTTCTTTATGCTGCTGAAATGGATTTTCATACAGGGCTTCCATGATCTCATCATCCATGAATTCATCATCTCCATAAAAATTCTCAAGATTTTTAATAAAACTATCAACATGTTTACAATAGTTATGAACTAATATTAAGGATGGACAAGATTATTTATACTTTTCAAAGAATATGGTATGAAAATCCTTTAAACAATAAATACAAGCAGGCTGCAAACTTTCATACCAAGATCGGGCTTCATCTTCGAGAGTGGCCATGAATATCTTCATCAAGTAGTCTTCAGGAAAATCAATCTTTAATCTACGCACATGCATGTGAAATCTCACCATATGAAGTGCAACATCATTACCTTTTCACATTTTTTTAACATAGGAAAATTTATTTACCAATATACCTTAGGCATTTTAGTTGGGAAACCTGGAATGTGATCTTGGCTCATGGGAGCATACCTTCTTACAACATTTTCCATCTTGAAAATGCGTGAAGCTACTAATCTTAATGCAGTGGAGTCACCATGAGGTGTTTATTTTTTGGATCTTTCAGTGAATGGAGTCACCAGGTGAATGGTTCAGCCTTCATATGTGTCCAACTGTTGTTCACCATCAACATTTAGATCTAATCATTGTTGTTATTTTCCAGGGAAGGTTTGTCTTTTTGTTCTTATTTTTTCTTCCCTAGCAGAGTCGCCAAAATGTCAGTGTCAATATTTTCATATTCTACCAGGGATCAAAACACATTTTCATGTGCATCTTAGGTATCCCATTCTGAATAAATTTTTCATCATTCCATTAGGTCATGATATAAAATTATTCCACTGGTGGCTGTCCTAGTCAAATAAGATTCTTTCTCCCTCAGAAGATCATATTTGCTAACTTATTATCATGTGTCCTTGAGCATAATAATAACTATGGAAATGATTTGTTCACTTGGAAGTCTTTAAAGTCAAAGTCTCATTCAAAAGTCAGGTCAAAAAGTAGTCCCATTAGGTCATAGGGTCAAAATCATGAAAATTGGTCATTTCACCATCAAATTCATCTTTTGAAAGAGTAGTAATAGTCAAATGTATTAAAAAATTTTAGGTTCTAAACTATCATTTCCAAGTAAGTGGATTTGTGTTTACCATATTTGTCTCTTAGTTGTGCTTGGAAAGCTCATTTCCCTCTCGTAGGTTTTGAGGGCATTTTTCTTGGTCTCATGACTTCCATGGTTAAATAATCAACAAGACTTGTATCCCGATGATCTTATAGTTCCCCCTAACATTAATATACCTTCCTAAACACTTCCCATCACTCCTATCCCTAAAAATCATTATTTTCCCACAAACCCTAGCCTATTGCTACAATTTGACACTTTTTGAGACTAGGCATGTGTTTTTCCCTTTTGGACCCCTTCCCCTCACTCAATCCTTGAAATTAAACTTCCTATACTCTCTAACATCTATTCCTATCCCCCAAAATTTCCCTAAGATTTTATACAACCCCTACCGCTTCATTCCCATCCCTCTACAAGGCAGTCCTAAAATCCCCTGTTTTGCTTACACCAAACCCTAATTTCCTTTCCTACTGAGCTAGGGTTTGATATGGAATCAGAGACATATGAGTAGAGGAGGCATAAGGAAGGTCATTTTAGCAAGTATGAAGCCATACACACTCATAAACATCATTCCTCCATCATTTTCCAAGAAATCATTATAAGGGACAAATCATTTTCCACACAGAGGGCCAATCTCGCTTCAAACTATGTTTCCGACCCAATAGAGATTAATTTGACACAAGTGAGAGAGGTTTTTGTCTATATAGGCCAAGGAAGAAACACCTCCTTCCTTTTTTACACAATCATCATGGTTTTTTAGAAATATTAAAAATACAGGTGCTACAAGAGGTTTGCTGCATTTCTAGAGTGACCTTGGGAAAATCAAGTTGTCTCCTAGATGGAGTGTCCAAATGAATTTATTGATGATTTAAATGATAACTAGATAGAGAGAGAGTTCCAATGAGCTATCAAGAGCTCAATTTTGAGTTGAGGAAGGCCTCCAAAAGTTTCGTGCACCAGAACTCTTCATTTATGCACCCTCATTCAACACTATTTGACCAGTCTTGGGCAAATTAACTTTTGACAAGGAAAATCAACTCTAATTAGAAAAAAAATGTAGATTTGGAAAGTAGACTTGAAGGGCTTTCCAATGAGATATCTTGGGCCCAATTTGGACACCAGGAAGGCAGTAAAAAACAACCTTCAATTTTGGGGTAAAATGGCATTGCACATAGAGAAATTTTGAAAAAACCCAGGAAATTTTTCCCTATGCTCAGTGCCTTGGCGTTGCACTTCTTCTTGGAGCATCCAATGGAAAAACGGAAAGCATCGTTGTGTTCATAATGATGATGAAATTCCCCTTTTACTTTTTCTAAGCATTTGGAGCAAAATTGGTCAGGAAAAAGGGCCAAAAACACCCGAAAAATCATATTTTTGCCTCTTTTTCAGGGTGGTGCTGCGCATAGAGGAAGTCTTGGGAGATTGCACTTTTGAGGGGTAAAATCAGCTCCAAATCAGAAACCACAAGAATATTTGAAAAGTAGACATGACAGGCTTTCTAATGAGCTATTATGAGCTCAATTGGGACATCGGGAAGTCAACCAAAAGTGAACTGCAAGAAGACCTATTTTTTCCTCCTTGGCGCTGTGCTTAGGACAAATTTTCTTTGTTTTAAAGCTTTCTCTATTTTTCACGGAATTTTTTAGTTTTATTTCACTAGTTGGGGTTTTCACTGATATAATTGGTAAATATGAATGTAATTATGATGAGGATTATTTTACTATAGGTAGATTCATTAGTTTGAGTCCTCTAGAGGTCAAATGAATCAGTTTCCTCTCTTTTAGAGGCAAGTTGTTGGGTCTTCCTAGTCTTTAGATTCTTGTTTGGGAGTAGGTGAAACAGATCCATATCTCATGGATTTGACTCACTAAGGCTAGGGAGAGTGAGTTTTAGGTCTATATCATGTATTTTCTCAGTCATTTGTAGAGGTTGGATTCACTTGAAGCTTTGGCATCTCAAGGACACACTTTTGTATTAGTTTGGCCTGGACATTAATGATAAATTTGTAGCTATTTCTTTGGGATCCATGTGGTATGAATTTTTTGACATAGTTTCTTCTTTGTGATCATTTGTTTGAATGTATTGTAAGCTCGTAAACCATTTTCATGTCTATGATATGCTTAATGTGAAGTTCAAAGGAAGACTTCATGTTTCATGCTCTATTTTGGGTAATTTTGCATAATTTGTTTATTTTCTTCAGTTTAGGGAGAATTCATCTTAGATGCTCTTCCTAACTCCTCACCAGTCTATTTAACTCACCATAATCATCCTTTAAATTTCAAACCTTCTACCTACCTTGCCCCTTAGAACACCCTACAAATTTTGACCTAATTTCCTTGCCCTAGCTGCTTGACTCCTCTTGATCCAGCAAAACCCTACCAATCAAAATAAAATAAAAAACCCTGTGCTACTATACCTATCCTAAAATCTTCTTCCCTCACTCATTTTGACTGTGATCTATATGGAGAGAGCCCTTTCCTGGCCTAGTATGGCTAGCTACTTGGCTAAGCATGGTTTGAGGTTACCTCTGAATTGCCTTTTTCAGCCTGAGGTTCAATCCGAGTGATAACAAACCTACAACTACAAAATTATTAATTTACTTAATATAATATTTACCTCCTTTAGAGGTCTAGTACTTAATATTATTCCTACCTAAATGTTTTTCCAATGTATTACATGTTTTGGATCATGCACATATTGTTTCCATATTGATAGATGAAACACATTGTGCACCTGTATGTGACTTGGTAATGCTAATCGATAGGCCACCCATCCTACTCTTTCCAAGATTTGTAAAGGTCCACAGAACCTGGGATCCAACTTAACACATGAATTCCACCTTAAGGTGTTTCTCTTGGGTCTAATTCTCACATAAACATGATCACCCTCTTCAAACTACTAATCTGTCCTCTTTCGATCCGCATAAACCTTCTTCCTGTCTTGGGAAGCTTTTAGATTTTGTTGAATATTCCTTACTTCTTGTTCCATTTCAGCCAACATTTCCAGACCAAGCATTATTTTGGTTTCTGGGCTACTCTAGTTAATGGGAATTTGACACTGTCTCCCATATAAGGCCTTAGAGGGGCTCATCTTAAGAGTTTCCTAATATCCATTATCGTTTATGAATTCTACTAGATGTAAATATTTTTCCCTCTTCACGGGTTGTTGCATCACCTCTTTGCGGGTTTTTTCATCACGTACATGCCCAACATGTATTCTAAGATTTGATTCACCCGCTCAGTTTGTCCATCCGTATCTGGATGATATGTTGTGATAAATTGGATCTGTGTGCCCAAACCGATGAACAATGCTTTCCAAATGGACGAGGTAAACTTTACATCTCGATTTGAGATGACTGTTTTTAGAATACCATGCAATCTAAACACTTCCCTCATGAAAAATTCCACAATATACACAATTTTGTAATTGGACTATACTAGAATAAAGTGAGTTTATTTGCTCAGCCGATCAATGACCACCATTATAAAGTCATTATGTTTCTTCAATCTTAGTAGACTAGTAATAAAATCCAACAATATGACTTCCCATTTCCATTCTAGTACAGGTATAGGCTGCAAAAATCCTGCTGGATGTTGATGCTCCACCTTAACTTGTTAGCATTCTAGACATCTAGTCAAGTATTCAGTAATATTTTTCCGCATATCAGGCCAAAAATAAGCCTTCCTAATTGCTGTCAGCATTTTCCGGTAACCAGGGTGTCTAGAATAAGTACTTCGATGATACTCATCCAAGATCAAATATTTTAAATTCATCTAATTTGGGATGTATATCTTTCCTCTAAAAGTTAAAAGCTGCTCACTGTTAATCTTATAATCTGATTGCTTTTTCTTATTTTCTTCTTTGTATTCTTACTGCCATAAAAATTGATATTGATGATCCTTCTTCGCTACCTCTCTTACCTGCTCCTGGAACATAAATTCCACTTGATTAAAATAGAGTTCATAAACGTAATGTAATTTCCTACTTAAGGCATTGACAACACAATTTTCCTTACCTTCAAAATGTTGAATCTCGAAATAAAATTCGCTCAGGAATGCATTCCACCTTGCTTCGAAAGCATTCAAATCAGGTTGTTTAAAGTAGATATTCAAGCTTCTATGATCGGTATTTAGCACAAACAATTTTACCAACAAGTAATGTCTTCATACCTTGAGTCCATGCACTACTGCTATCAATTCTAGATGATAAACAGAGTAATGTTGTTAATGATATTTTAGCTTCCTTGAGTCATATGAAATGCGTCTTTCGTCTTGTGACAATACTGCTCCTACTGCTTCCTTGCATGCATCAGTGCATACTTCAAATTTCTTGTTTGGGTCAGCTACCCTCAGTATGGGGGCAGTAGTCAGCAATTTTTTTAACCATTCAAAGCTAGTTAAACATCCATCCTTTTCGCTGCAGAGAAGTAATAAGAAAATAATTTTTTGAGAATCCCTCAATGAAACGCCTATAATATCCAGCCAATCCCATAAAATAACGTATGTCTTCTACATTTTTGGACACCCTCCATTCCATAATAGTATTTATTTTTTTAGGATCCACCTCTATGCCTTCAATAGAAATAACATGGCCTAAATATTGGATTTGCTCTTTGTAAAACTCACACTTGCTGAATTTGGAATACAGTTGATGTTCCCTCAACATTTTCAGTACTTGACGTAAGTTTTCCTTATGTTCTTCCATGGTATTTGAGTAAATTAATATATCATCAATGAATATCAGAACAAACTTGTCCAAAAACGGATGAAATATGCCACGCATCAAATTCATGAACATTGTTGGTGCATTGGTTAATCCAAATGGTTAAACCACGAACTCATAGTGTGTGTATCAGGTTTGAAAAGCTTTTTATAGATGTCCTCATCTTTTATCCAAATTTGGTGATAACAAGACCTTAAATATATTTTTGAAAATACAGTCACCCCTTTCACCCGATCGAAAATATCACCTATTTGTGGTAATGGGTACTTATTCTTAACTGTAGATTTGTTAAGCTACATGTAATCCATGAACATTCGCAAATTTCCATTCTTTTTTCTCACAAACAACACTGGTGCTCTCCATGGGGATACACTAGGTCGAATATATCCCTTGTCCAACAATTCTTGTAGTTGCATTTTTAATTCTGTCAGCTCAGGTACACATTCGGTATGGTGCTCATGACACTTGTGTTGTCCCGAGCATTAATTCGATAGTGAAATCAATATCCCTCTTTGGAGGTAGTGCCGGTATAATTTTTGGAAACATGTCCAGAAAGTCTTGTACCACTGGTATATTTCCCAGCATGGGGGTCTTATCCTTAGAATTAGCGAATCCAACTTGGAAAAAATAAATCTGGCATCCCTTTCTAATGCATTTACTGAGTTTGGATGCTATGATAGGACGTAATTACAATGGTTTCTTGATTCATTGCATCTCCTGGCGTGTCCCATCTTCAGCCTTAAAGTAAATAATTTTCTCTTTAGAATCTACTAGAGACCAGTGCCCCTCCAACAAGTCCATTCCCAATAGTATATCATAGGAACCTAAGGGTAGAATATTTAATTTAACCATTATCTGTTGATTTCCAACTTATAAGGGACAATTTGAGAATTTAGTGTTAAATCTTCTCTTTGCTCCATTGGCTAATTGAACTATCCGTGTGACTCTTAAATTTCGTCTTCTCGCAAGTTACACTTTTCAACGATCTAGAGGTTTACATAGCTTAAATCGGCACTGTGGTCAACGAAAATAGAAAACGTTTGGAAAAATAGAACTTACCTTCAAGCTCTAGCATGGTCAACTGATAATCATTACAGTCTTCAAGTGTTGCATTAATTCTTGGTATATTTCAAGCAACATCCCCCATCGTAGAAGCCTCTTGCAGGTTGGTTGTTTTTTTTCTTCTCCCACGATGAGGACAATTCTCATAATAATGTGCCTCACTGCATCCCCAGCACTGTAGAGGTGGTTTCTGGATCTTCCCATGCTCTAGTCTATTGGAAGCTTCTGTGGGACGCTCCTCTGTTGTCCATTTTGGCTTCTACTGATTTCTCCCATACTGTCTACTTGCTAAAATTCTTGCAGCATTTTTAAAATTTCCATATCTGTTATTCTTAAAATTTGAATTTTTTTTCGCCCTTTCTTTGGCGGCCAATTCCTAACTGCTTCCTCCTTTACCTTGGACTGCTAATAGGACATTCGTGATTTTAAAATCACTTCATCCATAGTCTTTGGGTTCACGAATTGGATTCTTTCCTTCATGTGAGAAGGCAAGCTACTCATGAATCATTGAACTTTTTCCTTCTCATCTCTGAGGTATGGTACATATCTCAGCAATTATGTGAACTTAGTTATGAATTCGTCCATTGACAATTGTCCCAATCTTAGATCTTGAAATTCACTATATTTTTCATCATATAAACGCTCTGTTAGGTACTTATCTGTGAAATACTGTTGGAACTCGTCCCATGTCACATTCTGGTCTTCAATACCTCGAACATTTTTTACTTCCTCCCACCATAAAGTAGTTTTTTCCCTTAGTTGGTAGATAGCCAAACGAGCTTTGAGTTTGCTGCTATATTCACAAACTTGAAAATATTTTTTCATGTTAATTATCCATGCCTCTGCTACCTCTTCAACCTCTCCATCGAATGTAGGAGGTTTTATTTTCTGGAACTCACCCTATAGTTCCACTTTCTGTTTTTTCATCTCTTGTTGATCTGAAACATTTCCCGACTATGCTTCATTATAGATTATGTTTTTATTGTTTCGTTGTGTATGACTTCCTTTCATCTTATCATTAGCCTGTCACCTCTGATAACTTTCTTCTCGGGTATCCCTTTCAGGGCTCGGTTGAGCTATCACTTGATTCTGCCTATCTGAGAGGCTTTTAAGAATTCTCCCTTTCTCTTGCATCAACCTCTCATTATCGCTTCTTACTCGAACCATTTATTCCTGCAATTGTTGCACCGTATCCAATAGTATACTCATTTTTCATTGTTGTTCTTCAAGTAATATATTGGTTTGTTGATGTTGATCCACGCTCAACTGCATCCACATTTTTGGGTTCATCTCGGGATTAGGTTGGGGATGAGGTTCCCCAATAGTTCTGGGTACTTGTTGTGCTGACCCCATTCTCATTATATCCTTCATAATTTATGTGCACAATTTTACACACATAAATTGTTACTCATTTGACCCATCTAGGTCCTAGTGTGTGAACATCACTCTGATACCACTTGTGACATTCATCCATACCATAGTAATTTTTTTTTTAACTACTATACGATTTTATTTCTCTTAATACCACATGTTAACAATGTTTAACACCTTATTATTTCATAATAATAATAAATTCTATAAACATGTTAAAATAATGGGTTAAACCCATAACGTTTACCCTTAATCCTAGCCTATACTATAGTCAGATCAATGAGCACCATAAAAATATTACTTGTGAATTAATATCCGGGGTACCAAATACCAATTTTAGATTTAATGATTAGTGTATTGTATACCACCATACTGAAATTCGAGGGTGTTTGTTTTGATTGGGATTCAGAATGAATTAACTTCGTTATTTATAACTTGGCTCATAATTAAATGTTTGAGTACCAAGCGGTACCCCCACCTTGCCTTCGCTAAGGTTTTCCCATAGTCCTGTGCAATCTTGAGGTTGACACCTGCATCGCTTACCATCGTTGGATCTCCTCACTCATTGACAGTCGTGAGATAATTTAGTTGGGTTAGGGTATTGACCTAACCCCTTAACCCTAACCGCTTTCCATTTGCGACTGTGTGAGAGCGTCTCAGGCTCTGCAAGCCTATGGCTTAATGTGTTGCCTCCATTATTCGTTCGATGCCAGTTTAGATATGATTATATGGTTCATTTTTTCACCTCCATTCTTCATTTGATTCCATCTCAGGTATGATGAAATGGTTCACTCTACCCCTATCTCGTTACAGGGTAATTTCGGTGGTAGGCTTCACAATTTCTTGTATTTCCCTCATGGTCATGGTTTAAAATGTAATAAGGCTGTGCCCTAGAGTTTTAATTATTAATGGTTCATGTACATGGTAGAAAATTGGCAAGTTATTTGAATTTCAAAGTCTGCAGCTCGACACAAGGTTTGAACTTCACTTCGGTAGAAGGATTTGGATGTCTTCCTCCAGCATGGTCATTATAGGTAAATAATGACTGCAATATTCTGCTAAATAAGTGTAATGAAAAACCTCTTCTTATTTCAGATTTTTCTTCATTTACAGAGAAAAAATCCTTTTTCCTGTTTCAGGCTCTTAGAACCGATTTCGCCTTCAGTCCTAAGGTGACTTCTGTGGTTTTCTTCTCGATTCATTGTAAATTTATGAACCCTTTTCATTTATCATTCTGGATTTTTTTGCAAACCCTGACCCTAATTTATGCATTCAAGTAATCTATAATCTCGTGCCCGTGGATATGTGATGATTTTCTCTGTGCGTGCTTTTCTTCACAGTTGACAGTTTTCATGCTTTCCCTTTCTAGGTACCTTTGGTTCTCTAGGAAGGTTCTGTCATGATTTTTTCCCTCTGATTTCTAGGTTGGAACCCTAAAATTTTGCGAGGGGATAATTTGATCGCTTACTGTGTATTAATATTTCTGAAGCCTCTACGACTCTGTCAGTTTATTTAGCAGTTAATTTTTCCAGCCTCGAGTTGGCTTGATGTATCATTATCTTTTATAAAGTTGGATGTATTTCTACCATGCAATTAATCTACCAGTCTTACTCATTAGGAATTTTACGGACTTCGTGTTTTAGAGGTCTTCTCAACTCTGCTAATGGAATTTTTTTTATACAAGCTATACAAGGATTCAAACAATGAGATGCTAATGTTTATTTTTCATTTTTTCTTGTAAATGATGGTTGTTATTTCTTTCATTCAAAGATCTTTTTTTTTGGGGTTTTCCATGGTTTCGATTTAGTTGAATACTCAACATTTATCCATCTCTTATAACAGAAAGCATTGTTCTTATATACTCTTATTTATTTTTGTCTGTCAGAGTACATGCATGTTGTTTTTACTCTGTCAATATAGTGGATTGCTTATGTGTTTCTTTCTTAATAACAGAGAAACTACAATTATCTTTTGTTTTTAGAATTTTGGCTTCTGTGATCCATTGTAAAATTATATAGAATTATTTCGGTAAAAATCACATTCAAATGAAAATTGTCGACACGTTTTGAACCAACCAGTGTGGTTCATCATCACGACTAGGTGACTTATGTGGTATCAAGTTGAAAGTAGTGGCAATACTACTTTTGTGCACCAGTTATGTGGTATCAAGATGAAAGTAGTAGCAATACTACTTTTGTGTGCCAGTTATGTGGTATCAAGCTGAAAGTAGTGGAAATACTACTGATGGTTTTACTTTAAAAAAATTACCCAAAAAATTGCACTTGGAACAGCTCTCAAACATATAGAATCTTAATTGGGATTGGATCACTTTGATTGTGGGTATGTTTAATTCTTCGAAGGGCAATTTGAATTTTCAGAACACCTTTAAAATGTGTTTTAATGTATTTCATAAAAATACTCCTTATAAATGTTATTTTTAATTTTTTCCGAGCCATTTTTAGTTCTTAAAAATAAAAATAAAGGAGGAGCTTTGTTAATTGTCTTAAATTTTTTATTATTATATTCTTTCATGGATGTCTGTGTATTTAATTATTTTACATATACATATACATACATACATACATACATACATATATATATAGTTGTTAGGTGATTTATGATTTAGTATGGAAAAATGTGATGTCATATATATTATTTTAGTGATAAAAGAATTATTTATATTTTTTTGTATTTATTAATTTTGGGTAGTTAAATAATACATATCATATTGTCATGATTAATAAAAATCATAAAAATAAATAAATTATAATTTAAAAAAAAATCAATATAGATCCATATTAATTATGGATCTATCAAATAAGAAAGAAAGATCAAATCTCTTGACATGTAAAATTTTTGAGAATGCAAAAATTTGGAAAAAAAATGCACCTCAAAACATTTAATATATTTCCTCATTTCATATATATATATAATGTCTTGAAAGTCTCTTTGTGCACTTGGATTGTGTAGACTAAGAAATTTAAATTTGCAATTCCAATAAATATTTGCGAGATGTGATAAATTGTTTTACTTTTATTGGGAAAAAAATACTAACTCGTACATTTTCTTTATAAATATTTCATAGACTTATATACACTTTTTAAATTAATGTTAATTAATACATTTCAATATGAACTTCTATATATAAGTATACAAAAAAAAAAAAATTCAATACTCATGTTAAATAAAATATCATAATTTCAGTTTTACAATTATATATATATATATATATATATATATGTGGATCATATTGTTCATTTTTTTTTAGCTATTAACATATTTTGAAAAACAAGTCAATACTACTTAATCTTGTAACTGAGATATTTCATTTATAATTGAAATTGAATAGTGTTATTATTATTAATGCTATATATTAATTTTATATTAATATTTGATTACACATTTTCACTTCTTAGGAAGTAACTAGATTTATGTCTTGAAAGTTTCATTCCGAATTTGGATTGTGTAGAGTAAGCAACTTAAATTTGCAATTCCAATAAATGTTTGCGAGATATAGGAAAATATTTTACTTTAGACATAAATAAAATTTTAAGATATCTATCTTGAATAACATATTATTAGAGATAAAGAAATTGAAAAAAACACTCTTATATTTTCTTTATAAATAGTTAAGGAGACTTAAATAAACTATTTAAAATAATATTAACTAATATATTTTAGTATGAACTTATATATACGAGTGTGAGGTCCTAAAATAAAATATCTTAATGTCAACTATGTAATTTTATTAGAAAACAATTAAAGCAAATATACATATATGCATTATTGACAGTGAAATATTTTATTTAAAATATTTCAATGAAAATTATATATATATATATATATATATATATGCTTGATTGGCATTGAAATATTTATTTATGTACCACATTGTTTATATTAAATTGTTTTATGATTAAAATATTTTTAAAAACTAATCAATATTGTATATTAAAATACTTTATTCATGATTGAAAATAAATAATTTTATTATTATTAATATTTTTAATGCTATATATTAATTTTATATTAATAGTTAAATGAGTTACACATTCCCATTTTCTAAGAAATAATTAATATATATATATATATATATATATATATATATATATATATATATATATATATATATATAATTTTTTAAGAAATTAACATTGAAATATATCACTTAACATTAATTCAAATGGTTTATTTAAGTTTTTGAAACATTTATAGGGCAAATAAAATAGGTTTTTTTTAATACCAATTAATTATCTCTTTTGGGTTGATATATAAATTATGTTGTTTAAGATATCCATTAAAAAAATCTATTTATGATTTTGAGAATAGAAGTAAAATATTTTACTTATTGGAATTGTAAATTTAATTTGTGTAGTGTACATAATCCAAGTCTCCAAATTGAATTTCAAGACATGGTATCCATTTATGGATTCATAAATGCAATTTAACAATGAAAAAACACACACACACACTAACCATAGTTTTAACAAAAGTGGAAAGCAATTAAATCTATTTGAAGTGCAACATTTTTCAAGTTCTACACTTTAACTTATCAAGTCTAGAATGAAGTGACATTAAATTAATTTGTTTATATATATATATATATATATATATATATATATATGGCGTGGGGGTGAGGGATGGCCCTCCCGTTCCTTTCACCGCAATGGGTATTACGGGATGCGTACAGTTGATATGAAGTCTAAGCATGCGACATTTTACAATGCATTGGAGTTTGAGGGTGGCACATGGATATTTAATGGATAGATGAGGGATCCGAGCATTTGTAGTTTCACTTTGGTTTGGTGCTAGGCTCTTGGATGGTCTCTGGTGAGAAAGCGGAAGCACCACCAGAATTTTTTTGGCATTGGTGGATGGTGTTCGGTAACCTTAGGATGACTTTTGGTTCAGCTCATTGAGCTGGGTTTCTTTCCCTGACAACTCCAGAAATTTTTTTGCTTGCACCATTTGGAAGTTGGTGGGTGACGGGTATTGCTATTTCAATTCCTTATGGTTTATGGTAAGTCTTGATGTCTAGGTTGAGTGTGATGTACTGAAGCGGCCAGGGGGGAAGTTCAGTGGGGGTGTGGCTAAGAGTCGGGGTCATTTTCCAAGCTTTTGGTGTCTAGCCTAATTTTTTTTGTGTTTGGTGGCTCGACGGGTGGTTTTGCTAGGTGCCGTAGGTGTTTTGTGGTCATTGTCCCGGGGGAAGCCACGCTCAACAACCTTGACAGTCACCATATGGGGAGTGTTCTCTGTTTCTTTCCCTTCCTTAATCGTTTGTGTTATTGGTATGGGTGGCTTACACTGTAGTGGCGGGTGTGACGAGGGTTTGGTCTTTCGTGGGTGGTGACTTGTGGTAATCAGGGAGTTTGGTCCTCATCTCCTGTGCAAGTCAGTCCTCTCGCCTAGAGTCAGATGAAGGTCTAAGTGGGGGGTGAACATTCCTCCTCTTCAACCTCGACTAGCTTAATGGGTATGGAAGATAGGGTGTTGGTGGCGACATCTTTCCGTCGCATTGGCAAGACCACCAGTGATTCTAGGCTCATTGGCGTGAGCACACGTGGGGGTCGAGACGACAGCAAGCGGGGTTCTAGCAGTGGTGAGGGTGTGCGGGTTCAAAAGTCTCATCAATGAGGTGGTGGTAGGTGGGGAGGAATTGGGAATCGAGGGACTGGTCGACGTGGCGCTAGAACTAATGCTGCGCAGGGAATCCAACACTGCTGCTTAGACAATTTCCATGCAATAATTCATATTCTGACGGACCAGATAGATACAACAGAGCGAGATCATCGGGAGGAGCATGATATGCTGATGGCTACATTGGAAAAGATGCACTACTTTCAATTCGAGGTTAGGGAGAGAGTGGTGGTGGTTTGGTGAGGCCAAACCACCTAGCTGGGAAAGTGGAAAAACTGGAGACTTGGCTAGCACATTTCGAAGGGCACGTCTAGTGCAACTTCTGTCCCCGCCTCCTCCAGGAACAACCTTGGGAAACCCCGCTTCTATTACGTCGGACGACTAGTATGCCCTCACGTGTTTTCTATGTCTTGTTTGTCTTTTGGTGTCTCTAGCCATGTCGTTTATGGACGCAATCCCTAGTCTCTTTTTTGTATTTTTGTCATCTCGTGCAAATGTTGGTCAACAAACCCAGTTGGAGTGAGACCACATGTTTTCTATTTGGACGAATATACTCCTTTTTCTCCTATATAAATAGAACTTTGATTTAAAAAAAGAAAAATTATTATTTTTGAAATATTGATAAATTTTTGGCAATAATAATATAGGAAAAAATTTGTCAAAACTTTTTGAACCAATTAATGTGATTCATCCCATAAACTAACTAAAATAACACATAACTTAAAAAAACTAAAAACTTTTAATATTTCACTACTAAAACTATTTTAAATCCACTCATAAATGACATCATAGTCTCATGAGAACCCATAATGGAATATAAAACTTTTTTTATATTTTGTAACTGAGTTTCGTGACTCATAAACGACATTAGAGTGACTAGTAACGCGGGCCCAGTCACTATTAAATAACAAACTCAAACGTATGGCTTCGGCTTCCTATTACTCGTACATAAAAAATGTGAATATTTAAATAGACAGCAAATGCATTTTGTAGCTCAAACGGAGCCGCGTATAATGCCTTTTTAAAATGTTCATATGCATTCATGTATTTTAGCGGCTTTAACCGGGATCTAAAACGTCTTATATGTTTCTGGATACGGATCAGTAAAGAAAAAATATTATTATACGTTGTGAAGCTTTTAAGTAAGATTGGGTAAGAAGGTATTTTGATGACCTAATATTTTTTATTATTTAAATTTTATTTCTGGGTAAGAAGGTATTTTGATGACTTAATATTTTTTATTATTTAAATTTTATTTTTGGGTAAGAAGGTATTTTGATGATCTAATATTTTTTATTATTTAAATTTTATTTTTAAATAAGAAGGTATTTTGATGACTTAATATTTTTATTATTTAAATTTTATTTTTAAATTTTATTTTTGAACATATAAATGAATTATTAAAAAAGTAGCATGAAAAAGTACAAGATAGAAAAACCTGAATTTGACACAAGAAAGTCTTCACACAAACACATCCACGTCCATTCCACCTGTTGCTCCTCGCTTTTACATATTATAATACCTAACCATTCGAGTTGTTGCTCATAGCTCTTACATATTACAATGACCCAACCATGGTATATAAATCTCCAGCTTATATACTAAATGTGAAATCATGTAATCTTTATACTTGCGTTCTTTGTAAGTAAGCTAATTTACATTCAACTTGATTTCTAATATTGGATTATTCAACTTGACATCATGATTTCTAATATTGAATTATTCAACTTTCTTGATTTTTTTTGAGTAATTTACAATTTCTAACAATGAATTCAGTATGTTAATAAATTTGTAAAAATCTATTAATTATACAAAATTCACAAATAAAAATTAATAATTCCAACACATCGTTAGTCAATTATGAAAAAATTTAACTAGAAAATAGGTTTAAAAAAATCAAAACTTGTAACAGCCAACAAAACCATCACCACGGTTAACAACATGAATGACCAGATCATTAATTCTCACACACGACGTAATGACTACATAATGCTTGTTATTTGTGGCAACCCATAAATCATAAGCTATACGTTATTAAATGCTTCTATAGGGTCTTTATTATACCTTATGCCCATCATCTCCATCACATCTACTATATGGCCCCCATCGCATGGCATATATAACTCTAGATGTCGTGCCTTCATCCATGGCCTCTCACATTCCGAACCCTGAGCCTCTGCCTTCCGGAAACTGAATGGCCATGTAGCAGATGAGTTAGTAATCAATGAACCTTCGTACAATTGATATTTGTAGAGATTGAATCACGAATCCTTATGATGTGTGAACTTAACCGCCATATCTTGTAACATATAATGGCTGATTGATCCGGTTTGATGGTTATCCTCCTTTTCAATTATAATGGCTGATTAGATTTTGTTGAATATTCCCTACTTCTTGTTCCATTTCAGCCAACATTTCCAGACCAAGCATTATTTTGGTTTCTGGGCTACTCTATTTAATGGGCATTTGACACTGTCTCCCATATAAGGCCTCAAAGGGGCTCTTCTTAAGAGTTTCCTAATATCCACTATTGTTTGTGAATTCTACTAGATGTAAATATTTTTCCCTCTTCGCGGGTTGTTGCATCACCTCTTTGCGGGTTTTTTCATCACGTACATGCCCAACATGTATTCTAAGATTTGATTCACCCGCTCAGTTTGTCCATCTGTATCTGGATGATATGTTGTGATAAATTGGATCTGTGTGCCCAAACCGATGAACAATGCCTTCCAAATGGACAAGGTAAACTTTAAATCTCGATTTGAGATGACTGTTTTTAGAATACCATGCAATCTAAACACTTCCCTCATGAAAAATTCCACAATATACACAATTTTGTAATTGGACTATACTAGAATAAAGTGAGCTTATTTGCTCAGCCGATCAATGACCACCATTATAAAGTCATTATGTTTCTTCAATCTTAGTAGACTAGTAATAAAATCCAACAATATGACTTCCCATTTCCATTCTAGTACAGGTATATGCTGCAACAATCCTACTGGATGTTGATGCTCCACCTTAACTTGTTAGCATTCTAGACATCTAGTCAAGTATTCAGTAATATTTTTCCGCATATCAGGCCAAAAATAAGCCTTCCTAATTGCTGTCAGCATTTTCCGGTAACCGGGGTGTCTAGAATAAGTACTTCGATGATACTCATACAAGATCAAATATTTTAAATTCATCTAATTTGGGATGTATATCTTTCCTCTAAAAGTTAAAAGCTGCTCACTGTTAATCTTATAATCTGATTGCTTTTTCTTATTTTCTTCTTTGTATTCTTGCTGCCATAAAAATTGATATTGATGATCCTTCTTCGCTACCTCTCTTACCTGCTCCTGGAACATAAATTCCACTTGATTAAACGTAATGTAATTTCCTACTTAAGGCATTGACAACACAATTTTACTTACCTTTAAAATGTTGAATCTCGAAATAAAATTCGCTCAGGAATTCATTCCACCTTGCTTCGAAAGCATTCAAATAAGGTTGTTTAAAGTAGATATTCAAGCTTCTATGATCGGTATTTAGCACAAACAATTTTACCAACAAGTAATGTCTTCATACCTTGAGCCCATGCACTACTACTGTCAATTCTAGATGATAAACACAGTAACGTTGTTAATGATATTTTAGCTTCCTTGAGTCATATGAAATGCTTCTTCCGTCTTGTGACAATACTGCTCCTACTGCTTCCTTGCATGCATCAGTGCATACTTCAAATTCCTTGTTTGGGTCAGCTACCCTCAGTATGGGGGCAGTAGTCAGCAATTTTTTTAACCGTTCAAATCTAGTTAAACATCCATCCTTTTCGCTGTAGAGAAGTAATAAGAAAATAATTTTTTGAGAATCCCTCAATGAAACGCCTATAATATCCAGCCAATCCCATAAAATAACGTATGTCTTCTACATTTTTGGGCACCCTCCATTCCATAATAGTCTTTATTTTTTTAGGATCCACCTCTATGCCTTCAATAGAAATGACATGGCCTAAATATTGGATTTGCTCTTTGTAAAACTCACACTTGCTGAATTTGGCATACAGTTGATGTTCCCTCAACATTTTCAGTACTTGACGTAAGTTTTCCTTATGTTCTTCCATGGTATTTGAGTAAATTAATATATCATCAATGAATATCAGAACAAAATTGTCCAAAAACGGATGAAATATGCCATGCATCAAATTCATGAACGTTGTTGGTGCATTGGTTAATCCAAATGGTTAAACCACGAACTCATAGTGCGTGTATCGGGTTTGAAAAGATGTTTATAGATGTCCTCATCTTTTATCCAAATTTGGTGATAACAAGACCTTAAATATATTTTTGAAAATATAGTCACCCCTTTCACCCGATTGAAAATATCATCTATTTGTGGTAATGGGTACTTATTCTTAACTGTAGATTTGTTAAGCTACATGTAATCCATGCACATTCGCAAAGTTCCATTCTTTTTTCTCACGAACAACACTGGTGCTCTCCATGGGGATACACTAGGTCGAATATATCCCTTGTCCAACAATTCTTGTAGTTGCATTTTTAATTCTGTCAGCTCAGGTACACTCATTCGGTATGGTGCTCATGACACTTGTGTTGTCCCGAGCATTAATTCGATAGTGAAATCAATATCCCTCTTTGGAGGTAGTCCCGGTATAATTTTTGGAAACATGTCCATAAAGTCTTGTACCACTGGTATATTTCCCAACATGGGGGTCTTATCCTTAGAATTAGCAAATCCCACTTGGACAAAATAAATCTGGCATCCCTTTCTAATGCATTTACCGAGTTGGGATGCTATGATAGGACGTAATTACAATGGTTTCTTGATTCATTGCATCTCCTGGCGTGTCCCATCTTCAGCCTTAAAGTAAATAATTTTCTCTTTAGAATCTACTAGAGACCAGTGCCCCTCCAACAAGTCCATTCCCAATAGTATATCATAGGAACCTAAGGGTAGAATATTTAATTTAACCATTATCTGTTGATTTCCAACTTATAAGGGACAATTTGAGAATTTAGTGTTAAATCTTCTCTTTGCCCCAATGGCTAATTGTACCATCTAGGGACTCTTAAATTTTTGTCTCTGCAAGTTACACTTTTCAACGATCTAGAGGTTTACATAGCTTAAACTGGCACCAGGGTCAACGAAAATAGAAAACGTTTTGGAAAATAGCTTACCTTCAAGTTCTAGCATGGTCAAATGATAATCTGCTTGCTAGTATTCAAGTGTTGCATTAATTCTTGGTATATTTCAAGCAACATCCCCCATCGTAGAAGCCTCTTGCAGGTTGGTTGTTTTTTTTCTTCTCCCACGATGAGGACAATTCTCATAATAATGTGCCTCACTGCATCCCCAGCACTGTAGAGGTGGTTTCTGGATCTTCCCATGCTCTAGTCTGTTGGAAGCTTCTGTGGGACGCTCCTCTGTTGTCCATTTTGGCTTCTACTGATTTCTCCCATACTGCCTACTTGCTAAAATTCTTGCAGCATTTTTAAAATTTCCATATCTTTTATTCTTAAAATTTGAATTGTTTTTTGCCCTTTCTTTGGCGGCCAATTCCTACCTGCTTCCTCCTTTACCTTGGACTGCTAATAGGACATTCGTGATTTTAAAATAACTTCATCCATAGTCTTTGGGTTCACGAATTGGATTCTTTCCTTCATGTGAGCAGGCAAGCTACTCATGAGTCACTGAACTTTTTCCTTCTCATCTCTCAGGTATGGTACATATCTCAGCAATTATGTGAACTTAGTTATGAATTCGTCCATTGACAATTGTCCCAATCTTAGATCTTGAAATTCACTATATTTTTCATCATATAAATGCTCTGTTAGGTACTTATCTTTGAAATACTGTTGGAACTCGTCCCATGTCACATTCTGGTCTTCAATACCTCGAACATTTTTTACTTCCTCCCACCATAAAGTAGTTTTTTCCCTTAGTTGGTAGATAGCCAAACGAGCTTTGAGTTTGCTGCTATATTCACAAACTTGAAAATATTTTTTCATGTTAATTATCCATGCCTCTGCTACCTCTTTAGCCTCTCCATCGAATGTAGGAGGTTTGATTTTCTGGAACTCACCCTATAGTTCCACTTTCTGTTTTTTCATCTCTTGTTGATCTGAAACATTTCCCAACTCTGCTTCATTATAGATTATGTTTTTATTTTTTCGTTGTGTATGACTTCCTTTCATCTTATCATTAGCCTGTCACCTCTGATAACTTTCTTCTCGGGTATCCCTTTCAGGGCTCGGTTGAGCTATCACTTGATTCTGCCTATCTGAGAGGCTTTTAAGAATTCTCCCTTTCTCTTGCATCAACCTCTCATTATCGCTTCTTACTCGAACCATTTATTCCTGCAATTGTTGCACCGTATCCAACAGTATACTAATTTTTCATTGTTGTTCTTCAAGTAATATATTGGTTTGTTGATGTTGATCCACGCTCAACTGCACCCACATTTTTGGGTTCATCTCGGGATTAGGTTGGGGATGAGGTTCCCCAATAGTTCTGGGTACTTGTTGTGCTGACCCCATTCTCATTATATCCTTCATAATTTATGTGCACAATTTTACACACATAAATTGTTACTCATTTGACCCATCTAGGTCCCAGCGTGTGAATGTCACTCTGATACCACTTGTGACATTCATCCATACCATAGTAATTTTTTTTTTTTACTACTATACGATTTTATTTCTCTTAATACCACATGTTAACAATGTTTAACACCTTATTATTTCATAATGATAATAAATTCTATAAACATGTTAAAATAATGGGTTAAATCCATAACGTTTACCCTTAATCCTAGTCTATACTATAGTCATATCAATAAGCACCATAAAAATATTACTTGTGAATTAATATCAGACCACCAGGGTACCAAATACCAATCTTAGATTTAATGATTAGTGTACTGTATACCACCATACTGAAATTCAAGGGTGCTTGTTTTGATTGGGATTCAGAATGAATTAACTTTGTTATTTATAACTTGGCTCATAATTAAATGTTTGAGTACCAAGCGGTACCCCCACCTTGCCTTCGCTAAGGTTTTCCCATAGTCCTATGCAATCTTGAGGTTGACACCTGCATCGCTTACCATCGTTGGATCTACTCACTCATTGACAGTCGTGAGATAATTTAGTTGGGTTAGGGAATTGACCTAACCCCTTAACCCTAACCGCTTTCCATTTGCGACTGTGTGAGAGCGTCTCAGGCTCTGCAAGCCTATGGCTTAATGTGTTGCCTCCATTATTCGTTCGATGCCAGTTTATATATGATTATATGGTTCATTTTTTCACCTCCATTCTTCATTTGATTCCATCTCAGGTATGATGAAATGGTTCACTCTACCCCTATCTCGTTACAGGGTAATTTCGGTGGTAGGCTTCACAATTTCTTGTATTTCCCTCATGGTCATGGTTTAAAATGTAATAAAGCTGTGCCCTAGAGTTTTAATGATTAATGGTTCATGTACATGGTAGAAACTTGGAAAGTTATTTGAATTTCAAAGTCTGCAGCTCGACACGAGGTTTGAACTTCACTTCAGTAGAAGGATTTGGATGTCTTCCTCTAGCATGGTCATTACAGGTAAATAATGACTGCAATATTCTGCTAAATAAGTGTAATGAACAACCTCTTCTTATTTCGGATTTTTCTTCATTTACAGAAAAAAATCCCTTTTCCTGTTTCAGGCTCTTAGAACCGATTTCGCCTTCAGTCCTAAGGTGACTTCTTTGGTTTTCTTCTCGATTCATTGTAAATTTATGAACCCTTTTCATTTACATTCTGGATTTTTTTGCAAACCCTGACCCTAATTTATGCATTCAAGTAATCTGTAATCTCATGCCCGTGGATATGTGATGATTTTCTCTGTGCGTGCTTTTCTTCACAGTTGACCGTTTTCATGCTTTCCCTTTCTAGGTACCTTTGGTTCTCTAGGAAGGTTCTGTCATGATTTTTTCCCTCTGATTTCTAGGTTGGAACCCTAAAATGTTGCGAGGGGATAATTTGATCGCTTACTGTGTATTAATATTTCTGAAGCCTCTACGACTCTGTCAGTTTATTTAGCAATTAATTTTTCCAGCCTCGAGTTGGCTTGATGTATCATTATCTTTTATAAATTTGGATGTATTTCTACCATGCAATTAATCTACCAGTCTTACTCACTAGGAATTTTACGGACTTCGTGTTTTAGAGGTCTTCTCAACTCTGCTAATGGAATTTTTTTTATACAAGCTATACAAGGATTCAAGCAATGAGATGCTAATGTTTATTTTTCATTTTTTCTTGTAAATGATGGTTGTTATTTCTTTCATTCAAAGATCTTTTTTTTTGGGGTTTTCCATGGTTTCAATTTAGTTGAATACTCAACATTTATCCATCTCTTATAGCAGAAAGTATTGTTCTTATATACTCTTATTTATTTTTTTCTGTCAGAGTACATGCATGTTGTTTTTATTTCCTCTGTCAATATAGTGGACTGCTTATGTGTTTCTTTCTTAATAACAGAGAAACTACAATTATCTTTTGTTTTTAGAATTTTGGCTTCTGTGATCCATTGTAAAATTATATAGAATTATTTCGGTAAAAATCACATTCAAATGAACATTGTCGACACGTTTTGAACCAACCAGTGTGGTTCGTCATCACGACTAGGCGACTTATGTGGTATCAAGCTGAAAGTAGTGGAAATACTACTTTTGTGCACCAGTTATGTGGTATCAAGATGAAAGTAGTATCAATACTACTTTTGTGTGCCAGTTATGTGGTATCAAGCTGAAAGTAGTGGAAATACTACTGATGGTTTTACTTTAAAAAAATTACCCAAAAAATTGCACTTGGAACAGCTCTCAAACATATAGAATCTTAATTGGGATTGGATCACTTTGATTGTGGGTATGTTTAATTCTTCGAAGGGCAATTTGAATTTTCAGAACACCTTTAAAATGTGTTTTAATGTATTTCATAAAAATACTCCTTATAAATGTTATTTTTAATTTTTTCCGAGCCATTTTTAGTTCTTAAAAATAAAAATAAAGGAGGAGCTTTGTTAATTGTCTTAAATTTTTTATTATTATATTCTTTCATGGATGTTTGTGTATTTAATTATTTTACATATACATATAGATACATACATACATACATACATACATACATACATACATACATACATATATAGTTGTTAGGTGATTTATGATTTAGTATGGAAAAATGTGATGTCATATATATTATTTTAGTGATAAAAGAGTTATTTATATTTTTTTGTATTTATTAATATTGCAGTTAAACAATACATATCATATTGTCATGATTAATAAAAATCATAAAAATAAATAAATTATAATTTTTTTAAAAATCAATATAGATCCATATTAATTATGGATCTATCAAATAAGAAAGAAAGATCAAATCTCTTGACATGTAAACTTTTTGAGAATGCAAAAATTTGAAAAAAAAAATGCACCTCAAAACATTTAATATATTTCCTCATTTCATATATATATATATATATATATATATATATATATATATATATATATATATGGATACAATGTCTTGAAAGTCTCTTTGTGCACTTGGATTGTGTAGACTAAGCAATTTAAATTTGCAATTCCAATAAATATTTGCGAGATGTGATAAATTGTTTTACTTTTATTGGGAAAAAAATACTAACTCGTACATTTTCTTTATAAATATTTCATAGACTTATATAGACTTTTTAAATTAATGTTAATTAATACATTTCAATATGAACTTCTATATATAAGTAGTCCTTACAAAAAAAAAATTTCAATACTCATGTTAAATAAAATATCATAATTTCAGTTTTACAATTATATATATATATATATATATATATATATATATATATATATATATATATATATATATATATATGTGTGATCATATCGTTCATTTTTTTAGCTATTGAATATATTTTTGAAAAACAAGTCAATACTACTTAATCTTTTGTAACCGAGATATTTCATTTATAATTGAATTGAATAGTGTTATTATTATTAATGCCATATATATTAATTTTATATTAATATTTGATTACACATTTTCACTTCTTAGGGAAGTAACCAGATTTATGTCTTCGAAAGTTTCATTCGAATTTGGATTGTGTAGAGTAAGCAACTTAAATTTGCAATTCCAATAAATGTTTATAGATATAGGAAAATATTTTACTTTCAATCTAAAAGTCATAAATAAATTTCAAGATATCTATCTTGAATAATACATATTAGAGATAAAGAAATTGAAAAAAAAAACACTCTTATATTTTCTTTTTATAAATAGTTAAACAAACACTTAAACAAACTATTTAAATTAATATTAACTAAAACATTTTAGCATGAACTTATATATACGAGTGTGAGGTCCTAAAATAAAACATCTAATGTCAACTATGTAATTTTATTAGAAAACAATTAAAGCAAATATACATATATGCATTATCGACAAAGTGAAATATTTTATTTAAAATATTTCAATGAAAATTATATATATATATATATATATATATATATATATATATATATATATATATATATATGCTTGATCGCATTGAAATATTTATTTATGTACCACATTGTTTATATTAAAATGTTTTTTTATGATTAAAATATTTTTAAAAACTAATCAATATTGTATATTAAAATACTTTATTCATGATTGAAAATAAATAATTTTATTATTATTAATATTTTTAATGCTATATATTAATTTTATATTAATAGTTAAATGAGTTACACATTCCCATTTTCTAAGAAATAATTAATTTATTATATATATATATATATATATATATATATATATATATATATTTTAAAGAAATTAATATTGAAAATGTCACTTAACATTAATTCAAATAGTTTATTTAAGTTTTTGAAACCTTTGTAGGAAAATAAAATAAGTTTTTTTTTTTTATACCAATTACTTATCTCTTTTGGGTTGATATATAAATTATGTTGTTTAAGATATCTATTAAAAAAAATTATTTATGATTTTGAAAAGAGAAATAAAATATTTTACTTATTGGAATTGTAAATATAATTTGTGTAGTGTACATAATCCAAGTTTCCAAATAGAATTTCAAGACATGGTATCTATTTATGGATTCATAAATGCAATTTAAACAATGAAAACACACACACACACTAACCATAGTTTTATCAAAAGTGGAAAGCAATTAAATCTATTTGAAGTGCAACATTTTTCAAGTTCTACACTTTAACTTATCAAGTCTAGAATGAAGTGACATTAAAATTAATGTTTATATATATATATATATATATATGGCGTGGGGGTGAGGGATGGCCCTCCCGGTCCTTTCACCGCAATGGGTATTACGGGATGTGTACAGTTGATATGAATTCTAAGCATGCGACATTTTACAATGCATTGGAGTTTGAGGGTGGCACATGGATATTGAATGGATAGATGAGGGATCCGAGCATTTGTAGTTTCACTCTGGTTTGGTGCTAGGCTCCTGGATGGTCTCTGGTGAGAAAGCGGAAGCACCACTAGAATTTTTTTGGCATTGGTGGATGGTGTTCGGTAGCCTTAGGATGAATTTTGGTTTAGCTCATTGAGTTGGGTTTCTTTCCCTGACAACGCCAGAAATTTTTGTGCTTGCACCATTCGGAAGTTGGTGGGTGATGGGTATTGCTATTTCAATTCTTTATGGTTTATGGTAAGTCTTGATGTCTAGGTTGAATGTGATGTTCTGAAGCAGCCAGGGGGGAAGTTCAGTGGGGGTGTGGCTAAGAGTCGGGGTCATTTTCCAAGATTTTGGTGTCTAGCCTGATTTTTTTTGTGTTTGGTGGCTCGACGGGTGGTTTTGCTAGGTGCCGTAGGCGTTTTGTGGTCATTGTCCCGGGGGAAGCCACGCTCAACAACCTTGACAGTCACCATATGGAGAGTGTTCTCTGTTTCTTTCCCTTCCTTAATCGTTTGTGTTATTGGTATGGGTGGCTTACACTGTAGTGGCGGGTGTGACGAGGGTCTGGTCTTTCATGGGTGGCGACTTGTGGTAATCAGGGAGTTTGGTCCTCATCTCCTGTGCAAGTCAATCCTCTCGCCGAGAGTCAGATGAAGGTCTAAGTGGGGGGTGAACGTTCCTCCTCTTCAACCTCGACTGGCTCAATGGGTATGGAAGATAGGGTGTTGGTGGCGACATCTTTCCGTCGCACTGACAAGACCACCAGTCATTCTAGGCTCACTGGCGCGAGCACACGTGGGGGTCGAGACGACAGCAAGCAGGGTTCTAGTAGTGGTGAGGGTGTGCGGGTTCAAAAGTCTCATCAATGAGGTGGTGGTAGGTGGGGGGGAATTGGGAATCAAGGGACTGGTCGACGTGGCGCTAGAACTAATGTTGCGCAGGGAATCCAACACTGCTGCTTAGACAATTTCCATGCAATAATTCATATTCTGATGGACCAGATAGATACAACAGAGCGAGATCGTTGGGAGGAGCATGATAAGCTGATGGCTACGTTGGAAAAGATGCACTACTTTCAGTTCGAGGTTAGGGAGAGAGTGGTGGTGGTTTGGTGAGGCCAAACCACCTAGCTGGGAAAGTGGAAAAACAGGAGACTTGGCTAGCACATTTCGAAGGGCACGTCTAGTGCAACTTCTGTCCCCGCCTCCTCCAGGAACAACCTTGGGAAACCCCGCTTCTATTACGTCAGACGACTAGTATGCCCTCACGTGTTTTCTATGTCTTGTTTGTATTTTTGTGTCTCTAGCCATGTCGTTTATGGATGCAATCCTTAGTCTCTTTTTTGTATTTTTGTCATCTCGTGCAAATGTTGGTCAACAAACCCAGTTGGAGTGAGACCACATGTTTTCTATTTGGACGAATATACTCCTTTTTCTCCTATATAAATTGAACTTTGATTTAAAAAAAAAAAATTATTATTTTTGAAATATTGATAAATTTTTGGCAATAATAATATAGGAAAAAATTTGTCAAAACTTTTTGAACCAATTAATGTGATTCATCCCATAAACTAACTAAAATAACACATAACTTAAAAAAACTAAAAACTTTTAATATTTCACTACTAAAACTATTTTAAATCCACTCATAAATGACATCATAGTCTCATGAGAACCCATAATGGAATATAAAACTTTTTTTATATTTTGTAACTGAGTTTCGTGACTCATAAACGACATTAGAGTGACTAGTAACGCGGGCCCAGTCACTATTAAATAACAAACTCAAACGTATGGCTTCGGCTTCCTATTACTCGTACATAAAAAATGTGAATATTTAAATAGACAGCAAATGCATTTTGTAGCTCAAACGGAGCCGCGTATAATGCCTTTTTAAAATGTTCATATGCATTCATGTATTTTAGCGGCTTTAACCGGGATCTAAAACGTCTTATATGTTTCTGGATACGGATCAGTAAAGAAAAAATATTATTATACGTTGTGAAGCTTTTAAGTAAGATTGGGTAAGAAGGTATTTTGATGACCTAATATTTTTTATTATTTAAATTTTATTTCTGGGTAAGAAGGTATTTTGATGACTTAATATTTTTTATTATTTAAATTTTATTTTTGGGTAAGAAGGTATTTTGATGATCTAATATTTTTTATTATTTAAATTTTATTTTTAAATAAGAAGGTATTTTGATGACTTAATATTTTTATTATTTAAATTTTATTTTTGAACATATAAATGAATTATTAAAAAAGTAACATGAAAAAGTACAAGATAGAAAAACCTGAATTTGACACAAGAAAGTCTTCACACAAACACATCCACGTCCATTCCACCTGTTGCTCCTCGCTTTTACATATTATAATACCTAACCATTCGAGTTGTTGCTCATAGCTCTTACATATATTACAATGACCCAACCATGGTATATAAATCTCTAGCTTATATACTAAATGTGAAATCATGTAATCTTTATACTTGCGTTCTTTGTAAGTAAGCTAATTTACATTCAACTTGATTTCTAATATTGGATTATTCAACTTGACTGCATGATTTCTAATATTGGATTATTCAACTTTCTTGATTTCACTTTTTGGGAGTAATTTACAATTTCTAATAATGAATTCAGTAGGTTAATAATTTTTTTAAAAACCATTAATTATACAAAATTCACAAATAAAAATTAATAATTCCAACACATCGTTAGTCAATTATGAAAAAATTTAACTAAAAAATAGGTTTAAAAAAATGAAAACTTGTAACAGCCAACAAAACCATCACCACGGTTAACAACATGAATGACCAGATCAGTAATTCTCACACACGACGTAATGACTACATAATGCTTGTTATTTGTGGCAACCCATAAATCATAAGCTATACGTTATTAAATGCTTCTATAGGGTCTTTATTATACCTTATGCCCATCATCTCCATCACATCTACTATATGGCCCCCATCGCATGGCATATATAACTCTAGATGTCGTGCCTTCATCCATGGCCTCTCACATTCCGAACCCTGAGCCTCTGCCTTCCGGAAACTGAATGGCCATGTAGCAGATGAGTTAGTAATCAATGAACTTTCGTACAATTGATATTTGTAGAGATTGAATCGCGAATCCTTATGATGTGTGAACTTAACCGCCATATCTTGTAACATATAATGGCTGATTGATCCGGTTTGATGGTTATCCTCCTTTTCAATTAAAATGGGTTGTTGGCGCTGAATGGTGAATAAATTCTTTTTGTTTACTCTTTCAAACTGAGCAATTGCAATTTATGAGCTCAACGGATCTTCTTTTTGTTTACTCTTTCGAATTGAGCAATTGCAATTTATGAGCTCAACGGATCAGAAATTGCAGGAAGTCTATGGTTTGCAAGAGTTTTATACCATATTGCCGTTGAAGTTAATATTATACCAGATTGTTGAGGTCATTTGAAATACTTGCTTTCTATTTAAAACTTTAAGCAAGCAATTTTTATTCACGAAACATTTTTTCATTCACAGCATTTTTCAATCTTTTAAACAAGCAACTTAAAAGCATTTAGGAACATTTTTTCATTCATAGCATTTTTCAATATTTTAAGCAAACAATTTAAAAAATTTAAAAATATTTTTTCATTCACGGCATTTTTTCATTCATCTATAAAAATTTACAAACAAGCAAATTTTATTTGATAATATAATTATATAATTATTTACTTAGGTAGCTTACTTCACAATCATGACCCCCAAATTTTCTTGTTGCATTTGAAATACTTGCTTTCTATTCAAAACTGTTTTAAGCAAGCAATTTTTATTTACGAAAGCATTTTTCAATATTTTAAGCAAGCAATTCAAAAACATTTACTAAAATTAATTCATTCATGGTATTTTTCAATATTTTAACCAAGTAATTTAAAAACATTTAAGAAGATTTTTTCATTCACGGCATTTTTTTCATTCAACCATTGAAAATTTACAAGCAAAATATTTTTATTTCACTGAATAATACATTTTACTTGGGACGCTTACTTCACAATTATGAACCTCCAAATTTTTTCTTGTTGCATTTGAAATACTTGCTTTCTATTCAAAACTGTTTGAAAAATTACAATTAAATTACATTACTGAGTCAATATTTAAGAACATCCAATGCATGATGTAAATGGTGGAAAATTATTCTTTTATTATTTAAAATGGAGAAAATGGTTGAAATCTAGATGGCTTGTTCTCAACTAAATTATTACAATGGTGAATTCTTCCTTGCGGCATCTTTGGGAGTTTTTTGTTTTTAGTTTTCCAATTAGATTGAGTATAGATTAGAATGAGCATTAATTCGTTGTGTTTTTGTTTTTCTTTATTCTCATCAATCAATCAAATCTGAAAATCCCCCTTAGTTATCTGTCAATACGTAAATTTGAAGTTTACAGTAATATTTTGTTTGGTTATAGTAAATCTACACCCTTTGGTTATCTGTCAAAACCTAAATTTGAAGTTTACAATAATATTTAGTTATAGTAAAATTGGTGATTTCAGACCATTTTGTCAATACTTAAATTTCAAATTTACAATAATATTTGGTTATAGTAAAATTGGGGCAGATTTTTAAATGAAATTTACTCTCCAAAACAACCTTCCGGATTTAGGAAATGGAATATGGTTACCTGATAACAACGTTGTTTGATTTTTTTTCCAAATAGGGAATGTGATACAGTTAGGGATAACTTTGTTTGATTTTTTAAAATTCAATAACAATGTTGTTTTATTCATTTTTTCTAGGAAATGTGATATGGTTATGGGAAAACATTGTTTGATTTTTTGTTTACGGGAGAAGTTGTTTGATTTTTTTTATTCAACCAGAAATTAGTTTGCAGGGCTTTAATGAAATTTGTAAAAAATCAACAATTTTTATATATATAATAATATAGAATATGCTATTAAAATAATGGGGTTGGTATTTAATTTATAATTTTATTAAATAAAAAAAAATTGAAGTCAAAATTTCATAATATTTGTTATAGTAAAATTTATTTTGAGTAAATATAAAAATATAAGGTTTAATATTTTGTATTATGGTTATTATATGTTATAAATTAGAATTTTGTTTCTTGTGAGAAATGAGTAATTATAAATTAAGAATATAAATGTATATTTTGAAAAATATTTTTACAAGTTTAATACACGAATTTATCTCAAACTTAAAATTCTTGAAATTTATGTGATTCATTATAATATAAAATTTGTCAGGAAATTCAGTTTATATTGAGAAATATATAATATATGGTGTACTTGGGTGAATGAATGAATACAAAAATTCTCACAAAATTTTCTTTTCATTTGACTCTTGATTGAATGTGTATTTTGAAGCATATTGGTTAAATTTAGTTTCAAGAATATTAGTTAAGAAAATAAGTGTTAAATAGTAAAAGTTTAACTCCAACTAAATTGTAAAAATGCACCCGTTGATCCACAAACACCAATAATAATACATTCAAATTACAAATTCAACTTAATTTACATGGTAAACACCTTCCTAAGAATACCATCTCTATTTTAATATATAAAATGTCAATGTCTTTTCACAAGATAATTGTATTTTGGGCCTATGAAATGTTAGATTTAAGACATAATAGTTTTTTGTTTTTTAAATACAGTTACATAAAAAAATGATACACATGAATAATATTAAAATAATTGTTTATTTATATATTTTACATTGTCAAAATTATATAAATTAATTAGATCATATAGATTAATTAAATTATAATTTATTTTAAATTATTTTAATTATTTATAAAAAGATGAGATATATAAATTAGAATTATATATATTAAAAAATATATAAAAAAATTTAAGATTAACTTTTAGTTTATTATATAGATATAGATTTTTAATTTTTAAATAAAGTATGTTGCAATATTTTTTTTCTGAGTAAGTTTAATTTATTAATATACAAAAATGATTACATGGAGGCCGAGGCCTCAGAGATTCTGGCCCAAGAGATGGGCATTCTAGTACAGCTATGATTGTTTGTCAAAAAAACAACACACAGTGCCGAGAAAAGGTTACAATACTGAATCACAGATAGGCATCTAAGCACAAAAAAGCCGCCCTGATAGTGGAAATTGGCTCGAGTAACTGAACAATATATCAACCTACAGCATTTGGCATCAGGAATGTAAACATGAACAGTCTTATACAGAGTAATTTTCCGCCCACGAAGGGGAAACTGGCAATCAAAAAGACAGTAGAAGTAGAGCCATCTAAGCTGTGTCAGCAGACGCTGTGCCTGGTCCAGAGAGCATCAAAAAACAAGCCTGAATGAAGGAAGGCCATTAATTACCTTGAGAAGAAGGAGGCGACTCGACCATAGGGCATGCGTGAGTGTCGTGGTCAATGTTGCAATATTATGAACCATGTTATTTTATTTTATTATCTAGATTTTTATTTTATTTTATTATATACATCCATTAATTATTTTTATATCAAAGAAGTTTATCCAAAACAATGAAACAAAATCAAGGAGCCAGAACAATGAAACAAAATCAAGGAGAATTTCAGTAATCTTTTTTAGTTTGTCTAGTGTTGTTTCTACACAGGATCAATGTGTTCGGCCATGTGAAATTCCTTACAACAGAACATATGGGATTCATTTTTTTCTTGTCAAGTTTGATTTATATATCAATTATTTTTGTTTTTATGGTTGGAGTTGGGATTCATTTTTCTTACAACTCGATTATTGGGTTCATAATGTTTAAGTTTATAATGTTTAAAATTTGTATTTCTTTTTTAATTTATAATTTTTTTAATGCAATAAATTAATAAGTAAATATTTTATATTAAATTATTATTAAGTTGGTATTTGAATTTTATATAAATAATTAAAAATTATTAAAAAAATATCAATTTTATATAAAATAGTTAATTTTTATTTAAAACATATAAGTTTTTGTATAAAATAATTAAAATAAAAATTATAAAAGATTTTGGTTTTTATAATTATTATTTATATGAATTTAATATAAATTAGTTAAATGTTATTAATATATATATATATATATATATATAATGCAATTTAATAATTATTATAAAAGATTTTGGTTTTTTATTAATATTATTTACATGAATTTTATATAAGAGAGTTAAATGTTATTAAGAAAATATATGGTGCAATCTAAAATCATTTTAATAATGATTATTAGAGATTTTAGTTTTTTTTAATTATATTTACATTAAATTTGCATATTATATTTAATCTAAGAATTTGTCTAATTCTTAAAATTCTATCAATAAAAAAATATATATATTAATAACTTTGTAAAATTCAGTTTTTTTTTTGAAAATTCCTTTCCAATTTAAAGAGTAATTTTTCCTAGAAGTATATTGATCAGAGCTGAATTTTATCTTTTGTTAATAAGAAAATTGAGTATGCTTATTTATTGATTAGTATTCTTTTTAGCTACAAAATTAATGTTTATAAAAAATAAATGTTTAATTCGATTCTTTTATATTTTGGTTTTTTTAGGGGTATATTTTTTTGGTCAATTTTATTAGAATTTCAAAAAAAATCACTAGAATCATAAAATTAATCTACATAGGTAATTATCAAGGAGTAAGTGGCCTATATCCATGCATACTTAGCTAGTTTCCATTTATTTTTTCCTAGTTTTATCATTAGTTTTAAGTTAATTTTTTGCACTAGGAATCGGGACCAGGACTAAATTATCTTAGAGAGCAAGTAATCTCTGTTGCCCTTGCACCTTTTGGTGACCCTGGGCATGCATATGAACACTCCCTTTTGATAATTTTCCATCTCCTTTTAGTCAAACATTTAGTTTAATAGGAAAAATTGTAAGTGGCCCACTATCCGCACATCATTTTCTTTTTGCAAGGAACAATCAAAACATAGTTTAAATAGGGGGACGTGTAAAGGATCATCGCATATCCACATCTTACAAAATTTTGTGATTGTTCACTTTCTCACACACATTTCCACAGCATAAGAAAAGTAAGCCATCTTAAAACTAACCATAAGGGAACTCATTAAATATCTCCACACGGGCCACAAGATAATTAATAGTTCAGGCTAGGACCATGGGGTTAGGCATCCAATAAGCCGCCATGGTCTGTTTACATCTTGAAACATAGAAGTTGATTTTATAGGGAGCTTTAAACTCATCTATTTGCTCATGGAAAAGAAAACCAGAGCGCCACAGAGACCCGATTTAGAGGGGGTTAAGCTTAGGCCTAGTGCGTGCAGTATTATTTGGGGCTATATAACCCATCTAATGCTCGGTACTGGTAGTTGATTACCAAGAAGCTCAAGACTCGAACGCTCACGTGGGATGATGGTTCTTAGTGGCCTGTTGGAACACCTAATCCTCCATGGGTAGGTGTGGAATGTGAAAAGTCACAATGGAGTCCAAGTGACCTTGGAATGTGAAACCAAGAGTCACACCATTGTACTATAGATTTATATAATGTATAATGGAAAATAATAGAGCTACACGCTTATCCTTCATTGAGTTGAGTCTCTTGTTGGGTGTGTTTTTATTCTTCTCCCCACACCATGTGTGCGTTTAACATGGTATCAGAGATAATAATTTCATAACCAGCTCAACCTTGAGTGAGCCATTTGTGTTTATGGCCTGTGCATATTTGCAAATTTTTTTGGCATTTTTGCAGCATTTAGAGAATTTCTGCAGCAGACATTTTGCCGCATTCAGGAATTTTTTTTTAGAAGAACAACATTCAGAAATTGGCATCATTCAAAAATTAGTTTCGAAGCACAACAGCATTTGGGGGGAATTCTACAGGTTTTCTAACTACTCATTGAAATTTTGATTTTTTCCCGCAATTTGTGCTGCCTACTATTAATTTTTGCATTGAAGAGAGCTGCTGGAAAAATTGTTCAAATGGGTTTCTGAAAGAAAATTTTCTAAACTTTTTCATGAAATTTTTTTACAAATTTCTACAAATTCTACTGCTGCTATATTTGGTGAAAATTCTGCAATTAGCTGGAAAATTTCCAAGTTTTCTATTTCCTGCAAACCTCTGATTCTGAAAATTCTGAGTTTTCTTCAGTTCTCTGAGAAACTTATTTTACAAACTCAATTTCTTGCTCTTCGTTGTTTTAACAAAAAAAAATAAAAAATAAAAAATAAAAAAATACTATTATTTTGGGTTCTCAGGCCTCTCGGCCCCCCTCACTCCTACTATTACACCTTCCATATTTGGCCTTTTGACCCTGCGCTACCATACGCACCCCCCCACTCTAACTCACGACCATCTCGGCCCCCTTCGCCTACGCTCTCATCCTTCCCTTACCCACTTCCCTCAACCCTATGTTACCCATGCTCCCATTACACCTGCGTTACCCCCTCACCTCTCCCCGTTCCCTTACCCACCTCACATCGCTCACCCCAGCCCGTCACAGCTCCCCGCCCCTCGCATCAAGCTCTTCGCCCCTCGGCCTCCCACTTCACATCACTCACCCAAACCCCCTCTCACACTCAACTCTCCCCTTATACCCACTCCCCCTTACCCCATTACCCGTCCCTCCCCCTTACTCACTCGGCCCTCCCAACTCTCACACCGCTTACCCACCCTCCCTACGCCTCTCCCAACCCGTCCCCTCTATGCTCCCTCCTCACACTGCGACCATCCCCCTCCCAAATCTGCGCCCTCGTCCCACCCACTCGGCCCTCTCGCCTTCCTCCCTAACCCGCTCCAATACCTGTCGTCTTCTCCCAACCCATCTCCCATTCACTCGTCTCAAAAATTCACAACCCTCTCTCTTGGCCATTTTTTTTTTTAATTTTCACAGTTAAATCCTCCTCCCCCCCATATTTTAAATTAATTCCCCTTCTTTATAATAAAAAAATAAAAAAAATAAAATAAAATAAAATAAAATAAACAAATTCCCTCCCATTTACAGTTAATACCCCACCCATAAATTCCCTTCCCATTTTTTTTAATTAATCCCAAAATTAATTAAAAAAAAAAAAAACAACAGAGAGAGGAAGAGAGGAAGTAAACAACAGAGAGATAAAATAAACAGCATGAAAGAGGAAATGGCATATGAGTAAATACACATAGAGGAGAAAGTGATTTGAAGGGTGATGTGAAGACAAGTTTGCCATCATTTTTAAAATAGCTCCTTGAGGAAAAAAAATCAGCTATCTTAAAGGCTTCTTGCACAGTGTTTTCAGCTACACATTTACAAAATATTTTTGCAAAGATATTGTGTTGTATTGTATTGACATTGTATTCTGAGTGGATATTGGTTCTTCATAGTTGCAATAAGTAAATTTGAGTTGTTGATGTAAGTCATTGTTGCTTGTCGGTTAGACATCCAAGTCTATACCTTGAGGTCCTCCATAATTTGAGGAGCAGATTTTGTACTTTGAGATTTCCATAGTTGGAATTTCTCTTGAGGCATTTGTATTTCTTGAAATTAAGTTGAATCACATTGTAAACGAATGCATTTTCTGTTGAAGCCGACACCCTTTATTTTGAGCCTAAGTTGTTGAGAAAAATGGCTAAAATAAATGAGGCATTGGAGTTGTTGAATAACCTCATTCATTCAAATGTTCATGATATGGTAAAAATGAGCAAGGATGCTCTTTGTAACATTGAAAGTTGTTTGCAAGATGCACAAGAAAAGATTGAGTTTTTTTTTTTGGAATCTCAACTCCAACAAGATGAACTTCAGCAAAAGAGTCACCATTTTGAACCTGTTTCTGTTTAGAAGATTGAGAAGGAATCCCATCAGTAGCAACTCAGTAAAGTTGTATTTGATTCACATTCAGTTCCTTTTAAAGGAGCAGATTTACATGCAGATGCAGCAATTCAACTTGCACTTCTCAAGCCCATTATCAGACCTTGGGAAGAGCTTGTCCACAACAAGCACATAACTGGTCTTAGATATGATAAGGATGTTTCCTTTCATATTCCAGACTACACCAAGCCCATCATATTTCAGAGTGCCAGATTCCTATATGACAGTTCACCTGTAGTTGTTCCAGATCCTGCTCCGCTTCCACAACAACAATAGAAAATTGTAAAATGCCAACATTGTGATCGAGTTGGCCATATAAAAGATCACTGTTTTGATCTTCATCCATGCAAGCACTATGGTCGGCACACCCATTCTTTAGAAACAAGCCTCCTGCAAGAACAAATATTCATCTTGGATGGATCGCTTCTTGGAAATGGGCATCAGCAGTCAAGAAGATGTTTAAGTCGCATGTCAGAACATGTTCTAGAATATTGAGCAAACTTGCAGTTGAGTTTTCGCCATCATCTCACCTTGTCCCTGACAGGGGGGAAAATGGTGGTCATCTACAAGCTTCGACGTCAGATCAAGCGAGCCTAAGCCACAATCTCTCATTATATATTCATAGTTGTAGCCAGAGACACAATAGTTCAAGCGAGCATGAGCCACAATTCGTCATTCCAGATTTAGATATGTACCCAGAGACAGGGATGCCCATGAGCATGCCTTTAGTTGGTGGAAAACCTTAAACCATCATCTTTGGTTGGTGGACATCCTTAAACCATCACAGGTTGTAGACCTCCCTTCTTTTAGGTTGAAAGTATCCCTTTCATATATGAGGGACACTTCCTCTAGCAGAAGCCTTCAGATCTTGCCAGCTTTGGTTGAGTTCTAGGAAATGCTTCAAGCATTCTAGTGTTGTTGGTCATCCTTAAACTATCACAGGTTGTAGACCTCCCTTCTTTTAGGTTGAAGGTCTCCCTTTTTTATGAGGGAAAATTCCTCTAGCAGAATCTTTCAGCTTCTTGCTAGTTTTGGAAGAGTTCCGAGAACTGCAACAAGTATTGCGTTCTAGTGTTGGTGGTCATCCTTAAACCACCTCTTTTTTCCAACATTTCAGAGAGTTTATTTATCCCAAGTGCTGCCATGTATACCTTGCAGATTTGTATTACAACTCTCTTCTTCGACTCACACATACCCCTTCGGATTAAGGGGGGAATGTTGGAACACCTAATCCTCCATGGGTAGGTGTGGAATGCAAAAAGTCACAATGGAGTCCAAGTGACCTTAGAATGTGAAACCAAAAGTCACACCATTGTACTATAAATGTACATCATGTATAATAGAAAATAATAGAGCTACATGCTTATCCTTCTATTGTGTGTTGAGTCTCTTGTTGGGTGTGTGTTTATTCTTCTCCCCACACCATGTGTGTGTTTAACATGGCCAAATCTACGGCATCCTTCCTTATAGGTGATAGTGCAGGCAACACTAGATCCTCTTCCCATTACCTTGGTCGATTCTTCGGCTGCTGGAAGGCATCGCTAGTTCTTTGAGAATGTTAGCCCCAGTACCCACCAGAAGATATCTTCACAAGGCCTAGTTACAATTGAGAGTGTGAGGATGTTTTGGTCTTTAGGATTTTTAGTATCATGCGCAAAAACAACCATAATCATTTTTTGATTGATTGATCACATAGAAATAATATAAAGGGAAAATTAACCTTTTTTTTCGCTTCACTTTATGTATGTGATCACCTTTTTTCTTTGATATATAATTTCTCTCCTCTCATAGAATTGAAAAATATTTCCAAAACCATACCTAGTCAACACCATAACAGACCCAACGGGACCTCGACGATCTAGAAATATTTTGGACCTCCCCCCATTAGCGGGAGGAGTTCTAGGTCTTTCGTCATTTAGGCATCAAAGACAGAACACCGCCACCCTTATCGGTTCATCCTTTGTCAGGGCATCTTTAGTAGGGAACCCCCAAGGGTCACCCAGCGCCACACCAATAGAAACCCCCCTAGGGTCACCACATACCACTCCCACAACCCCTAGGGTGCAGAGGAGCGCTACCCATTAGGGTATCCAGTAGAACACACAGTTGGGTACGTCACAGACTAACCCCATACCCAACCAGAACCCTGTTCTTTCACAATATACAATGGTGCTCAACACACAGTTACCTTTCTTAACATATTTGAACTTAACCGATCTATCAAAGTTAATGAATGACCCCATTTCACACAACCCCACTTGCCCCCCCATGCCCACGAAGCTCCCTTCGGACATTCCAAAATTTGAAGGAAAGCAAGTAGAAGACGTCGGAAATCATGTAATGACTTTCCACTTGTCATGTTCGTCGAACAGTATTATTATTGATACTATTGGGCTAAGACTACTTCAGCGCACCTTAACCGGACTAGTCACGATCATGTAATGACTTTCCACTTGTCGTGTTCGTCGAACAATATTATTATTGATACTATTGGGCTAAGAATATTTCAGTGCACCTTAACTGGACTAGTCGCGAAATGGTATGTGGAGCAACCTTCTGCTACACATGGAAATTTTAGTTCCCTCGCTACTGCGTTCCTCACATATTTTCAGTTACCCATCCACCATGATTCAGGAATGGAGTTACTAACACATTTTAGACAGACATCAACCATCCATATCTTGGACCATCTCCATGAATGGCGGTGACGTCGAAGTTTTTTTAAATCCAAACTCGACGATTGAGTTTTGCTGGACCTATTCCTGAAAAATCTCACTGCAGAGATTTTGAAGGATGTGGCAACTCAAGGACATATGTCTAAAGAGAATGCCATCAACAAATCCCAACAACTCGAGCTGACATACACGCAGTCAAGATAAATTTATAACATCATGCCTAATGCCTCACACTTGCAAACTTATAAAGAATTTCCAGGCACGTCGAACACTGCAGACGGATTGATAGGATCACTGACCCAAAATCACCTAGGCAACAGTAATCCATACTTCAGTTACACATATGATCCTAACCAGAACATCCCGCAATTAGGCTACCATCAGATTCGTCATGTACCTTTGCAGAACATGAAAAATAGGGCGCAGTCATACCATCATCAGTAAGGAGGACCATACCCTCCTGCGCACGGGACCCAGTATGCATCTAGAAATGTTGACAGATGAGCTCCCCCTCCATCATTCATTCACAAACCAAGGACAGGTATCCCAATGTCAGTCCAAAATATCACTATCCACCATTGTATCATTGATGAAGGTGCATCCACATGCATCATGTCAAATAACGTCTAATAGAAGTTAGGGTCTCCCAAACTGAAGCCATCAGACATCACACTCAAAGCATACGGGGGGCATCATTCTGCTCCCATCGGTCTCTATCAAAATTTCCTGGTCTGCTTCGCCGGAAAGACGGTCCTTACAGACATTGATGTCTTGGATGCTCAACTGTATTACAATATACTCCTTGGGTGGAGTTATATCTACGCCATGTCTGCCATAGCATCCTCCTTCTTCTGAACCATGATGTTCCCCCACGAGGACCACATCATTATTATGGACCAATTGACATACCACGACAAGCGATACTGAAAAATGTCGATGTCGTTCTACCCTATGCAGACACATTTGTTGAGACGCTTACACGATAACAAGAATATGGCCCTAACCAATTCAAACCATCATCTATCCTCGAATCATTCCTAGGAGATCCCCCTGTCATACCAAAATTATCCGATGATATCATAAGGGCTCCAGTGTGCATGATTTCTACATCAAGCACCGAAGCTAGCTAGGAGATAGAGAGAAGCACTAATGACACCAAGGCCTCTGCCATGACAGCCTCTCTATCCGATGCTATCTCCCAAACTCCTTTTCTATACCCTCCATCTTTTTTTGTGTCATAATAGGTCTTGGAAATAGTAGTGTTTTCAAATGTATCTTTTCTAATACTAGTTTGGTACCTGGTCCCACCTACCACGACGGGAGTCACAAGCATCAACTCTACAAGGTTAATCCCCCTCACTCCTGAGGAGGCCCCACCTGTTAAGGAAACAGCCACAACCATACCATATAAGGAAACTCTCGTCGCAAAACCAATTGTCACGACCAAGAAAATCCATAAAAAAGGGGAAGAAGGTAGAAAATCCCATCATACAACAGGAATTACAACCTTGCGCGATATGTGACATAGTAGGCCACCCTATCCATATATGTCTGGAGCTGGACAAACTAAAACCACTCCTAAGCTCCGAAATAAATATCGCGGAAAAAAGTTCCCGTAAAAAGGAACCAGCCACCAAAAACCAAGGCAAGGCATTGCGCACCAACAATCATATAAAGATGATACCTCCATGCAATCAAATGGAGAAGAACCTCACATCATTTTATACTTGCAGGAGGCACGAAAGTCACCACAAAGTCTCTCGTTCATCTTCCTTCCTATCATATGTTGTGAATTTACGATGAACATGACCATTTCATCGACGACTGTGCAACCCTGGAGCTCATCCAAAGATGGTATCTAGTGGACTGAGTGTATTATGTTGGCTAGCGAGCAACCCAGTTTTCATGTCCGATATGTTCTAGCAATCACCCATTAGAGAAGTTCCATTACAACCCTCGGTTTCACTTAGCGCGAACCAGTTTACACACGGCCATAGTTCACCTCTCACTAGAAGACGAATCTGACATAGAATCCATGGATAGCTCAATAAGGTCCAAGCCATCAAAGAGGTACCTCCACCTCGAACCCTCAAGCAACTACAAAGCTTGCAGGGAAAGGCAAACTTTCTCAGATGTTTTGTCCCAGACTATGCCACTTGTGCTCAAGGATTCCTACGTCTCCTTTGTCAGAACATCCCCTTCAAATGGTACAATTAAGCCCAACAATCATTTGAGGCGCTGAAAGACACATTATCCTCAACACCATTGATCAGTCCCCTAGACTACAATAAGGACTACATCCTGTATCTATCAGCATCCGAGACTGCTTTGGCTGGGGTATTAATCGAGGAAGGCCTAGATGGTAAGGATCACGTAATATATTATGTTAGTGAAACCTTATCAGGCCCCACATTAAGATCTAATCCTAAAGAAAAGACTTTCCTAGCATTAATACAGGCAGTCCAAATATTTCTCCACTACATTATCTTAAGGACTACAACAGTCATCGCAGATATTAACCCCATCAAATACCTGCTCACGCGTCATTTAATGAACGATAAGTACACTTGCTGTTTAGACATTATGTAAGAATTAGACTTACAGTTTCACTCCCCCAAGAGTAAGAAGGCTTTAATTTTAGCTGAGTTCATTACGGACCTCCCAAGTCATACCATAGGATCACCAGTCAACGATTCTCTACTGGATTAACATCTCTTCCTAGTAACAACCAATCTCTTGTTATCTTGCTTATCACACAATTTCATATAAGATCCCCTCAATATTACTTAAGCCCAAAGTGGTTTACCTGAAAAGTATAAAATATTTACCTAAAAGTGAGACTTCCTTGCTTAGTGATATGCATTAATCCAGACCATAATATTTACTCAATCTAAATTAGTTTCAATGCAATTTTTATAGGTATTTGAAGGATGACTAAGTGGGAAAAAATTAACAAGTTGGAAGTTGAAGACCCAGAGGATATGATCATATTTTCAGCTGAAGACTTAACATGGACAGAGGTTGATGGAGACCAAGTTGCAGTTATTCCATATTGTCGACTTGATGATTTTATAAGTGGAGAGGAATCAAATGAATTGGCACCCACTCAGTTTCTTCTTAAGTCTCATCGAATTAAAAATGTAGAGGATATAAAACACACATATTGTTCAACATATCTGGAGTATGCTATGTGAGTCTCTATATATTTTTTCAATATACGTATAATTATTTCAATATGCATAAATGTTATATCTAATTTGTTGTAATTTTTTTACATATAGTTATTGGTGTGCATATGGTCTGAGGTCACAAAAGAAAATTATCAGTGCATCCTCATATCAAAAGACAAACCTCAATCAACATGAAAGTATTAAAGTTGGTTGTCAATGTCACTTCATTGTACGACAACTTCAACTTAGACCAGATGATGCTGTAATAATATATACTGCATGTAGGCATATTAATCAATCTAATGTTGTTTGTCACGGGAAATATGCAATAGATAAGCCTATGCGATTCAATTATGCACCACATTTAACAAGGTATATGTGATCTAGCACTGTCCAAAATTTCGTTCAAAGAGGTTTTAATGTTTCAATGATATGGGACAAGTTCATCTCTGATGTGAAGGATGAATTTGGTGAGTTATACATAGGGATATCTCGAGATACATACATGACAAGACAAGATATATTAAACATTTACAATGATAACATAAGGCTAAAGTATATTAAAGATCAAAGTGATCCAAACAATGTATAATGTTGGTATAAGGAAAACCCTGAGAGTTTTTCTTCGACCAGAAATAAGATATTATTGAAAACATCCCTTTTATCATAGGCATACAAACAAAGTGGATGTGTTCAATGATGATAAAATACTCTCACAATAATATTCTCTCAATGGATTCAACATTTAGTAAAAATAAATATGGGGTGAGTACATATTTATCCTAAATCCGATTCATTTATTCAATATCATATTAATGCATGTATCTTATATAATTATAATTATGCACATTGTTTGCAATATAGTATCAACTTTACACTTTAATGGTTTTAGAAGAACATCACAATGCGACATTACTTTTGATGAATTTATTTAGAATGGATTTATCTTTTCTATTTACAAATTATAAGGTTTGCATGTTACGTTACTTTTATATTTATATCTTGCTCGTTGTTGAATGCATGGAAGAACATATAATTACCATGGAAATTTGCTTATTTATAATAATAGATGTATCATGTACATTTAGAGAACATGGAAAAATATAGGTGCTAATATTAGCAAGTGGGCTAATTTTCCATGTTTTTTCAAAAAAAAGATTCACTAATTTTCATATTTTCTAAAAAATGATTAGCCCAAAATTTATGAATTATTTTTTTTACACTAAAAATAGTCAATATTTTATAGATACAACATAAAATCATTAGAAATTTCAATACTTTTACAAATATATCTCCTATCATTTTATAAGTTGCATATTAGGAACTAGGAGTATTTGTCAAGGGTTCTAAACTTTAAGATAAATTTTAATTTTCAAAATTTTCCCTGGAACAGAGCATATATTATGTACATGATATTAATGTAAATCTATCATGTACATGAAATTAATCTTATGCATTTTGATTTTACAAGTAATTGATTAATGTAATTTTTGCAGCAATATCAATTTAGAAATGCATGAGATTTCATTATTTATGTTGGGAATGAAGTACCATTTTGCAAAAAATAAAAACGTATGGCAAAATAAAATGCACATTAAAAAGTGTTGTTCCTTATAGGGAACAACAATTGTTCCCTATAGAGAATAGCAAAGAAAATGCACATGAAAAAGTGTTGTTCCCTATAGGGAATAGCAGTTGTTCCCTGTAGGGAACAACAAAAGAAAATACACATGAAAAAGTGTTGTTCCTTATAGGGAACAACAGATGTTCCCTGTAGAGAACAACAAATAAAATGCAAACGAAAAAGTATTTTTCCCTATAGGGAACAATAGCTGTTCCCTGTAGGGAACATCAAAAAAAAATACACACGAAAAAGTGTTGTTACTTATAGGAAACAACAGCGGTTCCCTGTAGGGAACAGCAAATAAAATGCACACAAAAAAGTGTTGTTCCCTATAGGGAACAGTAGTTGTTCTCTGGAGGGAAAAGAAAAAGAAAATACACACAAAAAAGTGTTGTTCCCTGTAGGGAATAGCAAAAGAAAATACACACAAAAAAATATTGTTCCTTATAGGGAACATCAAAGAAAATGCACATGAAAAAGTGTTGTTCTCTATAGGGAACAACAGTTGTTCCGTATATGTGCATATGAGTATGTGCGTATACAAAAGATATTTGCATATTATGGAAGATATGCGCACATAAGGAAGATATTCGGAGATATAGAAGTTGTACATGTATGAAAGATGTGCAGGTACGGAAGTTGCACAAATTCTATATATTTGCATATTTTGTATCACATATCCTCCATATATGCATAGTTTATGTATATGTGCATATATTCTATATATGCACAACTTCCTTATATGTGCAATTTCTGTATATACATATATCTTCTGTATATATGCAAGTTTTGTAAATGTGCATATCTTTCGGATATGCACTTCTTCTATATATGTGCATATATTCAGTATATGCGCATATACAGAAGATATGTGTATATACAAAAGAAACACATATACATAAGTTTCACATGTACAAAATTTGTGTATATACAGAAGTTGTGCATATATAGAGACTTTTGTATGCATATTACGGAAGTTATGCATAACTTCCGTATATGCGTAGATATTTCGTATATGCGCATATCTTCTGTGCCTATAATAAAGAATTACATATACAAAAGAAACACATAGACGAAAGACATGCACATATACGAAAGTTATGAAAATATGGAAGACATGTGCATATATGTATAGCTTATGTATATGCGCATATATTTTCTATATGCACAACTTTCTTATATATGCAACTTATGTATATACATATATCTTTTGTATATGCGCAAGTTTTGTAAATGTGCATAACCTTTGTATATGCGCAACTTATGTATATGTGCATATATTCAGTATATGCGCATATATGGAAGATATGTGCATATACAGAATATACACATCTACATAAGTTGCATATATATGGAAGTTGTACATATATGGAAGTTTCACATATATAGAGAGTTGTGTATGCATCTTACAGAAGTTATGCACAAATTTCGTATATGTGCAAATCTTCTGTATATGCGCATATGAGTATGTGCGTATACAAAATATATCTGCATATTATGGAAGATATGCACACATAAGGAAGATATGCGGATATATAGAAATTGTACATGTACGAAAGATGTGCAAGTACGGAAGTTGCACAAATTCTATATATTTTCATATTTTGTATCGCATATCTTCCACAAATGCATAGCTTATTTATATGCACAACTTCGTTATATGCGCATATCTTTCGTTTATGCGCAACTTCCGTATATACATATATCTTCTGTATATACGCAAGTTTTGTAAATGTGCATATCTTTCGTATATTAACTTATTCCATATATGTGCATATATTCAGTATATGCGCATATATAGAAGATATGTTCATATACAAAAGATACACATATACATAAGTTGCACATGTACCAAAGTTGTGCATATACAGAAGTTGCGCATATATAGAGACTTATGCACAACTTCCGTATATGTGCAACATCCGTATATGCGCATATCTTCTGTGCCTATAATAAAGAATTACATATACAGAAGAAGCACATAGATAAAAGACATGCATATATATGAAAGTTATGCAAATATGGAAGACATGTGCATATATGCATAGCTTATGTATATGCACAAATTTCGTATATGTGCAACTTCTGTATATACATATATCTTTTGTATATGCGCAATTTTTGTAAATGTGCATATCTTTCGTATATGCGCAACTTCTGTATATGTGCATATATTCAGTATATGCGCATATACGGAAAATATGTGCAAATACAGAAGATACACATATACGAAAGTTGTGCATATACGAAAGTTGCACGTATATAGAGACTTGTGCATGCATATTACAAAAGTTATGCACAACTTTCGTATATGCGCATATCTTCTGTATATGCGCAACTTCCGTATATGCGCAAATATTCAGTATACGCACAACATCCGTATATGCGCATATGATTATGTGCGTATACAAAAGATATTTGCATATTATGGAAGATATGCACACATAAGGAAGAAATGTGGATATATAAAAGTTGTACATGTACGAAAGAAGTGCAAGTACGGAAGTTGCACAAATTCCATATATTTTTATATTTTGTATTACATATCTCCCATATATGCATAGCTTATGTATATGTGCATATATTATATATATGCACAACTTTCTTATATGCACATATATTTCATATTTGCAACTTCTGTATATATATATATATATATATATATATATCTTCTGTATATGCGCAACTTTTGTAAATGTGCATATCTTTCGTATACGCACTTCTTCTATATATGTGCATATATTCAGTATATGGTGCATATATGGAAGATATGTGCATATACAAAAGATACATATATACATAAGTTACACATGTACCAAAGTTGTGCACATACAGAAGTTGCGCATATATAGAGACTTGTGTATGCATATTACGAAAGTTATGCACAACTTTCGTATATGTGTAAATATTTTATATATGTGCATATCTTCCGTATATTCGCATAATTTCCTGTATATGCGCATATCTTTTGTATATGTGCAACATCCGTATATGCGTATATCTTATGTGCCTAAATAAATAATTACATATACAGAAAAATCACATAGACAGAAGACATGCACATATACGAAAGTTATGAAAATATGGAAGACATGTGCATATATGCATAGCTTATGTATATGCGCAATTTTTGTAAATGTGCATATCTTTTGTATATGTGCAACTTCCATATATGTGCATATATTTAGTATATGCGCATATACAGAAGATATACATACACATAAGTTGCACATATACGGAAGTTGCACATATATAGAGACTTGCGTATGCATATTACAGAAGTTATGCACAACTTCCGTATATGTTCATATCTTCTATATATGCGCAACATCCGTATATGCGCATATGAGTATGTGCGTATACAAAAGATATCTGCATATTATGGAAGATATGAACACATAAGGAATATATGCGGATATATAGAAATTGTACATGTATGAAAGATGTGCAAGTACGAAAGTTGCACAAATTCTATATATTTGCATATTTTGTATCACATATCTTCCACAAATGCATAGGTTATGTATATGCGCATATATTCTGTATATGCACAACTTCCTTATATGTGCATATATTTCGTATATACGCAACTTCCGTATATACATATATCTTCTGTATATGCACAAGTTTTGTAAATGTGCATATCTTTCGTATATGCACTTCTTCCATATATGTGCATATATTCAGTATATGCGCACATACGGAATATATGTGCATATACAAAAGATACACATATACATAAGTTGCACATGTACAAAATTTGTGCATATATAGAGACTTGTGTATCCATATAACGGAAGTTATGCATAATTTCCGTATATGGGTAAATATTTCGTATATGCTCGTATCTTCTGTATATTCACATATCTTCTGTATATGTGCATATCTTCCATATATGCGCATATCTTCTCTTCTTATAATAAATAATTACATATACAGAAGAAACACATAGATGGAAGACATTCACATATACGAATGTTATGCAAATATGGAAGACATGTGCATATATAGAAGCTAGAGTTCCGCACAACGTTAGTATAAGCGCATATCTTTCGTATATGTACAACTTCCATAAATGCACATATAGTCCATATATGTACAAACTCTATAAATACACATATATTTCATATATGTACAACTTTTATATATGCGTATACACCGAAGTTGCACACATATGAAAAAACTATGTATATACGGAGGTTAGAGTTGTACATGGATATGTGCATATATAAAAGTTGCGAATATATGGAAGATATGCGAATTTACAGAAGATATTCGTATTTACAAAAGATATACTCATATATGAAAGATATGCTCATATACAAGATATGCTCATATGCTCATATACAAATGATATCCACATTTATAAAACTTACGCATATAGAGAAGATATATGTATATACGAAAGTTGCGCATATAAGGAAGTTGTTCATATACAAAATATATGCACATATACATAAGCTATGCATACGATACAAAATATGAAAATATATAAAATTTGTGCAACTTCCCTACTTGCACATATTTCATACATGTACAACTTCTATATATCAGCATATCTTTCGTATGTGTGCATATCTTCTATAAATGCATATATCTTTTGTATATGTGCAAATTTTATATATGAAAATATCTTTTGTATATGCACATTCTCATATGAGCATATACAAATGTTGTGCATATACAGAAGATTATGTGCATATACAGTTGCACATATATGAAGATATGTGCATATGTGGAATATTTGCACATATACGGAAGATATGCGAATATATGGAAGTTGTACATAACTTCCGTAACATGGATACACTAGTATCTATATACTCGTAACTTCTGTATATGTGTATCTTATGTATATACACATATATGGAACATACACACATTTACAAAACTTTTGCATATACAAAATATATACACATATACGGAAGATATACACATATACGAAAAATATGCGCATAAGGAAGTTGCACATCTACATAATATATGCGCATATACAAAATCTCCAAAAATAGAAGAAAAGAGAGATCAACACCTTAGAAATCAACCACTTCGAGGGGGAAACCTCCAATACATTACATAAATGAACAATTTTTCGATGATACAAATGACCAAAACCTCTTTCTATATATAGGAGTCCATGGGCCCACAACATAATCCTAGTCAACCTAACAATAACAATGTAAGGGCACAATAATAACAATATTGGTGTTACAAGGGTACAACAATAACAATAAGGGGGCTACACTAATAACAATAAGGGACTAAACTAGTAATATAGGGACCTAACATATGGAATATATACGCATATACAAAGATATGTGCATATATGGAATATTTTCACATATACGGAAGTTGCGCATATACGGAAGGTATGCACATATATGGAAGTTGTGAATAACTTCCGTAATATGGATACACTAGTCTCTATATAATCGTAACTTTCGTATATGCACAACTTTTGTATATGTGTAACTTATGTATATGTATATCTTTTGTATATGCATATATCTTCCATATATGTGCATATATTGAATATATGCACATATATGGAAAAACTGTATATATGAAAGATACGCACATTTACAAAACTTGTGCATATACAAAATATATATGCATATACGGAAGATATACACATATATGAAAAATATGTGCATATAAGGAAGTTGCACATCTATAGAATATATGTGCATATACAGAAGCTATGCATATATGGAAGATATGCGATACAAAATATTCACACATACGAAAGTTGTGCATATACGAAAGTTTTGCATATATGAAATATATGAGCATATACCGAAGTTCTTCATATACAAAAGATATGTGATACAAAATATGCACGTATACGAAATTTGCGCATATATGGAAGATATGTGCATATGTGGAAGATATGCACATATATAAAGACTCACGTATCCGTATTATGAAATATGCACAAAACTTCTATATACATTCAACTCTTGTATATGTGCACATACAGAAAATATACACAAGATACAAAATATATGGGCATTAGCTTTCATTATTTATGTTGGAAATGAAGTTCCATTTTGCAAAAAATAAAAACGTATAGTTGGACCAATTTGGAATACAAATACATGAATTTAGACTTGTATTTATGACAAAATCTTCATTAAATTTTGAATTCATGATGTTGATTTGATGTTATACCTTATGATTATTATATTATATACGTACTAAAGCTAAGTATATAAGGAGGTTAAAGTTGTGCACAACTTCTGTATATGCAGATATATGGAAGTTGCGTATATATATAAGTTGTGCATATCTTTTGTATATGTGTATATCTTTTGTATATGCACATATACAAGAGTTGAGCATATATAGATGTTTTGTGCATCTTTCGTAATACGCATACACAAGTCTTTATATATGTGCATATCTTCCGCTGTGCAACTTTCATATATGTGCATATTTTGAATCGCATATCTTCCGTATATCAAGAACTTTCATATATGCGCATATCTTCTGCATATGTAAAACTTCTGTAGATGTGCATATCTTCTGTATATGCCCATATCTTACGTATATACACATCTTTTTTATATGTGCATATTTTGTATCACATATCTTCCTTATATGCATAGCTTTTATAGATGTGAAACTTTCTTATATGCGCATATATTTCGTATATGCGAAATTTCTGTATATGCGTATATCTCTTGTATATGCACAAGTTTTGTAAATGTACATATATTTTGTATATGCGCTTCTTTCATTTTTGTGCATATTTTCGTATATGCGCATATACGGAAGATATGTGCATATACAGAAGATACATATATACATAAGTTTCACATATACAAAAGTTGTGCATATACGAAAATTGCGCATATATAGAGACTTGTCTATGCATATTACGGAAGTTAAGCACAACTTCCATATATGTGCATTTCTTCTATATATGTACAACTTCCGTATATGCACAGATCTTCCGTATATGTGAAACTTTCGTATATGCGCATAATCTTTTGTATATGCACATATCCTCCATATATGTGCAACATTCATATATGCGCATATGAGTATGTGCATATACAAAAGATATTTGTATATATAAAAGTTTCACATAAACAGAAGATATACGTATTTATAGAAGATATGTGCACCTACGAAAGATATGCAGATATATAGAAGTTTTACATGTATGAAATATGTGCAAGTACGGAAGTTGCACAAATTTTAAATATTTTCATATTTTGTATCACATATCTTCCATATATCATAGCTTATGTATATGTGCAAATATTTTATATATGCACAACTTCTTTATATGCGCATATATTTAGTATATATGCATAACTTTTGTTTATACATATATCTTCTATATATGCACAAGTTTTGTAAATGTGGATATCTTTCGTATATGCGCAACTTCTGTATATACATATATCTTCTGTATATGTGCATGTTTTGTAAATGTGCATATCTTTCGTATATGCACTTCTCCCATATATGTGCATATACAGAAGATATGTGTATATATAGAAGATACACATACACAAAGGATATGCACATATACAGAAGTTGTGCATATACAGAAGATATACATATACATAAGTTGCACATATACATAAGTTGTGCATATATGTAAGTTACGCACATATAGAGATTTGTGTATGGATATTACGGAAGTTACACACAACTTATGTATATGTAGATATATGAAAGTTGTGTATATATCTAAGTTGTGCATATCTTTCGTACATGTGCATATCTTCTATATATGCACATATCTTCTATGCATGTGCAATTTCCATATATACACATATCTTCTATATATGTGTGTTACACAGTAATTTGTCACCGTCCCTGCAATTCCCATCTCGCCCATTGGAGGGTCATTTTTGTGACCAATAAGCAGTGTCATGCCTTGCAAATACCATCATTTCATCCCTTTCCATGAGGACAACATTCCTTCTGTTGATCATTTCCTGAGCAGAGCCCTAAAAACACCTGTTTTTGCATTGGCGCTGGTAGCCCGTTATGTACCCGCGCCAATGGGGGGAAATTAACACTGAGCCCGCGCCAATTGGCGCTCTGTCCCAGTGTTGCACCCGCGCCACTCTGTTTATGGAAAGTTTTTTAAAAAAGGAGGCGAAGTTTCGATTACAACAACTTCGTGGATGAGTCATCAGGAGTGGTTTCGACTGAATAACCACGGCCTTCCTCCTTTGGCCTTTTGTTTCCACCATATGGGGAACCTCCCAAAGGATAAGGCCTCCCTTCCACTATTGTAGGGATCCCAACCTTTTCCTCTCCTCTATAAATATAGCCTTCATCCACGGATGAAGGGGCTGAGGCCTAATGGTCAGTACCAAGGGCCGAAAGTCTGAAGGTCAAGCTTTGGCATCTCCTTATTCCCAAGCGCCCTCAGGCCGTAAAGAATCCCTTCTTTCCCTTGGTGGCCCATTAAGCAAGGAGACCATTGTTACGAGACTCTGGAGAGGTTTCCCTTTCCTTGGCGAGCTTTGCGAGACGTGGACAACCTGGGACCCGTTCGAAGGAGGCTGCGACGTCAGAACTCGGTTGTAACTTCTATTCGTTTATCACTTTAATAGATGACTATGATTATGGTTCCACTCCTTTTGCAATCATGTTAATGCGAGTGATATCTTTTCTGACCGATATTTAGTTACGTATGCTGGTTCCTATGCATGTATCTGTTCGTCTCTTCTGTGTGCAGGTGTTCGTCCACGGAGATCGTGGAAGGATTGTGATCTACCAGGGCTGAAGGACGGGGGCATCTTCTTCTTCGCATCTAGCGTTGGAACTGTGTAGGTTCTTATCCCAAATCTTTCATTCGTAACTAGGAGCCTGCGTCATAGCATTGTTTGCTTGTTGCTAGACCCCTGCTGGGCTAGTAGGGATCGCCTCTGTCCGCAGAGGGGATTTACCTTCTCAACAAATTGGCGACTCCGCTGGGGATCGTCCGGTTTTCCTTGTCTCGTTTATGATTGGTTCGCTTTGATTGTTTCTCCTTGCTTGATGAACCTTCTGGGTTGGGTTCTCTCATTATTTTAGCCTTGTGGTTTGCTTAGCTTTGCTTAGCTTGTGTTGGTCTTTTTCTCTGATTAGCTTGTTTTTAGTTTTCATTGAAGAATTCGACTGGCGCGGGTTTTTACCTGACAGTCGCGCCACTTGGCGCGTGTTGCATTTGTCTGTCTCGCGCCACTCGGCCTCTGGCGCTAGTTTCAAGGCCACAGTCGCGCCACCCCTGTGACTTTTTTGAAGTTCTTCAATTTTTGGCTTTCTGAGCTTGACCAATACTTTTCTTCTTGATTCCCTGATTGTTTGAGTGCATTGGAGCTTGGTTTGACTGGAATTCACCGCTATCCTTTGGTTGTTTGCCTCTATCTATCGGTTTCACGATTTGAGCCCTAGGGCATCTAGTGGCATAGTGAATCGAGCCCTCCTTGGGAGCTTTGGTGTCTTGATTGTCCTGTCGACTTGTTGCTTAACCCTCCATGCCCTCTTAGCATTCTTTGATTGTTTTGTTGCGTCTTTTGAGTGATTGTTCGTTCTTTCATTCAGGATTCGTTTGCCCTTGCTTTGGACCCAGATCACACGGTCCATTGGGGTGTTTTTGAGTCTTTCTTCGATTTGAGAGACTTTGGGTCGATTTAGTGATTTGGTTGCTTGCTTGGTGAGTGAATGTTGTTTGCTTTGCTCTCTTAGTTATCATTTCTCTAATTGTTCCTTTTGTTTTCAGTGCACATTAGCCATTAGACATTGAAAATTTTAAAAAAAAAAATATAATCTCTTTTGTTTTTTTAATTAGTGCAAATTGTCATCTTTTCCGTATCACTAGTGATTAGTGTTTGAATGAAAAATGTGCAATTGCATTAGTTGCATTAGAGACATTCTTGTTTGTATTCCGTTCATTTCGTTGGTATTAAAGCTCTCAACTCTCATTTAACTAGTTTTCATCGAACGAAATGTTGCATCGTGGCATATAGCTTGCATTTAGGAGACACTACATACGATAAGGCCTGGAAATTGAAACTTAATTGAAGATCAACTGTAAAATTCATTCAATTAACCTAAGGCAACATTGGAACTTAACGCAACATATTTAGAAGGTCTAGGCTAGAGACGTGTTTCGGCGTCGTTAAACCTAGCAGCTGTCGTTCGCCTGTTGGCTTTAGACAGCGCTAGTACGGACTTGCGCTCCCCGTACCGTCGCGTATATAAAGGGAGACCCCTATAAGTTTTCAATCCTTTATCCACAGGAAGCCGAGTCTGCCGCCCTATACCCGTGATACACCGAACACAGCATTCGGGGAGACTACCTGCACGTACGGAAAGTCCTTGGTCGATTTTTGTTTCATTATTTGAAACCAAGGTGTATATTGCAGTTCACGGATATTTGGTACACCCTTTGTGCCTAGTTTTTCCTGAGCAGTCATTTGGTCTTTTCTGACTCCCTAAACTTGAAAAGACCGTCAAGCGCTTGTCCTTTCACGCTTGTGTCAACTCCGAAAGAGATAGAGTCATCTTTTTATCGTTTCTCGACTCTTGAAACATGAAACGGTAGAATTTCTTACTTTCCAATGTGGTAAAATTAATCGCCCACGATTACACGCCTGCTTAGATATTGCTTGTTGATCGTTTGATCGTGTGTCTTAACTCGTTTTCAGCCCGTGTGTGCTTTTGAGTTTTGATGGCAACTTTTTCAGAGTTCACCAACCAAGGAATCCCCTCAGAAGGGAATCCCGGTCATTTTCCTCCTTTTGGAAATGTTGGTGCTCCTTACATGGCGACGTTGTCCCTTCCTGGGTTAACTGTTGGGTTGCCTGTTTGGTTGTTCTCAACCTCTGTCGTTCCAAATGTCTCAGTTACTGGTCAATCAGTTCCTCCACCCGAACCACATCATGTTGATTCTAAGGTGGACCTCTCCCCTTCTTCGCCTGTTTCTGAGTCCTCCTCCTCCTCTTCGCCTGGTGAAAGTCTGGATTCGAGTAACCAGGTGGCTAAGAAGAAGAAGAAGAAGACAAAGAAGAAGAAGTCTGACAAGCGAGAGGTTAAATGTACGGCTACTGCCTCCGAGATATCTCCTCTTGATAAACCTTCCAACCCTCCTCGGAAAGTCAAGTTCCCCTGCATGTTGTGCACGGGAGACCATCTTCTTCGAGACTGCCCTGGCATTCCCAAGGTACTCGAAGTATGGACCAACGGTCGCCCACCGTTGTCTTTGGCTTCCGGGAGTCAGGTTGGGGGCACTGGTAAGGCTCCTAAGAAGCAGGGTAAGATCACCAATCCCTGTAAGTTGTGTGAAGGGCACCATGCTATTCACCTTTGTCCTTATATGGATGAAGCCAAGCGAGTCTTGGACAACCTGATTGTTTCTACACCACGCCTCCCGGCTGGTTATAAACAGCTTTCTGTGAGTCTTCCACCGGCTGATGCCGTGATTGGTCAAGGGTCATCCTTGGTCGATCCCACTCCTCCAGAAATTCAGATTCAGGAATCCGTTCCCGACCAACCATTGGTCGTGGGATCGGTTGAACTGGCCCCGTCCGCGGTGCACCAGGTCTTTTCTGTCGAGAGTGGATCTCGCACCCCTCATGTCCTTCTGGTCTCTTCAGATTCTTCAGGCTTGGAGAAAGATTCTCCTGTCCCTGTACTTCAAGAAGTTGCTCCTCTGCCTCCCAAAATGGAGGCTACGGAGGATATTCCTCCCACCTTTGAGATGGAGGTTGTGGAGGATGCTCCTTCTTCTTCCGTAACACCAGGGGAAGACCATCTTGGTTCGATGGTAGCCCCTCCAAGTAGTTTGGTCGCTTCCTTCGATTGGAGTCGATTTTCAGGATACCGCCTTCCGTCTTATGTGCCTTTCGAGATCACAGTACAGGCTCTTGGTCTGGTTGTACCCAGCACCATTATAGACGAAGGTGCGTCTGTTAGTATTCTGTCTTCAACTACCTGGCAAGCTTTTGGTTCGCCGCCGCTTGCGCCTGTTACGCAGAATCTGTTGGCATTCAATAGAAGGACGAGTCAACCGTTGGGGATCCTTCCAAGGTTACCAATTACTTTGGGAGGGAAAACCGTCCATATGGATGTGATGGTCGTTCCAGGCCCCTTGGATTTTCATCTGCTCCTGGGGCACGATTACACCTATGCCATGGGAGCGCTTGTCTCCTCCCTTTTTCGTGTGGCCTGTTTTCCACATGAAGGACGGATTGTGACCATTGATCAGCTGTCGTTCTTTGGTCCCAATGTAGCATCTGCTCCGCCATCACCCCCTCCTGGTTTTTATCCACCCATTGTATCTGCTCCACCGCAGGTCAACTATGTGGCTACTTACCCCGTGCATGTGCTCAGTGATGATGCCGTTGTGCATAATGTGCTGGGGGCATTGGGTCCTGACTTCCAGGATGTTTTCCTTCCATCGGGAGTGGAACTCTTGGAAGCGCTGACTTCTTGTTCATTATGATGAGGTTCTCGGAGCATAGTTCCTTCATTTGTGTCAAGCTCCTTAAAAAATGAAACAAGGTCGTCGGAGCATAGTTCCTTGTCTTGTGTCAAGCTCCTTAAAAAATGAAACAAGGTTTGTCGGAGCATAGTTCCTGGTCTTGTGTCAAGCTCCCTAAACCATGAAACAAGGTGTTTGAGGATAGTTCTTTTAATGTGTCAACCTCGTTAAAATAATGAAACACGTTCTCGTTCAATTCGAGTCTTTGATAAGATCTCGTAAAATCCCAGTCGAGTCTTTTCTTTTGATCTTGTAATTTGAACCTTCACTCCATCTGCTTTTCATATGGATTGAAGCTTGGGGGCATGTACCTCGAATTGAGTCACCATGCCGGGGGCATGCTTACTTTTTCAAGCATAGTTTGTTTCCGTTTCAAGCTTGTGTAAAAATGAAACCGGTTTCAAGCATAGTTTATCTTTGTTTCAAGCTTGTGTAAAAATGAAAACATTCTTATTTTACCTCTTGTGATTGCCATTTTATCAGCCTATTTCTGCCAGATGAGCCTTGGTTTTCTCACTCCATTGTCACTATCTGCTTGGCCGATCATATGCCTTCACTTGGTTGTTTTACCTGTTCCTGAGGAACCGCTGCTATGAGTGGTCTTGTTAGCCAGCCTCTCGACCTTTATTTGTTCAGAGTAGTTCCACCATTACCGGAACCAGTTGCTACCCTTTATACCACTCGTTCCTCCGGGAGGAGTCATCTTTCAGCTCTTTTCTGACTCTCTAAACATGAAAAGATTGCCGAGGCCCTTGTCGTTTCGATCTCGTTAAAATGGACACGAATCGACATTCACCCGGTATAAGTTTAACCCTTTTTCGGGCCGGGATGGATTGATTACGAAAAAGGAATACCCTAGCCTATTGCGACTAGGAGGTTTTCCCGGATATTGTTTTCTACCTTTTCGGATCTGGGGAACTATTTACGAAAAGGGATCTGTGGAGTTTTCTTTTCCGCTGTCTTTTCAAACTCTCTAAACATGAAAAGACGCCGAGTTCTTCCTTTGTCAGACTCGTTAAACCCTGATGACATCGGATCTAGTCGAAATGACGTTCTCCGAGTTCCTCCTTCCTAGGACTCGTTAAATGCACTAGGATGGATTCGCCCGAAGGGCGGACTTATATGACAAGCATATGGTATCCTCTTCAAGCTTGTGTAAAAATAAAGAGGTACTCACCGAAATGGTGGGGGAAAAAATGGAACCATCGTCGTTGTCATTGGCAGTATGTCGCTCTTGAACATGGCACTTGTCCGCATTCGTGTCGGGTTGGGGACATCTCATCTCGTTTCTTCACTTTGCTTCCATGGGTTTGGGTAATCTCTTTTGACCTCTCATCTGTTCACTGCCTCGTCACCATGACCTCTGATTCGTTGATGTCAAATACTGCCAAGTCCATTGTCGTGCCGTTCATATGTTCAAGAGAAGTTGGCCTCTGCAAATATCAACCTTCCTCTGTTTCTCATATGGTCTTGATTCACAACAAAACATTATGTTCCTCTGTCTCGTGTCGATGATGTGGGAATCATTATGGCCCACCTTCGATCAAGGTCACTTCCTGTCGACTTCAACTCATTATCCAGGAAGTTGGTCTAGAGACTCCCGATGGTACCTTGGAGCCTGCATGCCTTAATGGCAGGTTCGTCGCATTCGACGAGAGGTTTTCATTATTGGCCTCCGATCGGATGATTCTGCGGGTGTTCGACGTCAGCTCATTTATTCACACGCCGTAGATTGTACCGGTAGTACCTTGAGGACCATCGTCATTATTGGTGGTTTCTCTCGCGTCTGTTAACGGCTTTCATTATTGGCTGGTAATCAGACGATGTTCTTGCATGTTCGACATCAGCTCACATATTCGCATGCTTGAACTTGTACTTTATTTGGGTCGAGATGGAGCGCAAGACCCTGGATTGTGTCTGTTGTAATCCAGGCTGCGATTGTGGATTATTATTATTTTGTACATGACTCACTGATTGGATGGCTGTGACCATACCTGAGTCTATTTATTTGATCTTAGTCGGATGGCTGCGCCCATACCCTGGATCCGGATTATAGCATACTCTGTTTCGGATGGCTGCGTCCATGCCACTTATACATCATTTACTTGAGATATCAGTTGTATCTTTCTGCGCAGGTTTTCCGATGGCGGGCCTTCAATTGAACATGTTCTTTGTAAGTTACTTCTACCCTCTCTCGGGCCTCATGCTTTAGGGGGCATCTGCTACGCAACATTTTGCGTCCCCTCACAACTCCATCTCCCATTGGAGGGGTCGTTTCGTGACCAATAAGCGTGTCATGCCTTGCAAAATACCATCATTGCATCCCTTTCCATGAGGACAACATTCCTTCGTCGATCATTTCCCCGAGCAAGAGCCCTAAAACACTGCTTTACCGGGCGCCGGTAGCCTGCTATGTACCCGCGCCAATGGGGGAAAATTAACATCGAGCCCGCCGCGCACTTTGGCGTCTTGGCCCCGGTTTCCTTGCCCGCGCCAATCTGTTTATGGAAAGTTTTTTTAAAAAGGAGGCGAAGTTTCGATTACAACAACTTCGTGGATGAGTCATCAGGAGTGGTTTCGACTGAATAACCACGGCCTTCCTCCTTTGTCCTCTTGTTTCCACCATATGGGGAACCTCCCAAAGGATAAGGCCTCCTTTCCACTATTGCAGGGATCCCAACCTCCTCCTCTCCTCTATAAATATAGCCTTCATCCATTGATGAAGGGGTCAAGGGCTTCCTATGGTCGAAGGGCTGAAGGGCCGAAAGTCTTGAAGTGCTGAAAGTCTTGAAGTGCCGAAGCTTTGCATCTCCTTATTCCCAAGCGCCTTTGTGTCAGAAAGAATCCCTTCTTTCCCTTAAGGCCCATTCAAGCGAGGAGACCATTGTTACGAGACTGGAGAGGTTTCCTTTCCTTGGCGAGCTTTGCGAGACGGGACAACCGGGAGACCCGTTCGAAGGAAGTCAGCGGCGACGTCGTAACTTGGTTGTAATTTCTATTCGTTTATCACTTTAATAGATGACTATGATTATGGTTCCACTCCTTTTTCTATCATGTTAATGCGAGTAATATCTTTTCTCGACCGATGTTTAGTTACGTATGTCAGTTCCTATGCTTGTATCTGTTTGTTCTTTCTGTGTGCAGGTGTTCATCCACGGAGATCGTGGAAGGATTGTGATCCGCCAGGACTGAAGGACGGGGGCATCTCTTTTTCAGATCGAGCGCTGGAATCCAGGTAGGTTCTTATCCCAAATCTTTCATTCGTAACTAGGAGCCTGCGTCATAGCATTGTTTCTTTGTTGCTAGACCCCTGCTGGGCTAGTAGGGATCGCCTCTGTCCGCAGAGGGGATTTACCTTCTCAACTGTGTATAAGAGAACCTACATATCTTCTATTCCTATAATAAAGAATTTCATATACAGAAGAAGCACATAGAAATAAGACATGCACATACGGAAGTTATGCAAATATGAAAGAAATGCACATATATAGAGGTTGGAGTTCTGTGCAACATCAGTATTAGGGCATATCTTCCGTATATGTAAAACTTCCATATATGGCTTGAATAGGAAGATATCGAAGGCCACACATAAGGATTTTTTTTAGTTATATTGGTCACGATAAATACCTTTTTTTCCCATCTCATTTTTGTAGATGGCATTCTTCTTTTTGGATAGGTTTCCTTGGCTCAATGGAAAAATATTTTTGCTATCATTTCTAATTTTGGGGCAGCATCAGGGTTGTTCATGGAAAAAAAAAAATCCTTGCTCATTCATGCTTCTGAGGATTAAGCCCATATTTGTGAGATTGCAAACTTTTTTTTGTCAATGTTTCCAATATTGATAGCGGGTTAAAATTCCTTCGTGTAATTTAAAACCAAATCATTATAAAATCAAGGATTTCAAGTGGTTTATTAAAAAGTATGAAGCCCGATTGAATTCATGAGCACATGGATGGTTGTTTCTCATCGAAATACTGACACTTTCTTAATTAGTATTACAAAGTATCTAGATATATTAGATGCACTTATATTTGATTCCCAAGCATGTCATTAAAAAAAATCATTTTTATCATCTCAAATTTTATTTGGTCGAGTGCTTGTGGGAAAGAAAAGATCCATATAGTTTTATTGGAAGTTCTCTCTTAGCTGAAAGAAGAAGGTGGATGGGGTTTGAAAAACATGGAGAAATTTCGTTGTTCCCTGAAAGTAAAGAGCTTCTGCCATGCATTATTCGAATCTGGCTTATGGAAGAAAATCATTTTGGAAAAATATTTAAAGGAGAAATCTCTTTATGTTTGTATAAAAAATGGCGCTAATTCATCAAAAAAATGTTCATACATCTGGTATGGTTTCATGATTTTTATAGATGCTAAAGTGGAGATTGGGTTGGATCCGTTCTGGGGATTTTGAGAATGTTATAAATTTATTATTCAAATGCCCATTCAGTGTGGCCATTTGAATTGGGGTCTTACAATGATTAAACATTGCAGTTGGCTGGATTTATGCACCTATTAATGGGTGCTTTATGGATTGGAATGCTAAATACATGGATGCCAAAATACTCCCTTTATTTATATTTTGGGGTATTTAGAGATGAAAAAATTATCTAAGTTTTCTAATATTCCCTTTGATATTGACAGGGATTGCAACAACATATGCTCATACTTCAAGGAATATGTATGTGGCTAAAAAGGGGATTAACAAATTATTTTAACCTATTGATTGTTGGGGAAAATATCATGTTGGTTTTTTCAATGGGGTTGCATAACAAAGGGTATGTAGTTGTGGCACATATATTGTTTTGTCGCCGGATAAATATTATCTTTTTAGTTGGAACAATGGTGTTGTGACCAATTCCAAGGTGGAGATCATGACTCTATGGGGCCTTATTTTATATGTTTGCTGGCTATCTATCAAGTCTTTGTATGTTTTTGGAGACTCTAAAGTCACTATTGACTGGGTCAATCATAGGTCCTTTTTCGAGCCTCCTTTTCTATCTAACTGGATGCTGAGGATCAAGACCTTGATTGAGTTTTAAAATATCTCACCTTTTCCCATATACTAAGGGAGAATAGAAATATTGAAGACACACAATAAAAGATAGGTTTATCATATCAAATGCGCAAGACAAACTTCATTTCTTTTTATCGCGACAATTTCCTTTGCTATGGAAATATCCATGTTTCAAGAACTCCACTTTATGCTGGAAATAGTTTTCATTTGACCTTATGGACATAGCTATGTTTTCTATTTTGTATTTCATTTTTAGATCTATATGTCCTTTCTCTAGTCTCTCTAGTCTTTTTGGTACATGGTTTTCATGTGATGCTTTTCCATATGATGATGTTTCTAGAATATGGTTTCCACATGGGACTTTTCTCCACACAGTGAAGTTTTTGATAGGAACCAAAAAAGAGTTATTATGTTTATTTCAGAATTTTAGATCATGTAAAATGTTTTTTTAATACAAAACCCATTGATTTTTCTTTCCGAAAAATTATAAAAAAGAAAGAAATATGATGTGAACTTATTACTATGATATCTAAAAGGTGTTTTCTTTCTTGAAAATATTATATTTCGACCCCTTAAATGTACAAACAATATAATCCAAAAATAATAACTATATCAAAATTATCCTATACATTTAAGGCATAATCTAACTTATAGACGAAATAGAAATTTTCACTCGAATCCTGCAAAACAATTTCAAGAACGAATGTGATTTTTTGTTGTTTAAAATGAATTTTTCAATGCGTAGACAGACTCAACACCCTGAAAACCCACGTGGGGCACTTGAACAACTTAAACTCAATTTTTTAAAAGTATTTTCCATATTTTGATTAAAATTAACGAGAAAAATGTCCTAAAAAAAGGCTATTTCATATATAAGTTGACTGTGCGTACATTTAATATTAACCCAAGTATTTTTCCTCATGGATTGGAATTTAATATTAGCCCAATATTTTGAACCCAAGATTCAAATTTGACATTTAATTTTAGCTTTGTGTTATTATATTAATCAGTATGTTTATTTTATAAGTTATTGGAATTCTTATTTAACTATAATAATTATTAGGTGGATGTAGGGATTTAATCACAAATCAAAGATTGAGATTTAAATCTGAAAAATAGTTATACCCTTATTTATTTATTTTTTAATTAAATTGATTAATTAAAAGATGTCATATGAACAAGTGTAAAATGAAATGAGTTATGGTTATTTGGGCATGTGGTACTGATAAACCATGGTATTCTAATAAAGTATATTTATAAATTAAAATATCCATCATAAAGTGAGAACTAATCTCCATGATTAAGAACCATGTTAGATGTTTTATGAATGGTGCTGATCACAGACTGGTGTTTACTAACTATTTTTATTGTTGCACTAGTATCCTCGTAGTTAAAGTACCTCCATTATTGATCACTCATTGAAATATTAGATTGATTAGTTAGTACTAATATTGGGTGGCATAGCAATTACTCATTAGTGACCATGAACCACTTCAAAAATAAATAAAAATAGAAACTATTTATATGGTTGCACTAATATATTATGTATTAAAGAAAATATCCATAATTTTTAAAATCTCACATTTTACAAAACAAAAAATAATAATTTATTCAAAAGATATTTCATTTAATTTTAAGAAAAACCAAAAGCAAATAACTTGGCCATAATTTGTTTGTACCTACCATCACTAATGCCTAGGAGAACTCATTAGTGACCACGAACCACTTAAAAAATAAATAAGAATAGAAACTATTTATTTGTTTTGGTGCTTGTGGGAAAGAAAAGATCCATATAATGTGATTGGAGGTTCTCTCTTAACTAAAAGAAGAAGGTGGATGGGGTTTGAAAAAAATTGAGAAATTTTGTTGGGCCTTGAATGTAAAGAGCTTCTGCCATTCATTATTCGGATATGGCTTATGGCAACCAATCATTTTGGAAAAATATTTAAAGGAGAAATATCTTTAGGTTTGTCTAAAAATGGTGCTAATTCATCAAAAAAATGTTCATACATATGGAATGGTTTCATGAAACTAAAGCATTGGTTACTTGGAAATCTTTATTGGGTGATTGTTAGAGATGCTAAAGTGGAGATTGGGTTGGATCCATTCTGGGGATTTCTTGGAAATCTCTCTTTTCCCATGGATATCATCCAACACATACATGACAAGGGGATTTTCTTCCTTAACCAAATGTGTTATATAAATGAGCCAACGAGTCTATATTCTATATGGATCAGATCCGGTGAGCTGTGATTAGTCGGTACACTAAAAAAAATTAGGATGAATATATTGTTAATATATATATGAAAATCAACCTATTTCGAGATGGGGCTGGCACTCTCATATGGGATGGGAAGACCCTTCAGTATATGACTTTTGTGGAGGATATTTACTGTCATCTATCGTCTTCTCATATGCTTTCCTAGGTGAATAGGTGGTATTGAAAAGTATGATCTTGGCATATCCCTCTGAAACTAAAATGATTTAGATGGTTGGTGTGGCATAACAATATTCTTACTTTGGATGACCTGGGAAAGAGAGGTTTCCTAGGTTCGGGTAGATATCGTATGTGTCAGGGTGATTGTGAGAATGTTATACATTTATTCTTCAAATGCCCATTCGGTGAGGCCATTTGAATTGGGGTCTTACAGTGATTAAAAATTGGATTTGGCTGGATTTATGCACCTATTAATGGGTGCTTTATGGATTCCAATACTAAATACATGGATGTCAAAACAATTCCTTTCTTTATATTTCGGGGTATTTGGAGATGCAAAAATTATCTTAGTTTTTATAATATTCCCTTTGATATTGACAGGGATTGCAACAACATCTGCTCATACTTCAAGGAATATGTATATGGCTAAAAATGGCATTAACAAATGATTTTAACCTATTGGTTGTTGGCGAAAATATCATTTTGGTTTCTTCAATGGGGTTGCAAAACAAAGGGTACGTGGTTGTGGCACATATATTGTTTTGTCGTCGGATCACTATTATCTTTTTAGTTGGAACAATGGTATTGTGACCAATTCTAATGTGGAGATCATGACTCTTTGGGGCATTCTTTTCTATGTTCATTGGCTATCTATCAAGATTTTGTATGTTTTTGGGGACTCTGAAGTCACTATTGACTGGGTCAATTATAGGTCCTTTTTCGAGCCTTCTTTGCTATCTAATTGGATGCTGAGGATCAAGACCTTGATCAGTTTTTGAAAGATCTCACCTTTTCCCATATATTAAGGGACAAGAGAACTATTGAATGCACACAATAAAAGATAGGTTTATCATATCAAATGAGCATTCATTAGTGACCACGAATCACTTAAAAAATAAATAAGAATAGAAACTATTTATATGGATGCACTAATATATTATGTATAAAAGAACATATCCATAATTTTTAAAATCTCACATTTATTTTCAAAACAAAAAATCATAATTTATTAAAAAGTATTTCATTTAATTTTAAGAAAAACCAAAAAACACCTAAAATAATTAAAGTGCATTTTTCACAAATAACTTCGTCATAAAGTTTTTATACCTACCATCACTAACGCCTAGGAGCCTAGAATAGACATGGTGGTGTTTTGTTAAGGTATTTTGTGGTGTAAATATTATTGATTATAAATTTTATGGGAAAAAAACTAACCATGTTAAGTGCTTGTTTTGCTTAGGCTGGATGTGATACCCAAGTGATTTTGACGGCTTAGATGGCCTTGGATTGTGGCTACTCAAACCACGAATTAGGCTTGCAATCCATCTCAAAACTTAGACCTAGCAAACAAAAAAACACTTACCATCAATAATGTAACAACAAATGTAGTCTACGCCCTTGTTTTCTTTGCTACTCAAACCAAAAAAAAATACCTACCATCACTTATGTAACACATGTAGTATTATAGTATTATACTCTTAAAAGTACTAAGCATCTGGAAATTGACATAACCTAACAAATATTAATTTATGTGGAAAATGTCATATTTATACTAAGTAGCCCCAATATTTCTTTGTGTTAGGAAAACAAGTTATGACTATCGACGTTTTATAAAAATATTCAATGCAATCCACTGTATTTCAAAACTATGGTTGATAATAGTAATGATTTTTTTGGTAAAGGGTGTGTATTCATGTACTTTTACATTTCCATTTAAATATTAAGATGTTTTATTTTAATATAAATAAATATATGTGAAAAAAATTAATACTAATTTAATTATATATATATATATATATATCGATATAATATTTTTTTTAAATATTAAACATAAATTTAATGGTTAAATTAATGAGGACAATCATCAATGACTACTATTCACTCTTGTGAGATGTTATTACCTCCTAGAAAAACAAGCTCTTAGCCAAGAAAAACAGTTTTAGTTTAAGGGCATTATTTCATTACGTCTTAGAAAAACAAGCTATTAGCCAAGAAAAACAGTTTTAGCTTTAGGGCACATTCGAGACCCAAATTACTATTTATATGTGAAATAATTTTATTAATATTTATTTTTTCAATTTATTTTACTTTAAAATTAATATAAAAAATAGACAATTTACTCTATCCAATCTATATCTCACAACCAATTTTCAGAACATTAAATCCATTTATATATTCAAAACGCATTTAAAATAACATAAAAATCTTGAAACACTAAATTCATTTATATATTCCAAATACATTTTAAATCACAAAAATTACAATCTCGTTTAAAATCATATCTTCTAAATTCAATATAAAAAACACACCCAATACTACATATACATAACTAAATTCATTTAAAATCATATCTTTTAAATTCAATATAAAAAACATAGTCAATAATACTATATATAAATAAATTCATTTTTATATTCAAAATACATTTTGTATCACAAAAATTACAATCTCAATTAAAATCATATCTTCTAAATTCAAAAGAAAAAAAATACTGAATACTACCTATACATAATAGTATCTGTCAGTAACAATTATTGCTATAATAAAAAATAACAAAAACAAACTTCAATACTATCTTGAGAATGTACAGAACAACGAAATAAGTAACAAGGAGTTCAAACAGCAATATGCAGCCATTAAAACTTGATTTCTCGCCAAAATTTTTTCCGTTATTTAATTCTTTATTGATTTTAAAAGCCTGCCTCCATATTATGGAACCCAAGTAACCTGGCTCATATTTCCCACTGCAACATAGTCGAAGCTTCCAAACGTGGATGATAAATTGAAGACATACCCAAAAGTAGTATTCTCACCCATTAATCTTATCATGAAAGAAAATCCATGAGTTTCGCCACTACGTAGAAATTTTTTAATCTTCGTTGATTTCTTATCAATGCTCACGAACACATCCAATCCCTTCCGTTGATCAAAAAGAGGATCTCATGCCAACGTCCCTCTGTTAATGGAATTAGAGCATTGAACAAAGGCATATACCATCTCTTTATTTAGAAGTCCAGGAACTGAAGCCCATCAATATGATCCACAAAACTAGGAAGACCACTTACACTTCCTACCCACCCTCCATAGATCTGTAGCTTTTATTCACGAATCCCTACCTTGAAAATATTGAAGAAAATGGTACGTCTTTGCCTTTGATTCTGTAATAAGGAATTTTTTATGAGCCATGTGCTCCAACATGGATTGCCCCAATTTTATCTTTGTAATTCCCAGTGGATTGAAGACGTGTTGCTGGACATACTTGTCCAGAGGTTATATGCCTCGAGAACGGTGACCAGCTTAAACTTCCAATTGACATATTTTTCGCCATCAAGTTTGGTGGATTCATTTAAATATGAATCGACAAGAGGATTAGCCATTGTTTTCAACAGCAATGACCAGATTTAATTGCAAGAAATTAATTCACTACAATGATCCTGCACCAAATTTGATCTATACTCTTCTTCAGCTCACAAGAATGACATCTTCGACTCTAGCTTTACGTAGGAGCAGCATTCAGTTGTCGAATTTATTTAATTTATCAAAATACTAATAGCTAAGTGCTTCTGCCTAAAGCCACGTTGTGAAATTAAAAATTAAAATCAATCCACCTTGGTGATCCCAATGTAAATTTTCCAGGCATATACACTACGTGTATACCATGGCATATTTTAAAGAATGACATTCACTCTCAACAAAGATGATGATTGCCCTTATTCTCGGCTTCTAGGAAAACTTGCAAAGACAGGTAAGAAAGCACGTGAGTGAGAAACAGAGCTCTTGCAAATTTTTTAATGTTCAGTTGGCAGATTGTTCTTTAGAAAAGATGAGGCCACCAGTTCGAATTTGGCGCGAGGTAGATTGAGGCAGAGCTCCGGCTTGTCCCGCAGGTGCCTGACATCAAAGAAAATGACGAGGGAATACAATCTGGACTTGGCCTTCATGGCGAAGCGCTCCAACGAAGAGTCGTCCAAGTGGATGACTACGGCCATGGACCTAGATTGTAAATTCACCAGTCTAGACTCCAGCTCTCATACCAAAATAAATAAAACAAATGAAACACACACAACGTGAGACAGAGCTCACACCCAACTTACTATTAGCTCAAAATACGACATTACATATTTATAGCATAGGCACTCACCTAATCTTCCTAAGTTTGAGGCAACAATCCTGAACTGGTGGAACTAAACTCTAATTATAAAACTCTCGTTCAACAAACTATAACCACTCCTATTTCTACATTATTCTAGATTATTCTCACATATTTAGTGATCCATTTATAAACACTTTAAGAATTATTTCATGTTACCCTACAACCTTACATTAAATGCCTCTATTTTATTATGAAGTAGTAAAGGATATATTTATCTTTTCTTTGTTTTTCTATATATTAATTTAAATATGTAATTGATATTTTTTTTGTAAGTTTCAAAACATTATATGTAGTTATTTTTATTTAAAAAATAAAATAATAATTTAAATTATAAATGTTAAATACTCACAATGTTGTTTGAAAATTTATTTTTATTATATAAATTAAAAAAATAATAAATATAAACTTTTATTTTTATTATATTTTTATTTCGAGCTTTGTTAAAAATGAAAAAGGATTTGAAGCGCACTTTAATCTCTTTTTTGAGCTTCGATAACAATGAAAAAGAAACCCCTGGAGTCTTCTTTCAGCTCTTTTCAGACTCCAATAATGTGAAAAGATTGTCGAGCACTTGTCTTTTTGAGCTCGTAAAAGTAAATGAATTGATATCTACTCAGTAGAAGTTTAACTCTTTTCTGAACTGAGATAGATTATTTACGAAAGAGGAATACCTTGGTCGAACATGACTAAAGAGGTTCTCTCAGATATTATTTTACACTTTTTTGGATTTGAGCGACAAATTTACAAAAAAGTACTTATGGAGTTTTCTTTCGTCCTCTTTTTCGAACTCTCTAAACATGAAAAAGGACCAGCCTGTCACAGTCATTAAGCTCGTTAAAACATAAAATAGTGATGGGCTTGTAGATCATGGCAAGAATCAAGTTTCATTCATCGCTAGAATCATTAAATTATTAAATATAGATACATTATTTTCTCGAAGGGTTGAATTATAGATCAAGAAAATGTTATCCTCCTCAAGCTTATTAAAAAATAAAGAGGTACTAATCGATAAATGACCGGGGAAAATTTGGGAAAGTGAACAGAACTTTTTATGGTAGCAGGTCACTCTTGAAAATGACAATTCACTCCATCACCATGACTGTTTCAGTTGGGTAATCTTCTTGACGTTTCATTCATACCTATGGCTCATCATACCTTCACTTTGGTTTTGGGTCAATGCTGCCAACTCATCTTAGTGTCGCCGATATTTTCAAGAGAAGTCATCCAGTGAATACTCATCCTTCTGAAATAATCATAGACCTTCATTTTCTTGATAGTCATCCCTGAACATTGCTATATCAAGTCATACCTTTGTCTCTGAAATCAATAACTCTCGTTTCGCAATAAGGTGGCTTCTTATCGACGACAAATAATTATCCAGGAAATTCACTTAGAAACATTATATTCCAGTACCATGAGGCTTGTTACAGCATCGACAAGATCCTCGCTTCCGGACTTTTGACCGAAAGATTTTGTTTGGCATTCCACATCAAATCATATATTCACGCCTTACGAAATGTACTGTAGTACCTTGAGGGATATTGACATTAATGGTGGTTCTCTCGCATTTGTTAACATCTCACATCATTGGCTGGTAATCAAACGATGTCTTTCCATGTTCGACTAGAAATCATATATTTGCATGGCTAGAATTGTACCCCGAATGATCGAGTGAATGAGATAAGAAGACCATGGAGCAAGTTTCAGCCATCCAGCTGCAATTTCAAGATTGTTGTACACATCATCTATACACTGACCTTACATACAAATTGTCATCCGTACATGGGCCTATATATGTAGGCATGTCTGCATTGGGAAACATTCCAATGAAGAGGACTTTCTGCATTATGTACATGTTATTAGATAGTTTCTGTGTTGAGAATGTGAATGCCTTCCCTCAACAATTTATGATCAAGAGGATATATCATGATGTAATGTATTGTAATATTGATGCAGGTCGCCACTCTGCTTCATCTCCAGCCCATCATAGTGTAAAGCATCTCAATTAGAATATTGTTATTATTATTATGACTTCATGCTTTAGGGGGCAATTGTTATAGGTCAATTTGGGCACCATTCCCAATGACCTGGTTAACTGGACATCATCTCCAGAACCAATGAATAGGGTCTATCATCCCTTATCATTTCATTTGTTACATGCCCTAAGACAAAGAACAAGACAAATCATCCATGACTTTCTTTTGAAAAGGTTTCCAAGATTTGAAGTTTATATTATATCATATGAGAGCTCACAAATGCTTCCTCTAAAGGGACTAAGTGCATTGCACATGCAGGTAACCCCACTCAAGGGTGCTTTGCAAAGCACTTCTTGACACTCATGGGTGCGTTGGTCACATTGGGAGAGAAATTCTCCTTGTTCCGGAATCTCCACTTGGCCAGTGCCTTCTAGAAGAGTTCACATGTGTAAAAATTTGAGACCATGTGTCCATTTGATACCTCTGAGACTGGGAACATGTCTTTCCTATTATTAGAAAGTCATTGATTGTAAAACTACCTTCAAATCCTCTATAAATTGAGCATAGATCCTAGTGTTTGATAAGGAAGAATTTGAGTAGAGAAATGCTGGTGGAATTTAAATTAAGGAATTGATTTGAGTGACATGCTACTGTAGAGATGTGCATTGTGTTGAGGCTAGGATGCTGCTAAAGATGGTGACACTAAATCAATCACTGGGTTGTAACCTCCCCTTTTATCCATTAATAAAGATTGATGCTTACTTTCCCAAATATGTATCTGTATAAGCTCATGTGTTTCATATCATGAATTCTTGTCTGATGTATATGGTTTATGTTTTATTGATTTAACTAAATAACTTGAATAGACATCTGTATTATTGCTATCTTTTTTTGTTTAGTGTTCGTTCTTGCAAGAAATATTTTCGGACATCTAGCTTGGATTTGAAGCTACAGCAAGAGTGACAGAAGGAGAATAAGAAGCGCTTGGACTCCAAGTAAGTTCTTTGATCTGTTCTGTGTGTCTATTTACTGTTAGGAGAAGTAGTTGCAAAGTCTTTCACCTGTTAATTTATATGAGCACTACATCCAGGAAATAATGTTTTATCCGTAATCCATAATTCTGCATAACAAATTGGCGACTCCGCTAGGGAGTTTACCCTTCATCCTTAGTGTATTTTCCTCTGATTTTGTTTTTTTAATCACCTGGTAGCATTTACTCAGAAAGATTAGGCTTTTTGATATCCAAATTTTCCATAGAAGTGTGTTAAACAGTTGTATTTTTCCTTATACACTGTGCCCAATGCACTGTTGGACAGGACACAGTGCTTTGCATAACATTGTCTCCCATTTAGGCCTACTTTGCAACGCACTGCCTCTCCTTAGAGATTGAGTTTCCCCTTGAAGGCATCCAAATTCCATTGAATTTTTCATTGCATTTTGTTTTCAGTTTGTTTTCTACTGTGTTTTAAAGAGCCTGATACCTAGATTGACCAGTGACCTTACTTACTCCTTCCTCCTTTGAAAGAAAAATTTGTTAAATGTTTATTTAAAGCGTTTTTCTTTATCATTAATGAATTAATTTCAAATTATTTTCATTGCTGCATTGGATCTATTTTCTTTTGAAAAAGGAAATTGTCATTAAATTCTTCGACAGGAGAAATTGTTGTTAAATTCCTCATTTTTCCTTCAAAAAAAGAAATTGTTGTTTACATTCTTCATTTCTCTAAAGTAAAAGGCATTTGTTTTAAATGATTTGGTGCACTTAGTTTCTTTTTCTGCATTCATAACATTAAAGTAAACTGAAAAGAAAAATACGCATTTTCATGTACTGGATTGTGTGTTTTGCAAAAGGAACAATTAGGAAAGCTGCATTTTAGTTTGTGCTCTTTGATTTGTTTGCTCTCAAATTGATTGCTCTTTCCCTCTAGTAGCTAGAGTTTTCATTGAAAAACTAAAAGTGAAATATTGCTTATCATTTTAGTTTGCATTTTAGGAATTTCCAATACATCATCGCGGTGAACCTTGAAAGGAAAATTGATAAACAAGATCAACTTAAAATTTATCTCAATTTACCTAACAAACCATTGGAACCATAATGATAACATTTAGAAGCTCTAGGCTAGAGACGTGTTCCGGCGTCGTAAAACATAACAGTTGTCGCTAATTGTCTACGATACATTCCGAGTGTGATACGTCACTCCATGTACGTAAGTATATCATAGCTTGTCCACATATTTTCAGGTATATCGAGCGGTGTTATAGTACGAAAAGTATAAAGGGGTGCTCTCACTGTGCAGTTTCGCATCAGACAGCGCTAATAGGGACTTGGGCCTCCACGTACCTTCAGGTATATTTTGGAGGAAAAATTTAGGTTGCTATCCATCCATAGTGAACCAAGTCGGCCACCTTGTAAATTGTGATACATCGAACACAACATTCAGGGAGATTTCTTTCCCGTACTTCTTGGTTCGCCAGGAGGTATTCTGCAATTGACAGTTTCTTAGTAAACCTTTTGCCTATAATTACCCTTTTATTTTGTTTATTTGTTTTTTGTTAAAATAAATCAGTAATCATGGAAGAAAAAAATCCTTTCCCCCGTTGTTCACATAGATTAGCATTGAAACCACCTTTACCACTGGAATTTACTCCTGGTCGGCGAAGGTGACAACACTCTACCGAATCAAGTACTATTCATACCTCTGGTGAAGCATCATATTCAAATATACTAGAGTTAGATCAAGTTGTTTCTACACATCCTGGTTTGTCTACTACTGTCGAGACGGAGTCCTCACAACTACCCATGGTCACGATCAGTGAGACCATACCTCCTAAACCTGATGTTGTTCAACCAAAAGTTGATCCAGATCCTGTCTCCTTTTTACCAGAAAATCTCAATCGCGAAGTCGAACAGTCAAAAGTTGTTCATCCATTGGTCATCCCACACATTTCTGTAGCCATTGAATCTCCTATATCACACAGTCAACCTCCTGAAATATACTTTGGGCCTAACGGTGAAATACTTCCACCTGCTTTAATTGCGATTGAATAAATCCCACAAGACGAGACACCTTTAACTCCAACCCATTTTGGGGAGGACCTTTACATGTACGATTCTTTTCCTAAATCACCACCATATTATTTTTTTGTTCTTGTTCCTATTCATATTCCCATCAATTGAAAAGGGTATACATTTGTTCAAGTAACTGTTAGTGTCTCGTGATTTAGCAGATTGGTAGACCAAATGCACAGGGTAACATCAAACTAGTCTTCGGAGTCCTAGGACCTAGCCTTCCTAGACTCAGAGAGGGCTCTCTCTATTATGTGCGAAGGATGTGAGTTTGTTCGCTTCAGATGGTTGATTTTAGGCTAGTTGTTAAGTGTAGGGTTTGTTTATTGTTTTGGTTGGGCGAGATAAACTGGTATAATAGGTGGAGTGAGAGGTCTTTAAATCATTGGGCTATGGAGTCAATAAAAGTAAAGTGTGTCTCAATAATGAATCAAAGTGCATTGCAAGGCCAATCTAGCAAGGTTAATGAATCCTTAAGGTTATGAGTGAAATGGGATGGACATCAAGTTTGTGAATAAGGTAGGGCAAAGGGAAATCAAGAATCCTTTATCAAATACCGATGAATAAGACGGTCTCAAATATGATAAGAAAAAGATACTAAGCATGAGATAGGGCAAACCATTTACTCAATGATAATATTTTAAACAAACAAATATCCAAGATAAACATTCCAATGAAACATAGAAAGTTTAAGAGCTTCTAACTTTAGTAAATTCACCTTCATAATTTGGGAAAACATACAACATAGCACAATAGCTCAATATATGAAGAGGGAACTCCTAAACATCATAAATAAAGCTATAAAGAACTCTGAAACAATTTGTTAGGCATGGACAAAGAGAAAGATTGAGCGAGATCTCTTTGACTTAACCTATCAAACAATACTCCAAAGAAAGGTTCCAAGACAGAGTTTTAGACAGTCTCAAATAAGCAGGGCATACTGTGAATCATATTTGTTAACCAACATATTAATCCATAAATGAAACTAACAAGCATAAGGAGGCTTGAAGGGCAGCTAATAATTCTTCAAACATAACCAGATGAGGAAAAAATTAAGGCTATAACAAACAGGAGGACTGAGGTGCCTTGAAGAGCATGTCTCAACCTATACTTTTCTGATTTATAGAAACTAATGATAACAAGAAAACATAAAAAAATTAAGAATACATCACCATTCACCAAGCTAAGGAATCCTACAAACAAGCCTCTCCATTATCAAGCCAAACAAGCCATTCATCAACTCCACAACACCAATTTCTTCTCTAAGATCATATAAACCATGTATTGCTCTCAAAGCTCATCAAATTCCCACTATTACAATGAATCTTCATGCTTTATATAACCAGCAAGGAGGAGGAAAACCTAATAGAGGATCTAGAAATCTATTGGCTAATCAAAAATATCTATATTGTCCTTGAGGCTTTGTAAAGCCCAAGGCACAAAAATATCTAAAATAAATACCTTTTTGGCCATTTTTAGCAATTAAATTGACCTTTAGGCTCTGACAGGCCTCCAAAACTTACCAAATGCACATTTTTACTTGTCAACCATAGGAGTGTAGCACTTTGTGTCAAATTTGAAATTGTCTGCCAGGAGCACAGCACAGAGATAGGAATAATGGGTCTTCTTGTAGCAGTGTTTTAGAGGCCTTCCTGATGTTGGAAAAGGCCCTGTGATGGCTCGTTGGAAAACCCTTGAAGTATAATTTCTAGATCTACCTTTATTTCTCCAATCTGACCTCCAAAAACTATCCAAAAAGTGAAAATTCCAAGACTTCCAAGAGCGCAGCACATGTCCTGAAAAGCAGGTAGAATGGTGAAAAAATGGGTGTTTTTGACCCTTTTGAGGGAACAAACAACTCCAATTGAGCTGAAAATTTCTGAGCATGTCATATGAGTGATGAGGAACCCAAAAATGCAAGCCTTTCCTCCTGAAGATGCCCTGAGAAAAAGCGTAGCACAAGGTGTGTTGTGCTCCTAGCCTCAAATTTTGCAAAAAAGAAAAACTTGTTCAATTACTCCCAATTTTCGTGGATGAGTGCCTTATGGGTCCTCGGAGACCTGTAGAGAAGCTTGGGCCAAAATACCAAGTTTATCTTGGTCCTTTTCCTCCTTTAGCGCTTAGATCTCATTTTGGGCTAGTTTGAGTTTTTTCCTTACAAATTGGTTTCTTTGTGCATAATGTTTAGCCATTTTCCTTTGCAAGTCAAAGTCTTTGTTGGCCTTCTCCAACTTGGCCTCAAGGTGTATGTTAGCCCTCTCAATCCATGATTCCCTATCATGCTCAATTTCCATTGCAAGGAGGTCATGGAGAGGAAGTTTCTCTGCTAGGGCTGATTCTTGCTCCCTCTCTCTTGCCAAGGCCTTTCTTAGACCCATTGTTTTAGGCCTCCTTCTAGTTTGACCCTCTTCACCTTCATTCTCTTCATAGGTGCCCATGAACTCCTCCAACTTTACATGTTCCCTTTGATCCTCTTTCCGGTACTTGAGTGCTCTTGCTTCATAGATGGCATGTTGGCCACTCATCTGTTTGTTTTGAATCTGATGGAAGTAAATGCCATATTTAACTCTCTCTAATTCAGCTTCCAAGTCCATAGTTTGTGCATTCCTTTCTTGTAGAAGGTATTTTGCAATTCGTGTTTCATTTTCCTCATCACTGTCTATGTGAATAAGTTCAAACGCTCTTTCCTCTTCATGATTTTCTTCTTCCCATTTCACTTTTTGCTTACCTTTGTCAATCATTTGAGTTGAGGATGGCATGTCCCCTTGCCCTTTGGAGGCAGAAAACACATGCCTCTCCCCTCTTTGATAGGTAAGAGGGAAAGGTGCAACAAATTTTATTTGAATACCTTGATCATTCGTGACCTTAGGAATGCCTTTGTCCTTATTGATGATCTTTGTATATGTGTCTTCTTTGCTTTTCTCTTGATTGCCTTCTTGAGAGGCTTTTTCATTTCCTCTCATGCTAGTATACTGCCAATATCTTCATGACTGTCACCCTCTGTATTTGCAATGCTAGAGGTGTCTTCATCATTGCTTGGTACATCTCCATCTTCATGACTGTCCTCCTCTTCATCATTTGACCCACTGTGTTCACTGCCAAACTCAGCCTTCGTATCACTGCTTGCATTATCTTTAGGGTTACTGTCATAGGCACTCTCATTAATATATCCTTTACTTTGATGGTTACTTTCTTCCTCATTAGATGAGTTTTATTCACTTTTCTGCCCACTGTCTTCTTTGTCTTGCCTATGATCTTCACTTTCAAACTCAGTCTCTATTTCATAGCTTGCATTATCTTCATTTTTGCTATGTTCACTGCCCCTTTTATCACTGGTATTGTGCTCATTGTCTTCTCCTTCATCTTGACTATTTTTTCCATCAAAACCTCCCTCTGTCTCTTGACTATCATCTGTGTCTTCATCTTCCTTTGGCTCACTGTTTTGGTCTATCCCTTCCTCACTGTTTTCATGTTCCTCTTTTTCATGTATACTGTCCTCTTGGCTGGATTCTTCTTTGTCCTCTTCACTGCTTTCATCTACCTCCTCTCTAGTGCTCTTTGTATTTTTAGTGTCATCTTCTTCATCATTTATCTCTTCTCCTTGACTATCATTTTTTTCTTGACTATCATTAGGCTCACTGTTTTGGTCTTTTTTCTCATATTTTGGCTCACTGCTTTCTTCAATTTCATCTTCCTCTTCTTCACTGCTTTCTTCATGTTCTAATTTTTTAGGAGAAGGTGAAAGAGGAGGTTTGTTTTGGGAGATGATTTATGTGAAGAGGATGAACTGTGGTCAGTGGAGGGTGATGGAGGTGTGGGAGGAGGAAGTTGAGATGATGATGGTAAAATTTGCAAAGGGAGAGGTTGTGGACTTGTGAAAACATAATGGGCAATTAAAAATTCCCATGGGATGCCTTGTTGCTCTAGTTGGTATAAGATAATCATCTTGATGAGGGAATGATGAAAAATAATTGAAACTTTTTGGGAGGGAGGCCTCTTTTACACAATGGATGACATTTTCTCAATACTTTTACAAAGGTAGTAGGGCAAATGTAGCAGCTTGGCCCTAGTGAAATGCATGAGGAGTCTTATATGGTAGGAATAGACTCTGGAAAACCTACCCTCATAGGTGAAGTATTTCATAATGATCTTTATTAAAGGAACATACCTCTCCAACAAATGAGAAAAGGGGAAAATGGTCTTGAAATTAGCTTGGAAACTTGGTTTTAAGAAGGGATGATATTGGATTAGGTCCAGATACACTTTCTTGAACCACTTTTCCCCCATGCAAGGTATTCCAGTAGCCATAGATATTGCACTGGTGGTTAGCTCAAATTTCACTCCAGCTAAATATACTTGGTGGTCATGGAGGTTAAGGGACAAAATTTTAGTCAACTTAGGGTGACTTTGGACTCTTTGCACTTTATCACAAAACTCATAGCATCCTACTTCTTGAAAATATGAAACTATAGTAGGAGAGTCTGTCAATTATTTAGTGTTTATAGGCTCAAACCTATTTGCTTTCCCACCCTTCCTCTGTTGTTCTTTAGGCCTTTGGCCTCTTTCGCCACTGTCAACACTGCCTTCCCTAGGCATCTTGTCCTTTGTTTGCTTTGAAAACAATACCCTGATCTTCTTGGGAGATGAAATGGAGAGGGCAAGTGACATGAGAATGAGATAGGTAGTGACCGTAAATGGAGGGGAAGGATGAATGAAGAAAAACAAAATTGGCCTCAGTGTGCTCTTGGTATAAAAATGGATGGGCGCTCTTTGAACAAGGGAGTTGTTTAGAAGAGAATTTGGGGTTTTCCTCCTTCTTTAATGTTTTTCCACACTCCTTCTAAGTTCACTCTTCATAATTTTCTATATTTCATCCTCAGAAAGTATGACAAAAGAGGGAAAAACAAAGTACCTTCAAAACCTTATAGCTGAAAAAGGTCACAGGAGCGAAGCACAGGCCACTCGTGTCCTCCTGAACGAGCTGTCGTGTTTGCCCTGGGCAGCCTTGAATGCACAGGAGCACAGCACGGGTCAGCTGAACACCTCTACACGCAGTGTCATGTATGCCTTAGACAATGGATGAATGGGTAGTCAGGTGCCTTCATGCTCCTGTGCGTAGTGTGGTAGACCCTGCATGCTGCCAAGAAAGTTCTTAACGGTTGTCAGGTGGGCGTACTCCACACAAAGTTTTGGCAGGAGCGTAGTGTGGGTGGTATCTGCATGTAGGGTTGTGCCCACTTGCATGAGTTGAACGTGTGGACGCGTAGCATAGGTCGGCCGAGCAACTATTGTGCAGGCCTGAACGGGTCGAGCGGTCGCTGCACAGTGTTGTTTCTACAAGCGCACAATGCCATTGTACAAGATTGCAATGCCCTTTGGATAAATGTACTGGTAGCATGCACAGGCACGCAATGCGGTTTCTCAGGAGTGCATAGCAACCAAATTTTGCCTGAAAACTCTGTCAGACACCCTGAAAAGTCGAAAACTTCCACTTCTTTTTGCAAATGAACAATTAGTGTTTGGGAGATGCTGCTTGGGTTGTTTTTATATCTTTGAAAAATTAAAGATAAAAACCCACTTTATTAAGGTTTATTTTTGGTTTTCCCCTTTGCTAATATACTCTTTTTCCTTTTTCAGGTAGTGTCACAAAAACAGTGTTTTTTGATCCTCACATTTCCTTTGGAGTTCAACACTTTTAAAAACCCTCAGCAAGTAGCACTCAGGCTCCATTTGATTTCTTGTTTGACTTTTAGCTTCCTGCTCTCTTTTGTGATAATTTTGTAGACCTGTGTTTGTTCTCGAGAAGCTCATCTTTTCATTGATTTTCTCTAAAAATTGTCTTTTTGCTATAGTGAAAACTATGCAACCTTAACAAACTTATAAGTCATTCCCTGACATCATCTTTTAATCTTCGCCTGTAGTCACCAAGGAGGTATCCCACTTTGATTTCTTTCTTTAATGAATCTTTGAGTTGTGCACAGTTGTTTTTATGTACTACTTTCTTTATGATCATTTGTATGGGCTCTTCACTGGGCAACACCTTATAACCAGTTTGTCATGAAACCACTAATACTCTTTCTAAAATCAAGGATGTTTCTTTTATTCTGTTGTGTAATGTCCTTTATGATTTTAGGCTTCCCACTTTGCATCTGTTCTATTGATAACTATCATAGAGCATTCCTGCAGAAATTCTTTAACATAGGTAAACTGTCCTTTTGCAGACTCTAATGCTTGATCAAGGAGATACCTTTGGGGGTATTTGATACCCTTTCGACATTCATGAGCTCACCTTCTTTTCCTCTGATTTCAATTTTGAGCATATGTAAAAATAGTGGGTATTAGGAAACCAAAGCAATGTATAACTTAGGGGAAATTATATGACCTAATGGGATATCTTTGGACTAGGTGTTTGGCTGAAAACTTGAATCAAGGTTTGGATGTGTAAAACAGGGTTTTAACAAACCTTTATGCATTTCCATCCTAGACAACTAAAAAATTTGATTTATCTAAAGTGCCTAGAAAGTGAGTTGAAAATCACCATTGCTTGAGGCACTTGGTGTGTAGGGGAAAACGTTTGGGTCACTTGGCAAACAACCAAGGTGTAATAATAGAAGGCTTAGGCAATCAGAAATAGAGTGGTAAAGTTAGAGGTGGCAAACATAGTGAGAATGAGGGACATCAGTCCATGATTTGGTTTCCTAAGAGTGATATATTTTCCATGCCTTCATAGACTAGTAGAACAGTGAAAAAATTATCCTAAGGGTAATGAAAGCAGTAAGATTTCCTAGAACTCACAAGATTCTTGAATTTTGTTCTAGACATCTGGGACAAGCATTCAGTCATCTAAAAAGGTAAAAAATTACTGATGAATAACAATAACCATGCTTGAGCCAACATCTTCGGTTGGGCCATCTATTCCAATTACGTCAGTACCTGCCCTCGCTACCGCATTGATGTTTACAACTTTACTAGAGTCATATTTTCATGGTGGCCCTATGGTCCCATCAGGTTATAAATATTTATCTGGAATTTTCTCTGGTGAATCTTCAAACCCATGGACTTTACCAATATCATCTTCTGGTATTCTAACTAGTAAACCTATAGTGAGTACTAAACGACCTAATTCTTTATACACATCATTAGGGAAATATCAAGCCAGTCCTTCTAGGTCTATTCCATCAAGTTCCATATCAACTGGACTCCCAGCATTTGGGGAGAAATATTTTCCATATTATTATCATCCTCATGCTGGGGGGAAACCTTTGGTCACCCACTATGACAGTACTTCGTCACTTTTTGGTCAACCTAATGTCGAAATGAATGTTTTTCAATGGCAACCCACTTTGCCTCTCCAACCACAAACAATTGTACACTCGTATCAACCAGTTCAACCTGTTACACCCACATCATTTCCACTTGTTAATACATCTTTACCCCTATTACAGAATCAAAATATTGTACAAAAACCTTCTCAAGTGGGTCCTTCAACTCAATACTCTCAAGTATTGGGTCCAAAGACTCCAAATCCTTTGGTTAATTCACAAAAACCTGTATCTGGAATAATTTATTCACAAGTTGGTTTACCATTTTATGGGATGTCACAGCCACAACCTCGTTATACATATCCTCAACCAAATCCAAGTTATTCTAATTTGGGTTATAACATTGGTGGGCAGACCCCTTGGTAGCCTCAGGCGTAAATACCTCATACTTCATTTCAACAAGTATCATATCCAATTTTCGGTCAACAAAATCCTCAAGCATTTGCTTTTAAAAAAAAACCCTATCTGGGTTACCAGCAGCAGATTCTTTATGCTGGTACTCAAACTCCTATTGCTCAGGCAATTCCATCATACCCTAGCTATTCTCAACCTGACCTTAATAGACAATTGCCCTTTGTTGCAACTTTAGAGTTACCAGATTTAAATCGGCTAACCAATGATCCAATCAACTATGCTCCTTCGTGGTCGGTGATACCTCACAAATTACCCTCTGATATTCCTAAGTTCAATGGAAACCCTGGGGAAGACCCATCGACTCATGTCATGACTTATCATTTATGGTGTTCGTCAAATTCCCTAAATGATGATTCTGTTCGACTACGTATTTTCCAGCGTACGCACATTGGTCTGGCTGGAAAATGGTACATTAAGTTACCTAGAGCTTCTTTTGATAATTTCACTGCCCTAGCTATTGTCTTTCTGACTCACTTCTAGTTACCCATAAGATATGAAACTGGAACGGAAATCTTGACTAATTTCAAGCAGACTAATGCTACTCACATTTATGATCATATTCATGAGTGGCATCGTCGACGTAGAATGGTTAAGGAATTTGTTCCGGATAAGCTCCTTGCTGAGTGGTTCATTAATTCCATGTTACCATCTATAATTGAGGATGTGGGTAAGGGTGGCATCGTCACATAAGAGCAGGTTATTTCTCGTACCCAATATTTAGACTTGATTTATACTCAGTCTAGCGCGCTCTATGAAAAAATTCCTAACACACCGAGATCCAATTTTACTGTTCCTCCTCAATTAAAGGACTCTCATGCCGGAGACGACTTGATTGGAACTCCAATCACACATCATACTACTACATATGATCTTTCACCTTCTTCCGAAATTAATGTCGTGTCATTTGACAAGGGCAAAAGTGACAAGCAACCTGGAAGTAAGAAAAAGGGGAAATCTAAGAAAAGCAAACTTCTAACCCGTAGGAAAGATCATCTGATCAATCGTATGGACCTAGGAAACCTTGTTATCCATGCATAATCTATAATGAGGAACATTTTTCAGGATTTTCCTCAATACACTGAAGTCTGAAAAATCATTAAGACTTCCAATGCGTCAACTGTGTTGACAGATTCGTTTCCAAATCCGGACACAAATTCGGTTGCTACGGATCCAGCTTCTAGTTACCAATTACTTATGTTATCTATCAGAAAACCTTCAACAAATATTTTGGTGTCAATGCGTAATAAATATTATGGTATTCAGGCCACTGATCAACCCACTACCTCGACTATGAATCCATCTACGAAATCGGTATCGGCTACTGCTATTCTTGAATTGACAATTAAGCTACCAGACGGAGTAATTCACAAATCAACATATAATCCTCGAGCAAGAGCTGCACAAAATTATAATATAGTTGAAGATTTGGCTCAATCCCCTTCAACTATGTCTGCTCTTGAGGTATTACAAAAATTTCCCTCCCAAAAACAGGCTTTATTGTCGGCTATTGGTGTAATTGATCTGAATTGACATTCTCCATACAAGTAAATGTTCTCAATCACCTTGTTCATCGTACTATTATTGATGAGGGAGCATCTACATGCATTATGTATCTAAATTGTTGCAAGTCACTTGGCTCACCGTGCTTATCATAATCATCAATGACGTTGAAGGCTTTTGATGGTCGTACATATAAACCTTGTGGTATTATTAATAACCTGCATGTTGAACTAGGGGGAAAAATAGTGAATGTGGATGTCAAGGTTGTTGATGGACCCCTTGACTATAATATTCTACTTGGAAGGCCATGGGTATATGCTATGACTGCAATTCTTTCTACATATTTTAGAATGATTGCCTTTCCATATAAAGGTACTATCACAGTCATTAATCAGCTATCCTTTATTGCCTCCACTTCACAGGTAACTAGAAGTGTTGTTTTTGTTCACTCACCCCAACTAGCACTACTGAACATTGGTGTAAGACTCTTAAAGGATTCCACTCTTATGGGAACCCTTCCATTACTGCTGCCCGCGACGTCGAAAAAAATTGCAAGTATAGAGACCTGCTACATGATCTCTTCCACTCCATCTGGCTTAAGGGAGAGTATGGGAGATTCTGAAATTGTTACGTTGGATGAGTTTTTGTCACCCAGCCCTATTAAGCTGGCATAACAATCAATATATTTGGCTTGGATGGAAAATCAAAAATCAGCGTCGCCAGTTGTTTTGGTTGATAGTTCCTTAGATTTTGGTACTCCATCTAATCCATTTTCCTCAATTTTCTTGACAGATGAGAATATTTTGGAAGCCATGATGTCAAAAGGAGAACCATGGGAATATTATCATCATCATTCCAATCTTCCTGATTATGAAGAAAATTATCTTATTGAACTATATCACCCATCAATCAAAAATTTCTTTTTGAATTCTTTACTTATTAATGCAATCGATTCCGAGAAAAATCTGTCAAATATTGAAGAAACTATTTCTATCGATACTTCGACCAAACCTAGAGTTGTAGAAAATATTCATGTCGGTGTACCTTGTTCTCCATCAGAACTCGAATCATATCGCTCTCTATTTCATGAATTTTGTGATGTATGTGCTTGGTATTATGAGGAAATGTCAATCATAGATACTAGTATTGTTGAACATGCTATTAATATGTATCTTGATGTCAAACCGACGCATCAATGGCTTCATCCTGTTCATCCAAAGAAAGACGTTGCCATCAAAGAAGAAGTTGAAAAAATTTTGCATGTTGGTTTCATTTACCCTGTTCTGCTAATTGAGTGGGTTTTCAATATCATTCCTGTTATGAAAAAACAAGGAACCATCAGAGTTTGCGTCGATTATAGGGACGTCAACATTGCTTGTCCAAAAGAAAACTATTCTACACCCTTTATTGACCAGATTATTGACGATTGTGCTAGATGTGAAATATTTTCATTCATGGATGGATTTTCTGGCTACAATAAAATCAATATCTACCCAGAGGATCAAAATAAGACAACATTCATTTGTCCCTGGGGCACATTCGCTTATAGGAAACTAAAGTTTGGTTTAAAGAACATTGGGACAACTTTTGAGAGAGAAATGGATTATGATTTCAATGACATCAAGCACATTTTTCAACCTTATCTAGATAATTTACCAGCGCATTCACGAAATCGGACTGATCACCCGATGCATTTGAAATCCATATTTTTACACTGCCGACACTACAAAATACGCCTCAATCCATATAAATGTGTGTTTTGTGTTGGTTTTGGTCGTTTTCTTGGATTCGTAGTCTCAAAAGAAGGAATTTGAATTGACACATTGAAGGTTCAAGCTATTCTTGATTTTCCTTCACCATCAAATTTACTTCAGATACATAAACTTCAAGGAAAGGCTAACTTCCTAAGAAGGTTCATTCCAAACTACACCGAAATGGCTAAAGGATTTACTCAACTCTTGAAAAAGGGGGTTCCCTTCCATTGGGACCAAGTTGCAGAAGCTTCTTTTGATGCTGTCAAGGATAATCTTGTCTGAGCATCATTAATGTATCCCCCTAATTATCAGAATGATTATTTCCTATATATCATTGCGGCTGAAACAACCATTGCTATGGTTTTGGTCCAAGTAGAAGATGGAATTGAAAATTTGATCTATTATTTTAGTCGTAATCTCAATGATACAGAATTTAAGTATTCATACATAAAAAATCTTGCCTTGGCAGTTGCTCAAGCTGTCAAAATATTTTTCCACTATATCCTACTTCGAAAGACCACTGTCGTTTTGGATTGCAAGCCCATGAGTTATATCTTATCACGTCAATTTCTGGGGGGCAAATATTAAAAATGGATTGTCATTTTGTAGGAATTTGATTTGGAATTCATCAAATCCAGGTCAAAGAAGTCTTTAGTTTTGGTTGAGCTTCTTTGTGACCTTCCCTCTGATAGTACTGCTACTACGTCAGAACCATAAATTCTTGACGAGTCTCTATTTCTAATTGGATCATCTGATCCTTGGTATGGATATTTCATCATTTATCTCCAAACCCAAAATTTTCGACTTGATACCTCTCGCCCTGAACAACGACGTATTTGATACCAAGCCAAAGATTATCTGATCGTCAGCGATAACACTTTATCGTCATGGTTTTGATACCATTTTAAGGAGGCGCCTCACTCATGAGGAGGCCGAAAATGTTTTAAATGATTTTCATGTTGGGACTTGTGGTGGACATCTATCTGGATACGCTATCGCACAAAAGATACTCTGCGCTGGTTACTTTTTGGCCTACCATATTTTGCGACTGCATCCTTGTGGTCAGAATTTGTCATGCGTACATGATCTTTGATCATAAACTCTGCAAACCGCTAGTGCCAATACATCATGTTGTCTCTGTGGGACCATTTTTGAAATCAGGTATTGAATTCATTACATGTAACCCTCATTCGTTCGGGGGGAATGGTTATATTATTGTCGCAGTTAACTACTTTACCAAATGGGCCGAAGTAATGCCTACATTCAACAACACAGGATAGACAGCTGATTTGTTTTTCTTTAATCATGTTATTGCATGGTTTGGGATCCCGCAGGCTATAGTTACAAATCATGGGAAGCATTTTTGCAACCACATGATGATTGAATTGACTGCCAAGTTAGGATTGTCACGTGGTAATTCTACTCCTTATTATCCACAATCAAATGGACAAGTTGAGGATATCAACAAAATTCTTCAATGTATGCTTCAACGAATGATAGGAGTTCATAAAAGAAACTGGAATTTGATCCTGTACTCGGCCTTGTGGGCATATCAAACCTCGGTAAGAAACGCAACTGGATTTACTCCCTTTCAATTGGTGTATGGTCTGGAATCTATCTTTTCAATCCAATGTGAAATACCGTCATTAGAACTCACAATTGACTTGTTACTTGACACCTCAGAAGAAGAAGCGTGTCTTTTTAACCTCATGCATCTTGATGAAACGCATCGTGAAGCCCAATTTTCCAACAAAGCGCATAAGAGATGTATAAAGGCGCAATATGATAAAAATGTCCAACCTCGCATTTTCTCAGAGGACGAGTTGGTCATTCTTTATGATCAAGAAGTTGATGTAATAAGTACAGGAAAATTTGAGCCATTATGGCATGGCTCCTGTTATCACCAAAATTGTACCTGTTTGGATGCTGATCAGACAACCTCAATGTAACTATTTCAAACCAATCTTGTGACTGAGGCTTAGCATCCTCAGCTTGAGAGGGCTCTCTCAAGGGTTAATGATATGGGACATAGATAGATGGCTAACCCTATTATTTTTGTTTTGTTTCAGGTTGAGAATATGAATGCTTGCTAACATTGGGCTATGGAATCAGTGATAGGGCTCTCAATAACAAAGGCTTTCCTTGTGGAAGCTGAGGCTTGTATATACTTCAATGAAAGGGTAACACATTTAGGAAAATCCCAATAACTTGAAGTTCAAAGGAAGTCAGAGTATGTAATACATGAATTTTGAGTAATGAGTCATTAATGCTATGGAGGAGAAACTTTTCAAAGATAGGACATAAAAATCATTGAAAATACACTAATAATCTCAGGTGAAGAAAAGTTGTATGTTACTGTATATATCAGTCAATCAAAAGCTTTACAAAGTGGTCTACTTAGATAACATTTTCCAACCTGTAGGTTGAAACCAAAATCAACATGTATACATTGGGCTTATGGAGTCAAAGCAATCTTATAAAATCAGTGAGTCTAATTGACATGGAATTTGAGGTATATCAGGGTTTTTAGTCATGAGACATACACTTCAAACATGTAAAAACATAGTCAGTCCATTTATAAAGGAATTCAAAGCATCTAAAGATGAGTTCTGAGTAATATAGATGAACACCACTACAAAAAAGATATATAAGAAACACTGATAGAACAGGAAAACACTAAAAACCCCTTCTAAATCTCAATTTGGTCAAGTAGAAGCTCTCTGCATTAGCTGAAACAGTCTTTTTACAATATGCACCAGTTTTGCCAAAAAGTTTCCAACCCCTCTCTAATTCGACCACTTGATCTTTTATAGATCATTGACATCATGAGATAAGCTTGTCATCAACTAGATACATCGAATTCCTACCTATGACACTTATCCTAACCATATAACATGGTATTTATTACATAAGACAGCTGCAAACCTGAAACAGAGTCCTATTACAAGTGGGATTATGACCCTTTCACTTTATTTAAAACAAATTTATCTAGAATTAATTACATCATATGCCACTTGTATTTTCATGAGGTCAAAACTTGATGATGAGCTCCAAACTGTTATGACCATAATGCTAATGATGTTGATCTCCTGCAATCTAGGAAACTGTCTCCCTGTTCTTTAGGCTTTGGATTCTTTAATCTTTTGAGGCATTCTGACCCTTATGAACCAGGATTTCAATGCCATTTGTTTTCAAGAACTGAAAAATCATATTTCCAAATTCATCCCCTAGTGCTAGCTATTCAAAATCCACTTCAAAATCTCCAAAATACTGAAACAGACCTGCGCTACGAAAACAACCCAGCTTCGTAGCGCTTTTCGTAGCACAGCCTTTTTAACCTTTTCCCTTCAAAATTTTGGCTTCTTCTTTTTATATTTATCTTCCTTGACACTTAAAACAACTCCCTTAGAAATTTCAAATGAAAATTCACATTTTTTCCCTTCCAAAGTTTAAGAGAGAGAGTGAAAAAGCATGCTACAGCAGTTGTGTAGCGCATTTCACTCATTTCGCACTGTTGGCGCTACGAAATTGCTGAGTGAGCAGTTTTGTTCAAAATTTTCAAAAATGAAAATTTTAAAATATGCCAAAACTCCAAATCAACCTGCTTCCAGCATAAAAAACAAAAATATCAAGTGAAAAATACTTTCATAACAGTCTTCATGAGATTCCTTCTTCATTTGCAAATTTTTCCTGTTTTTCCCTGAAAATTAGGTCTTGGGATAGAGCCTATATCTCCTAATCCATGAGGTATTTTGAGAACATGAAGGAGGTTTGTGTAGGCCATTATGTCTTAAATACAAACCTCTCTTGGTTTTTTGAAACACATCTCCTTCTGTCCAGAAACTTCTTTTGAAAAACATGTGTAAAATAGGAAAACTCTTTTTCTGAAAATAGGGCTTCAATGAAATCCTTGTATCTCCCAACTGATAACACCTGTGAGAAATTTGAGAGAGGTTTTTGTAGCTGGGGATGTGATGAAGACAAATTTATTTCAGAATTCTAAAACTATTTTTCATTTGGCCAGAAACTGAACTTGAATTTGACTGCTAAAAAGTCATGTACAAGACAGTTTAGTAACAATAGTTTCGTAGCGCATTGATGTAGTCCAGCATCAAGGCCAATTTTCATTATTTAATTATGTAATAAGGGGGGTGTGACATTTAATTATTTTATTAATTAAATTTTTATTTTTAAATAAATTAGGAGAGAAATTATAAAGGTGAGTATTTTTTATATATTCTTTTAATAATTAAAAGGATATGAGAGAAAATAGAATTTGGTAGCAAATTTAGGGAGTAGGAATTCTGTGTATGGGACTTTGTTGAGTCCACACCTAAAATAAATTTAAATTATATTTATTTGAGGATTGGGTGGAGAAATTTGTGGGGTGAAATAAATACATTATTTATGTATAAATAGGAGTGTTTTTGTGAGGAAAAACAAGAGCTAAGTACGTGAGGAGTACAGGAAGAGTGAGGAGTGGTTTGAAGGGCCAAGAGCCAAGAGGCCACCCAATGTAATATTTGGCTAGAGAATTTTTATATTGTTATCTGTAGTTGATTTGCATGGCTCTTTTCGCCTTCATGTGAATATAACTGAATGTTGTTATAGTTTTATTTTATAGAAGAATTGAGCCTTTTCATATTTGATTGAAGTAGTGAGTTTCTTATATGCCAGGATCTACTTTCTAGCAGAACCATGACATCATTTGGTATCAAAGCTCAGGGAAAGATACCTGTTTAAAATTGCAATTATGTATGGTGTACATGGTTTTTTTTTACAGGAACGAGCTTACATGCCTGTTATGCAACCAGACGTGTGATGGAAACACATACAACAATTGCATTCGAATTGAAGGGCACACTTGCAAGAGGGCGATGATGTTATAGTGTTGCTCCAAATCAGATAAAAAAAATCGAAGTTAAAAGCTAGAATGGAGTGGCACGATGTAGTGTAGCAGCGTTACTTCATCCTTTGGTGCGCTGGTGACTCCTGCATAGAGATCGATGTATTTGATTGCGTGGAGAGCTACTATTTCAAGTAAATGGCATGAAGTATGCCATGAACACAATATCACACAAATCATTGGGAGCATGAGAAAGACATTGCATAGGGGAGTGATGATTGCGGGTGTGATGGTTGTAAAAACGGTTGAATGAACTGTGTTATACATTGTTTGTTGACAGCATTATATGACAGATTGTTGTGTTTTGTGAGATCGGTCGGCGAGGCATTGTGTTGTTGTGAGACTGCAGAGTTTTGTGTTTGGTCGTGAACAGACCACAAGCGTGGAGGTAAGGCAACATCGTGAATTAAATGTTGTAGTTGAAGTCACAAGGGACCACAACCTTGGTAAATGTTCTGTGCTCAATTTGTGACAATAACTATGTGTACAAATGCTACTATGTGTGATCGATGGCAGTCTTGACAGTAAGGGATCACGGCTTGATTGATTCTCTGTGCGCAAACCCATGACAAAAACCGAAGGCGGTATTGGAGGCGGTATGAATCTCTATTATTTATTGTAATGTTAAACCACAGAGTTATGTTTTGATGATACCACACAGGTTTGATGCGTTATGCAATGTGAATGCATTACATGCCACGATTCTAATTGCAATTTGACTACGTTACATACCACCAGTTGGAAACTACGCAAGTTGATTGCGTTATAAAGTTTGATGGATGCTTGGTTGTAAATGCAATAAACGTTCAAATGATATTTCCAAGGGTCGAATGTTATTGTAGGTTAAATGACATTGCTGGAGGTGAAATGAAATCTGGCTTAAATGGTTTTAAAATGCGTTGAGAAGCTACGCAAACCTGATTGCATTATGAAGTTTGATACGTTACATGCCGTAGGTTGTAATTGCAATAAATGTTGACATGATATACGTGTGCAGGTTACATTATGTATGCAAAGGCCGAAGTATAATCTTGCTTACGTGGTTTCAAATTCGTTGAGATATGGTTTGAACCATGGTAAGGCTAAAATATATGCTTTGTCAACACATATGCATGTGGTCGAAGTTGAATGAAATGCGTTGGTTGACACACCGAGCTCAAGGCCACGACATCTAAGTGTAGTCACATTATTGGAACGCTCCGGATTCAAACCCATGACTAGAATTAACTCACAGCCATGGTTGGAAGGGCTGTGGAGTTCTGTGGCATTTGAAGCCACATCCATTTATGTACTATGAAGGAATTTTGAAAGGGCGTATAGAAACCGGACCATAGCACATTAATACGCTGAACTCGCCTACGGATATAATGGTGGGTAGATTGTGGTGATTTGTGGACTATGGTAAGTCGTGCAGTATGGCTGCAACGTATAGTATTCATATTGAATTCAATAGACTCAACGAGTTTCATTTGTTTTATGATATATATAAAAAATGAAATCTTAAAGCCCACTTTGAGTTGTTAAATGGCATGTTGTTAAATGATATTTATATCATTTGTGCCCAAAAATAAGTCGCATTCATATAGTGGTAGCAAAATTATATGGGAATGTAATCAAGAGGATTGACATAGATTGATTCCAAGACAAAGAGAATCCAAGCGCAGGAGGAGAACTTGCATTTTGATGAATAGGAAAGTATGAAGGATTGTGGGAAAGTGGATTAAATGAAGTCCACACGTGAACAGAGGCAGTTCACAAAGAAGGGGAAGATGATTGTTGATAGTCATTTCCGGAGATCTGATGAAGAGTATGAGCGGGAGAAGGCTGAGATAACAATTCACCTTGAATTGTTAATGGAGTTGTTGCAGGAAAATGTGAGATACCAGACACATGGTTGGACCGTGAGAAAGAAGGTGAAGTGGCAGAAGCTACACACAAAGAGGGAAGAGCACGTAAACATACAGTTGATGGAAGAGCTGAGGAAGCTCGAGAAGATGTTGAGTTGTGAAGAACTCAGAGAGGCTGAGCTAAAAATGGATGTTTCCATTTTTGGCCCGGAACATGGTGTCATTCTGGGTGAAGAGATCAATGAGGAATATCTCATGAACTATTGGGATAGTTCAGAAGCATCTGAAGATTTGTTGGCGAGAGAAACAGATGAGGCCATGAAGCCTTACATTTTTTCTCACAGTTTATGTATATTTTCAGGATGTGTGAAAGACGGTGAGAAGTCTGATAGAATTGTCACAAAAGAGAATGAAACTCTTGAGGTAAAGTCTGGTAGAGAATTCCTTTCAGAGAAGGAAAGTGTTGATTGGTTACAACAGGAAGAAGTCATAAATGACTTCTTATTTGGGGTAAGACAACAAGTTGAAGCTGTTATGGAACCAGAACAAAATGGAAATGCCGAAGAAAAATTCCAAGGAGGTAAAAAAATGTATTTGTTTAATGGGATTGCTGAAAAAAATTTACAATGTAATGATGTTGTAACCACGACAATTCAGGAATATTGCCAAAGGAAGAGTGGAAGTAGTGATGAGATAGAAGGGAAATCTACAGAAGAACTGAATCAAATGAAGGATTTAGAGCAGCAAAGAGAGATGTCGACTGAAGAATCCAGTGAGACCACAAGGTCTTATGTTTTTAAGACTAATGATTTGTGTGTGATGGAAGGTACATCATAGGGTGTTGAACAAACTTTGAATTTTGTTAAAGAAGAAGAGTTGAATATGAAATCTGTTCAAAATGATGCTGAGATAGCAAGATCTCATAAATAAATTAAGACAGAGGGGTCTTATGGAAATATTCAGCAAAATATTGAAGCGGGGGAAGAAGGAACATCTGATTGGTTAACAACAAATGAAGTTATGGAAATTTGTGTAAAATTTCTAAGTTATACTCCAGTTGAGATTGTTAAGTTATACAGAAAGTTAGATCTTCAGAGAAGAGAGTAGGAAAAGCAGAGGATCTATTTTCAGGGAGAGTTTTTGAAAGAAACAGAATAGGGAAACATATTTCAAACAGATGATGTGGAGGAGGGACTAGCTGATAGTCTCATGGAGGATTTAAATCAACATACTGATGTGCTGATGGAAGAGGAAATTTCGGAGCAACATATTAAAAAGTTGCCAACAAAGGAAGAGGCATTGAAGCCTTATGTTTTTTATTTTAATAATTGTTTTGTGAGTACAGGTTTTATTGTAGATGCTGGAGAAAATCTATTAGACAATGAAATTGAACTAATGAGGTGGATGATGATGAAAGTATCCCAGAAGAAGCTAGCAATGGTAAAAAAAAGAAGAAGCAGTAAGAGAAAGACAACAGAAGATTGTGAAAGCATAGCGAGTGGGGCGATGCAACATAAAGTGCGGAGACCTGGAGAAGAACAACAGAAATACGCATCGACAAATGGAAAGTTGTAGCACAAGATATGGGATCCAGGCAGACAAAGATCTGAACACATGATTAGGCGATCATGATTAGTTTCAACCTTGGGAGTCTAATGCAATAGCATCAAGGCCAATTTTCATTATTTAATTATGTAATAAGGGGGGTGTGACATTATAATTATTTTATTAATTAAATTTTTATTTTTAAATAAATTAGGAGAGAAATTATAAAGGTGAGGATTTTGTATATATTTTTTTAATAATTAAAAGGATATGAGAGAAAATAGAATTAGGTAGCAAATTTAGGGACTAGGAATTCTATGTATGGGACTTTATTGAGTCCAGACCTAAAATAAATTTAAATTAGATTTAGTTGAGGATTGGGTGGAGATATTTGTGGGGTGAAATAAATACATTATTTATGTATAAATAGGAGTGTTTTTGTGAGGAAAAACAAGAGCTGAGTACGTGAGGAGTACAGGAAGAGTGAGGAGTGGTTTGAAGGGCCAAGAGCCAAGAGGCCACCCAATATAATATTTGGCCAGAGAATTTTTATATTGTTATCTGTAGTTGATTTGCATGGCTCTATTTGCCTTCATGTGAATTAAACTGAATTTTTTTATGGTTTTATTTTATAGAAGAATTGAGCCTTTCCATATTTGATTGAAGTAGTGAGTTTCTTATATACTAGGATCCGCTTTCTAGCAGAACCACGACATCATGCATTTTAATTTATCAATTTATCCCACCTCCTAATGAATTTAAAAAAAATGAGAGAGGTTTTTATAGCTAGATCTGTTATGAAGAAAAACCTCTTTTATATTTCAAAAATTCATTTTTAGTGTCTCAGAAACCGCCTTTGAAGTTGACAGCTACAAAACCACGTTTTTGTAGTGCCTGTAGTGTATTTTTTGCATTTTGCGCTACGAAAGTAGCAGCGCTTTCGTAGCACAAATCCTGTTTTTTGAACTAGAAGCACTACGAAATGGAGGATTCTTGGATAATTGTAGAAATTTAACCTGAAACCTTATGGATTGACCCCTAGATGGAAAATGTTAATATTTGATCATGGAATGGACCTCTAAAGACTTTATTTGAATCGAATGATGACCTTTAAACTTATAAAAACTCTAAACTATCCTTAACCAAATCCTAAAATTACTTTCAAATCCATTTAAAACCATGTTAAAAAATAGAGTTGACAAAATGATGTTTTGAAAATTTTTGGGTGATAACAGTGGCTCCACTTAGGATAGTGTGCCTCTATGGTACACTAAGAACCAGTAGTTCCAGTGCTATCCATCTTCTTGGAAATAAAAAAAAAAACTTTGAAATTACCAAGATTCTTCAAATTATTATGACCTTCACCTCGGGCTCAAGCTTGATGATCGCTGCATAAGAAAAAAATATATACCTACTGAAAGGATTCTCAGTCAACTTTGAGCTTATTCACACACTCCTACCTACCCTATCAATTGCAATCTCCATTTGTAACTCAAGGAACATGAAACTTCCAATGAAGCCAGTCATTGATCTGAACTGACACTTGAATATCTTGACTGTGCTTGAACCAAAAGTAAACATGATACTGAAATGACCAAGGCAATATGAGATGTAACTGATCTTCATAATGAAAATATAACTGGAAATCTGGACTATAGAACCTTTCCATGTAGTTAGCTATAGGATCAAAGAAGACATGATCTGTTTGATGCTTCTCATGACATTATGCAGCTTTTCACAACTCATTCATACTTTGATCAACCACATAAGACTTTAGTTGTGTGCTATCAAACTGATTTTCAAGAACATTGTATTCTTCCTTAATCTCAAAAGAGAAAGGAAGCAACACCTTCTCTTTGTGTTCTAGCATGGAAAGCTTTTGAAAAGACTGATCTTGATCTTGAAGCCTATAAGATTGAAATTTGTCCTCTAAAACTTCAATGCCCTTTTCAATGTTCTTAATAACTTCATCCACAAACGAATCTTATCTTCTGACTTGCATTCAAATGATTTCAGATTAGAAGACAAGGATAAAGAAAATATTTCACCCACTTATTCATTAATGTAATCATCATTTGATGTAGGCTAATGCAAGAAATGACATGAAGAATCAACTTTTTCCAATACCCGAGGATTGTAGCAAGCATTTTCCAATATTTCCTCTTGCTATTTGAAATGATTCTCATACTCTTGATGATCAATGGATTGACAAATCTACTGCAAATTTTCCTCAAACTCAGAGGATGTAACATGATTTTCATAAATAAGCTCCTGTTGGGTTTCATTTTCATCCAAAAGAGATGCTATCCTTTCTTCTTGGTGTTCTTCTTGGTGATGAAAGGTATTGTCATGAAGTGCCTCTAAAATTTCTTCATCCATGAACTCATCATCTTCATAACAATTCTCCAAATATTCAATAAAAGTCACAAAGTGTTTACAACAGTCTTTGACCAGAAATAAGGAGGGATGACACTCTTTATACATCTCATAAAATGCAACATGGAAATCAACAAGAGAATATAATGAACCATTTGGCAAGATTTCATACCAAAACCATGCTTTTCCTTCTAAGGTGGCCATAAACATCTTCATGAGAAAATCCTTAGGGAACTAAACCTTAAGACTGTGTACATGCATATGGAATCTAACCAAATGAAGAGCAGCATTGTCTTTCTTTTCATCTTTAAATATTGGAAGATCATCTAACCATTCAACCTTTGGCATAGAATTTGGAAAACCAAGGATATGAAACCGATTCATAGGAGCATACTTGGCATTTATTCTTGCCATGGAACTCATCTTGAAACTTCATCAAGCTATTGATCTTCAAGTAGTGGAGTCACCTTGAATCTATGAAATTTTTTAATTCTTCAACAATGGAGTCACTAAGGTAGTTGTAGCCTCGAACAGATTCTGAGCTCCTGCTACCTTCAAGAGTTCAGCTTCATAATATTTGGGAGATGTATATCTTTAGACTCCCAGCAGACGCACCAAAATGTTATCACCAAAATTTTACCTGATTGGTTGTTGATCAGACAACTTCAATGTAGCTATTTCAAACCAATCTTGTGACTGAGGCTTAGCCTCCTCAGCCTAAGACGGCTCTCTCAAGGGTTAATGATATGGGATATAGATAGATGGCTAACTTTATTATTTATGTTTTGTTTCAGGTTGAGAAGATGAATGCTTGCTACCATTGGGATATGCAGTCAGTGATAGGGCTCTCAATAACAAAGTATTTCCTTGTGGAAGTTGAGGCTTGTATATACTTCAATGAAAGGGTAACACATTCAGGAAAATCTCAATAACTTAAAGTTCAAAGAAATTCAGAGTATTTAATACATGAATTCTGAGTAATGAGTCATCAAGGCTATGGAAGAGAAACATTTCAAAGATAGGACATAAAACTCATTAAAAATACACTAAGAATCTAAGGTGAAGAAAATTTGTATGTTACTGTATATATCAGTCAATCCAAAGCTTTACAAAGTGGTCTGCTTAGATAACATTTTCCAAACTGTAGGTTGAAACCAACATCAGCATGTATACATTGGGCTTATGGAGTCAAATCAATCTCAGAAAATCAGTGAATCTAATTGACATGGAAGTTGAGGCATATCATGGCTTTTAGTCATGAGACATACACTTGAAACATGTAAAAACACAGTCAGTCCATTTATAAAGGAAGCCAGAGCATCTAAAGATGAGTTCTGAGTAATATATATGAACACCACCAAAAATAAGATATATAAGAAACACTGATAGAACAGGAAAACACTAAAAACCCCTTTTGAATCTCAAGTTGGTCAAGTAGAAGCTCTCTGCATTAGCTAAAATAGTCTTTTTACAATATGCATTAGTTTTGACAAAAAGTCTCCAACCCCTCTCTAATTCGACCACTTGATCTTTTATAGATCATTTACATCATGAAATAATTTTTTCATCAGCTAGATATGTTGAATTCCTACCTATGACACCTATCCTAACCATATAACATGGTATTTATTTCATAAGACAGTTGCAAATCTACAATAGAGTCCTATTACAAGTAGGATTAGGACTCTTTCATTTTATTTAAAAGAAATTTATCTGGACTTAATTACATCATATGCCACTTGTATTTTCATGAGGTCGAAACCTGATGATGAGCTCCAAACGGTTATGACCATAATGCTGATGATGTTGATCTCCTGCAATCTAGGAAACTGTCTCCTTGTTCTTTAGGCTTTGGATTCTTTAATCTTTTGAGGCATTCTGACCCTTATGAACCATGATTTCGATGCCATTTATTATCAAGACTGAAAAAGCATATGTCCAAGGTCATCTCCTAGTGCCAGCTATTCAAAATCCACTTCAAACTCTCCAAAATAGTGAAACAGACATGCGCTACGAAAACAGCCTAGTTTCGTAGCGCTTTTCGTAGCGCGGTCTTTTTAAACTTTTTCCTTCAAAATTTTGGCTTCTTATTTTCAGATCTATCTTCCTTGACACTTAACACAACCCCCTTAGAAATTTCAAGTGAAAATTCACATTTTTTCCCTTCCAAAATTTAAGAGAGAGAGTGAAAAAGCATGCTACAGCAGTTTCGTAGCGCATTTCACTCATTTTGCACTATTGGCGCTACGAAACTGCTGAGTGAGAAGTTTTGTTCAAAATTTCCAAAAATGAAAATTTGAAAATGTGCCAAACTCTAAATCAACCTACTTCCAACATATAAAACAAAAATATCAAGTGAAAAATACTTTCATAACAGTCTTCATGAGATTCCTTCTTCATTTGCAAATTTTTCTTGTTTTTCCCTGAAAATTAGGTCTTGGGACAAAGCCCATATCTCCTAATCCATGAGGTATTTAGAGAAAATGAAGGGTTTTTTTGTAGGCCATTATGTCTTGAATGTGAACCTTTCTTGGGTTTTTGAAACACATCTCCTTCTGTCCATAAACTTCTTTTGAAAAACATGTGTAAAACAGGAAAACTCTATTTCTGAAAATACGGCTTCAATGAAATCCTTTTATCTCCAAACTGATAACACCTATGAGAAATGCACGAGAGGTTTTTGTATCTAGGGCTGTGATGAAGACAAATCTCATTTATAATTATAAAACTCTTTTTCATTTGGCCAGAAATGGAACTTGAAGTTGACTTCTAAAAAGTCATGTACAAGACAGTTTAGTAACAACAGTTTTGTAGCACATTGTAATTTATCGATTTCTCCCACCTCCTAATGAATATAAATAAAATGAGAGAGGTTTTTATAGTTAGATATATTATGAAGAAAAACATATTTCAGATTTCTAAAATTCATTTTCAGTGTCTCATAAATCATGTTTGAAGTTGATAGTTACAAAACCATGTTTTCGTAGCGCCTGTAGTGTATTTTTTGCATTTTGCACTACGACAGTAGCGGCGCTTTCATAGTGCAAATCCTCTTTTTTGAACTAGCAGCGCTACGAAACAGAGGATTCTTGTCTAATTGTATAAATTTAACCCAAAACCTTATGGATTGACCCCTAGATGGAAAATTTTAATATTTGATCATGGAATGGACCTCTAAAGACTTTATTTGAATCCAATGATGACCTTTAAAATTATAAAAACTCTAACCTACCCTTAACCAAATCCTAAAATGAATTTCAAATCCATTTTAGACCATGATCAAAAATAGATTTGACACAATGATGTTTTGAAAATTTTTGGGTGATAACAGCTCCTATATTATCAAAAGAATTCTTCCTAAGGGTGCCTATGAGTTAGTTGATTACGATGGAATTCCATTGGCGTAGCCCAGAGATGGGTTGTATTTGAAACGTTACTATGCTTAATAATGAGCGTAGTGATTTTTTTAATTCTATTGTATATATATGTTTTTGATTTTCATTCACTATCTTAGTTTGTTTTTAGAGTTTTCTTGACGTTAGTAATCCACTTTACATTTCATCGTAGATGTCTGAACCTTCGAAACCATTTTTTGGATATGCTGATGGTGCTATTCATAGTACGCATAATCTAACCTTTGCAGCATGGGCCATTTTAGCTCCAAACGACGAGTTAGTGAGTTTTCAAGGGATTTGTATCGGTATATCGATGAACAATATCATTGAGTATAGCACGTTGATCGAACTTCTCTCTGATGCCATTTCATTTGGTATTAACCACATCATCATAAGTTTAGACTCACAACTTGTGGTATTACAACTTACTAGTGTTTATACTATTAGAAATCCAACACTGCATTGATTGTTCCTAAGAGTTTAACTTTTGGAAAGACACTTTGATTTTATCCAATATAAACATGTTAGTGTCCTGTGATTTAGTAGATTGGTAGACCAAATGAACATGGTAACATCAGACCAGTCTTTGGAGTCCTAGGAACTAGCCTTCTTAGACTCAGAGAAGGCTCTCTCTATTATGTGCAAAGATGTGAACTTGTTTTCCTTAGATGGTTGATTTTAGGCTAGTTGTTAAGTGTAGGGTTTGTTGTTTGTGTTGGTTGGACAAGATGACTAGGTAGAATAGGTGGAGTGAGAGGTTTTCAAATAATTGGGCTATGGAGTCAAATGAAAGTCATGGATATCTGAACAATGAGTCAGAGTGCATCACAGGGAAAATCTAGTGTGGTCAATGGATCTTTAAGGTTATGTGTGAAGTGAAATGGACAGTAAGTTCATGAACAAGGTAGGGAAAAGGGTAGTGAAGAATCCTTTGTAAAATACCCATAAACAATAAGTCTCAAGTACTGATAAGCAAAAGATAATAATCATGAGATAGGGCAAACCATTAACTTAGGTAAAATACTTAAACAAATAAACATTCAAGACAAACATTCCAATGAAATATAGAATGCGAGAAACTCATTTAACTTCTAGTGATTTCACCTTCAAGTTTTAGAAAACATTTAAGACAACAAAATAAATTTAATCCACAAAGAGGTAACTCCTAAACATTATTGATCAACCTACAAAGAACTTTGAGGAAAACTGATAGGCATGGTAAAAGGGCAAGATCAGAACAAGACCTCCTTGGCTTAACCTAACAACTAATACTTCAAAGAGAGATTCCAAGACAGAGTTTAGATAGCATCAAATAAGTAGGGCTTTCCATAAAACATATTTGGAAACTAGCATATTAATCCATTGATGAAACAAACAAGCTTAGGTGGGTATAACGAGCAGCTAAGAATTCCTTAAACTAACCCAGCAGAGGAAAACATAAAGACAATAGAAAGAAGAAGGACTAACGTGATTCAAAGAACATTTATTAACCTATACTTTTCTATTCTACTGCAACATAGAAGGATGGACACAATGATAAACAAGAAAACATGAAAAAATTGGAGACACATCACCATTAACCAAGCTCAGGGATCCTGCAAGCAAGCCTTCTTCATCATTGATCAAAGAAAATCATTCACAAGCTCCACAACACCAAATTGCTCTTCAACGTCAAAGAACCATGTATTTCTCTCAAAACTCATAAAATTCCAACATTTACGATGAAGCCCTCATGCTCTATTTAACTCAGCAAAGGAGGGAAAAAACCATAGATAGGTTAGGAAAATGTCAAAATCACTCATAATTGTAAAAAATGCCCAAGAGACCATGCAAGGCCCAAGGCACAAAATATCCCATGGAATAAATGCCAAAATAGCTTCTATCACCCAATTCTAGAGTGGTTTGCCTTAGAAAACACTAAATTTTTATTTTACAATAAATGAGTATGTTTTGTTGACTTTTGGCCAAAAACACTCTACATAGTCCATTTTCGTAGTGCCACCTTAGGCAGAAATAGGTACTTTTGCAACCAAGTTTTCGGATTTTGCTCCGTGATGGCTCCTTGGAAAGCCTGATGAGTCTAATTTCTAGATCTACCTTTGATTTCCTGATCCAGCTCATATAACCTTTAAAAAATGTCAAAATCCCAACACTACTTTGAGCGCAGTGCCAAGCCTGAAAAGGAGGCAGAATGGTGAAAATTTAGGTGTTTTTTGACCTTTTGTGGGGCCAAAACTGCTCCAATTGCTCTAAAATTTGGTGAGCATAGTGTGCTAGCCATGAGAAGTCCAAAAATGTAGATTTTTCCCTCTGAAAACGCTCCAAGTAAAAGCATAGCGCCAGTGGTGCTGCGCTAATAAGCCTCCAAAATCACAAAAAACAAAAAGTTGTCCAAATTTCCTCAAAATTGGTGGAGGTCTTCTTTAAGGGGTTTGAGAGACTTGTAGAGAATATTGGGCCAAAAATCCAAGGCTTTCATGACCTTTTTCCTCTTTTATGGTTTGTATTTCAATGAGGGCTTTCTCCAGGCCTTGAGTTTTCTAGCATTCATAGATGGCCTGTTGGGCACTCACTTGCTTTTTTTCCATCTGATAGAAATGAATGACATCCTTTTCCCTTTCCAACTCAGCTTCTAAGTCTTTGAGTTGTGCATTTTTTTTCTTGGAGGAGGGAGTTGGAAATCCTTACTTCACTTTCTTCATCACTGTCTACCTTGGTCTTCATTTGCTTCATTTTCTTTTTATTCCTTTTCATCATTATGCTCATCATCATGGTCACTATCCTTAATGTTTTTATGATTGTCATGACTGTTGTCATGACTGTCATGAATGCTCTCTATTTTTTACTCATTCTCCCCTCACCACCTTCTACACTTTGGTCACTTTTTTCACCTGTATCCATGATGCCTTGTGATTCATCATCTTTTGTCTCTAGGTAATCCGCCTCATCATGGTCCTTTTGGCCCTCAACATTATCACCATACTCATCTTTACTGTGGACTGATTTACTATCACCTTCACCCTTATTTTCATTTGATTCTTCATTGCCTCTTCCTGTTTCACCATTTTTAGCTCCTTTCCAGGCCTTGGAGGCAAATTTAGAAGGTAACCTTAAGCCTTAGGGAAAATTTTTTGTATGTTTGAGGGTTTCTACATTAGCGCAATGCCTTGCCCAAACAGTCGGGTCGACCTGTGGGCGCAACATCGGCAGTCGTGCCTGAGGATTAGCGCAGCACCAACAGTCGTGCCCGAGGATTAACGCAGCACCGGGCGCATGCAGGCCTGCCAGTCGTGTTCTGTGTATGTCGGTCGGGTCTGAGTGCAACACCCTGGATTTGCGCAATGCCAACTCGGATTAGTGCAGCGCCATGTAATATGCATGGGATAAATTCCGATTAGCGTAGCGCCAGACCTGGTAAGCTCAACGCCACTTATTTGCGTAGCGCCAGGGAGAAAACACCCAGAAAAAATCAGAAAATTTTGTTGAGGTTCAACAAGATGATGAGCTTAGTGAAAATTAAGCACCTTCACTAAGTGGGGCCCGCAGGCTATTTTTAGGTGTATGTCTATTTTTAGACATGGTGAGAATATTCTATAAGTTGCAGGATGTTATTTGTAGATGGTTGGTCAAATGTGAAAAAATATATGAAATTATATTTTTATAATATTGGGCGAAGTCTATTTATAGATCATCAATCTAAAAATAGATGCATGTCGATTATTATTAGCCCTTAATAATAATCTGACAATAAATATCAACTTATTCTCTTGGAGAACTTTATTTCAATGAACAGATTTGGTAAATCAGTGGGCTAAAGGAATTACGCAATTCCTAGGGTTATTGGTGGCTCATGCATGGATGACTCAGTTAGAACTGAAGTGACAAAGTTATGACAGAGTTGGAAGAGTAGTTACCGGAGTTGTTATTTAGTTTAACTCAGTTAAGTGAGTTAAATTCGTTTGAGCTAGTTGTATCTAGTTTAACTGAAAGATACACTAGTGAGAGTTAATTGAATTAATTAGTTAATTAATTCACAACTAATAACTCACTAACACCTGAACAAATACATCAGTTAACTATTTGCATGTCAATTCCAGTGGAGACCCAGTGGAGAGATAGGTGAAAGGGTGAGATGGACTATCCGTTGTGACTATAGTGATGCATTCAATGCATATGACACACATTGGAGTTTCCAATGAGGATTGCACAGTCAAGGCAAGGTCACTTCAAATTCATTCAGGGGTCTTCTTCAGCAGGGATTGCGCAGTGGAGGCAGGTTTTCAGGAGGCAAGAAATTGGTGCATAGATATGCAAATTTCTGCATGACAGTGTTTAATGATTGTTGATTGTACTGGGAGATTGATGTACTAAGATTTGTATGATATTATTACTTGATTCCATTGATATACATAATATATGATAGTTGGGGTTTTTAGCTTTAAGCTTTCTTGTTAAACAATTGTGTTATGTGTGATTGAATTTATTCACATGTGTTTGCAATTGAGTTTTAAATTTTTGCAAGTTTAACAGTGGAAGGATTATGTATTTAGAAAAAATATAAATATTGTTAGATCAGGAGAATCCAGTAATACATTAGTATTAATAAATTTATACATGGTATCAAAGCAGTATTAATCACTAGAGATTGCAATTGTGAAGAGATGTTGAGTTTTGTGGTGGACAATTCGAATTTGTTGCAGAAATTTCTTGGTGCGACAGTTGAGTATTCATTGAAATGTCTTTCAATGGGTTGCGATTGGAGTATGCCTTTGAGGGTAGCTTGAATTACATAGCCTAGAAGGATAGGATGGAGGTGGTTCTTGAAGATAATGGACTGAAGGAGTTCATCGATAGCAATGTTCCTAAGCCTACTTCTAGCGATGCTGCATTACTTGACACATGGAAAAAGAAGTTAGCGGAGACAAGAAGAATTATGTTGGAAGGTGTGAAAGACCATATTGTGTCAAGCCTTCATGGGAAATCCACTCCATTTTCAATGTGGAAGGCCTTGAAAGATATTTTCCAAAGCAGCAATGACCATAGGAAGTTGGCGTTGAAAGATAAGCTCAGAAAAATAAAAATGGAGAAGGGCGACAATATTCCAAAATATCTCATGAAGTTTGTCCAATGTAGGGATGAGCTGGGAAGTGTGGGGATTAGAGTTGCGGATGATGACTTGGTGAGCTTGGCTCTCCTTGGGCTTTTGAAGAGTTGGCATAGCTACAAAGGCTCTATCAATGGACAAGAGAAACTATTGGATTGGGAGCGACTTTGGTCAGATCTTGTGCAGGAGGAGATAAGGCGAAATACCAGGGGTGGCTCTTCATTGAAGAATGATGATGAAGAGAATTGCACTTTGGCTGCCAAATCAAGGAAAGGGAAGGGGAAGAAATTCCATCCAAAATATGAAGCTAAAATCAAGAAGCTGGATTTGTCCAAGGTGAAGTGTTTTCACTGTCACGAACATTGGCATCTTGCCACTAACTGCCCACAGAAAAAGAAGAACAAGAAGGTTGTTGGAGCTGCAGTTGGAGAGGCCTTAGCCTCACAATTTTAACTTGATTTCTCTTTAATCACATGCTTGGTTTCAAGCACTATGGGATCGGTGTGTATCTTGACTGTGGTGCGTCTTTCCATATAACGAGAGACAAGGAGTTGTTTAGTGACTTGGAGGAGAAGGATCTCCAAATGCATATATATATGGGTGACGATGGTAGATACAGTGCGACCAGCATTGGAACCATTACCTTTGAGAAGGATTCATGTAAACCATTTTTGTTGAATATGTTATGCATGTCCCAGGTCTGAAGAAGAACTTGGTCTCGGTCGCAATGTTGGAGGACAGAGGTTATGACGTTGTTTTTAGCGATGGAAAATATTTCTTGCGACATAAAAAAATGGGTCAAACCCAGAGGATAGGGATTCAAGTTAATAATCTCTAAAATATGGAGATAGATGGTTGTGCTGCAATGATGGGCAAAGAAGAAGAAGTGGTGAGCCGGGATGAGGGTGAATTATGGCACAAGAGACTGGGCCATCTTCACCATGGCGCCTTGAAGATTTTGCAGCAGATTTCTACTAGACTTCCCAAGGGTACTCTTGCGCAATCAGATCAGTGCAAGGGATGTACTATGGGTAATTTTGTGAAGACCACCTTTCATGAGAAGAAGAACCGTGCTTTGGTGATCTTGGAGAGAATTCACACAGAAGTGTGTAGACCCTTCTCGGTTGCTTCAACAAAAAAACATAGGTATTATGTTATTTTTGTTGATGACTATTCTCGTAGATGTTGGATCTTCTTCATGCAGAAGAAGAGCAATACATTCTCAAAGTTTTGTGAGTTTAAAGCATTTGTGGAGAAGGAGTCAGGGAAGCAAGTGAAGGCTCTATGGAGAGATAATGGTGGTGAGTATATCTCGAATCAATTCAAAGAATTTTTTAGCAAAGAAGGAATTCAAAGAGAACTCATAGCACCTCATAACCCACAGCAGAATGGGGTCGCAGAGAGGAAGAACAGAATGATCAGTGGGTGCTGCATGAGCTATGCTGCATGACCAGGGTCTACCGATGCACTTGTGGGTAGAAGTATGCAACACTACGATTTATGTACAAAACCATTGTCCTCATAGAGTACTTGGCATGAGTACACCTGAAGAAGCTTTTACTGGTAAGAAGCCTGATATTTCTCATTTGAAGATTTTTGGCTCATCTGTTTACATTCATGTGACAAAGGACACCAGGAAGAAGCTGGAGTCGACTGCAGAAGTTGGGATATTTGTGGGGTACACATAAACACCCCATAATTATCATGTGTATTTTCCAAACAATTAAATGGCTGTGGTATGATGGGATATAAAATTCAATGAGGTGAAGGCCATGAAGTTGTCACTTGAAAGGGAGCTACATTTGCATGCAGAGGAGGAACTTATTGTTCCCAAAGATGAGCCTGTAGATGTGGATCAGCCATGGGAGGATATTCATGGAGTTGAGGAGTCCACTCATGCAGAACCAAACATCATAATAGGCTGGAAGCTTACCACAGAAGCTGAGAGACTGAAGCTTGATGTGACACAGAATGTAGGATTCCCTACATCACAACATAGATAGAGATAGTCACCTGGCCGATTTACTGGATACATGGATCTTATGAGCAAGTGTATCATGATAGAGCCATCTTATTTTTAATAATCAGTGCAAGAGCCCACATGGGTAGATGCCATGGTGGAGGAGTATGACTCCATTGTCAGAAACAGTTCTTGGGAGATTGTTCCAAGGCCAATGGGTAAATCAGTTGTAGGATCAAGATGGATCTACAAGGTAAAGAAAGCTGTTGATGCGAGCGTCGAGAAGTATAAGGAATTTTTTTTTTCTTGGGGCTTCTCACAGATCGAGGGGATTGATTATGAAGAAACCTTTGCACCTATCGCACGGTATTCTTCCATAAGAACCATCCTTGCTTTCTTAGCGCAAATGGCTTGGCACATTCATCATATGGATGTGAAGACTGCGTTCCTTAATGGGATCATTGAGGAAGAGGTGTACATTGAGCATCCTGAAGGATTTGAGATCTTCAACAGTGAGTCACATGTGTGCAGACTCAAAAGAGAAATGTATGGGCTGAAGCAAGCACCACGTGCTTGGTACACACGGATTGACAGCTATTTCACCAGACTTGGCTTCACCAAGAGTAAGGCAGATGCAAACATGTACCAAATTGTGGTGGAGGGTAATATTTTAATAATTTTTCTTTATGTTGATGATTTAATACTAACGAGTGATGAGCAGTTGATACACTCATGCAAGGTAGATCTTGCAAAAGAGTTTGAGATGAAGGATTTGGGCCTCCTTAATTATTTCCTTGGATTGGAAATATGGAAGCGAGAAGGTGAACTATTTGTGTCTCAAGGCAAGTGTGATCAGGAGATACTTGGTAAGTTTCACATGGAGGACTGCAAGCCCATGGATACTCCTCTTCTAGGAAATTGGAGGAAAGAGGATGCTACATTGGCAAGGGTATTGGATGCCACTGTTTATCGACAGTTGGTGGGTTCGCTCATGTATTTAGTTAATACAAGACCAGACATATGCTATGCGGTGAACCAACTTTCTCAAACGATGGTTAAGCCTACCAAGCTCGTTTTGAATCTAGGAAAACATGTCCTGAGGTATCTCATGGGCACATCTGAGTATGGCTTATGGTACAGACAGATGGATGAGGTGAAGTTGCATTGCTTCACAGATGCAGATTGGGCAGGCAGCCCAATGGACAGAAAGAGCACATCAGGAGGGGTTTTCAGTATTGGATCTACAACAATTTATTTTTACAACAGGAAACAAATATCTGTGGCACTCAGTTCAGTAGAAGCAGAATACATGGCAGCAAGTCAAGCTGCATGTGAAGCTATCCAGATGAGGAAGATCTTGGTTGGTTTGTTCGGTTCTCATTTAGAGCCTATAGTGATACATTGTGATAATAAGAGTTGCATTAAACTCTCGATTAATCCCATGTTTCATGATAGATATAAACATATTGATATTCAGTATCATCATATCAGATATTGTGTGCTTCAGATATGTTGCTTCAGTACATTCCTATGGAAGATCAGGATGTAGATATTCTGATGAAGGCGCTCGGCAGGAGAAAATTAGAATACCATAGAGGCAGGATCGAGGTGAAGGATAATCCCTATCTTGTTGAGAGGGAGTGTTGAGGTTCAACAAGATGATGAGCTTAGTGAAAATTAAGCACCTTCACTAAGTGGGGCCCGCAGGCTATTTTTAGGTGTATGTCTATTTTTAGACATGGTGAGCATATTCTATAAGTTACAGGGTGCTATTTGTAGATGGTTGGTCAAATTTGAAAAATATATGAAATTCTATTTTTAGAATATTGGGCGAAGTCTATTTTTAGATCATCAATCTAAAAATAGATGCATGTCGATTATTATTAGGCCTTAATAATAATCCAACAATAAATATCGACTTATTCTCTTGGAGAACTTTATTTCAGTGAACAGATTTGGCAAATCAATGGGCTGAAGGAATTACGCAATTCCTAGGGTTATTGGTGACTCATGCATGGAGGACTCAGTTAGAATTGAAGTGGAAAATTTATGACAGAGTTGGAAGAGTAGTTACAGGAGTTGTTATTTATTTTAACTCAGTTAAGTGAGTTAAAATCAATTGAGCTAGTTTCTAGTGTAACTGAAAGGTACACTAGTGAGAATTAATTGAATTAATTAGTTAACTAACTCACAACTAATAACTCACTAACAACTGAACAAATACAACAGTTAACTACTTGTATGTCAGTTCCAGTGGAGACCCAATGGAGAGATAGGTGAAAGGGTGAGATGCACTATCCGTTGTGACTATAGCGATGCATTAAATTCATCTGACACACATTGGAGTTTCCAATGAGGATTGCATAGTCAAGGCAAGGCCAATTTGAATTCATTCAGGGGTCTTCTTCAGCAGGGATTGCGCAGTGGAGGCAAGCTGTCAGGAGGCAAGAAATTGGTGCATAGATATGCAAATTTCTACATGATAGTGTGTAATGATTGTTGATTGTACTGAGAGCTTGATGTACTAATATTTGTATGAGATTATTACATTATTCCATTGATATACATAATATATGATAGTTGAGGTTTTTAGCTTTAATTTTCCTGTTAAAAAACTGTGTTATGTACGATTGAATTTATTCACATGTGTTTTCAATTGAGTTTTAAATTTCCGCAAGTTTAACAGTGGAAGGATTCTGTATTTAGCAAGAAGATAAGTATTGTTAGATTAAGAGAATCTGGTAATACATCAGTATTAATAAATTTCTACAAATATTGATTTTTCTCCTCAGGGTTTCTTCTCTTATGCCAAGTGATAAGTGTTTTTGAAATGATAACTGGAGGGACTTTATACCCTTTGAGAAAACAAATTAAACTTATAAACCCATTTTTTCTAATTTTTTTTTTCTGTTTTTGTGTCACCTTGTAATTTTCACTGATATCACTTTTACCCTTTGTAGGAGGTGACTAAAAACACAGAAATGATACTTTCCTCTCAACCCTTCCTCTTTGTGATCTTTAGGTAGCTGATATGATGTGTTTGGGTTCTCTTTGGGCTATTGTTGCCTCTAGGACTTGTTTTGCTAATGCATGTTGGAATTGTACGGTTCACTGTGTTTTAGCCTTTCTCATGTATTCAATCTCGCCTTTTTTAGAGACTGATAAAAACATGTTTTATCCCTCTTTGAGATCCTTGAGTGTAGGTGATCTTAAAACAGGTTCTCTTCCCTTCTCACTGTTTTTCCAGAGGTATAATAAATATGCCTTGCACAGTGACCTCAAACTTTTCAATCATGTTTTTCATTATCTCCCTTTGGCCACTTCTGATGTGTTGCAGGTTCCATGACATATTTTTTGGTTCCCTTAGTCATTTTTGGATTTTTACATCTCATTTATTGACAGTAAACTCATGCTCATCATGATTTCTTATTTTGACACTTAACCTTATGATTTCTTTCCTTTGATCATTTGAGGACACTTGAATGCACTTGAAAACTTGATCTCCCTCACTGATGCTCTTTGTACTTTCTCCCTTTGGTGCAGTGAAGCACTGTTATCTTTGACAAAACCTAGAAACCACCTTGAAAAGCCTTTGGAAACCTTTTGTTGTTATGAAGGAGGACTTATCATCTTCATTTGACCTATTTTGTCTATCTTTCCAAACTTTTAGGTTTTAGGGTTGTTAGAGGAGAGTAAGTAGTGTTGTCTTCTAAGTTCTCTATAGCCCTTTCAAGTTCATTCACTTATGTTTAGTTCACCTCACCTTTTTCCCTCCTTAATTTATAATTTCTAAAAATCTTCAATGTGTGCTTGGTTGTGTTGTTGTGGCTTTGTCCTTGTGGTTTTTACACTGGCTCCTTGCTTGGAAACATTGTTTTTCCAATCAGTCCCAAAAACCCTGATTCTCTTTGTACATAGGCCTACTGCCTCTCCTTTGTTGTGGTCGTCCTTAGTGATGACTTAGCCTCTTACTTTACCTAATTTTATGTTGATGGCCATCTCAATCATTCTTGCACAAATGTGAAGAAGGGTAGCTGTCCCTTGCAGAATTTGTGCTTTGACCAAGGAGGCTCTCCTTGAAGAATTTTGATCATATTTGGACAAAAGTTACTTGACCTTCTTCCTCTTTGAATGCAGCCTCTTGGCACAGGAAAAAAATATATTTAGAAAACCAAACAATCCTATAACTATGAAACCCTAAATGACCTAGGGGGAAGCTTTTTGGACTCGACCTTTGGCTGAAAACTTGACTTGGGGTTTTTAGGTGTAAAACAGAGTTTTTGATATACTTTATGCATTTCAGACCCAAAACCTCTGATTTTGATTTGTTTAAAGAGCCTAGAAAGGTATCTTGATACCACTAATGCTTGAGGCACTTGGTGAATAGGGGGAAAAGGTTAGGTTTCTTGGAAATCCAAGGTGGAAGTAGAAGAGTTAGGCAAGTTAAAACAGAGTGGTAAGGTCAGGGGTGGAAAAATATAGTGAAATGTAGTGGCATGAGCCCATGATGGGTCTTTTGGGAGTGATAGGTTGAGCATGACATGATGGGATAATGAAATAGTGAAAAAAATTTATCCTAAGGATAATGAAGGTAGTGATATTTCTAGAACTCACAATATTTATGAATTTTGTTTCTAGAAATATAGGATAAGCATTTAGTTATCTACAAAGGAAGAAATTATTGATGACTAACACAACACATTTCCAGAAATTTGAACGTATTGACTGATTCCTTAGTTAATCAAGTTTTAGACAGACATTTGCAACATATGTAAATAAAACATTCACATCATTGAATAGGATTGCACAATAAACATAGGAAAACACTAAAATCAAATAGATATAAATTTATAGGTTTTTACAAAATTTGTTCCCAAGACACATTGGTCATCTGACCTCAAAATGTATGAAAATTTTCACAAGTAAACTAGTGGTGCTCGTGGTAACATGCTATAGATCTAGCTATCCTATGCAGTAACTGCATCCAATGGTTAGGAACACCTATAGTGCGATGCTGCAGTCGCATGGGTAACTCTTAGATCCAGAAATTTGAAATCCTGAAGGTCAACCCCTCTATGTGATGCCGAAGCTCAGTCAGAGTCTCAGCCATATCAAGATTCTGAAGGTCTGCTCTCCCAACAGACCTCTCTACTAGTGCATCTGCTACACGCTCTGGTTCCTCCATCAGTTGAACTTGACCAACATCTACATTATGTCAAACATTTAGTTTAGTCTTGGGAAACATAAAAAATACAAAAACATTGTATAAACCTTAGAAAAATTAAAAAACATGGTAAAAAACATTCTTACCTTTTGCACCCCATTGAGCACCTTATGGTAAAGCTAAATCTAGATCTCCTCGGAAATCAATGCTTGTGCATGCATACTCATCAATGGCGACAATTTGTCGTTGAAACTAGGTGAAGAACACAGTTGAGAACACAATGGTCGACTGGCCTGCATGCCTACCCATTATTTCTACCCATCTCTGCATCTTCGGATCTCTAGGATTAGTCACATCTAGTGTCACATGCTATGGCTGCATCAATGGAATCTGTTCTAAGGAAAATAATATGAGGATCAAACCATAACTGAAGTTCTTCTTCCTTCCTCCCTTTACTTTGTTCAGTTGTTCTTTTATCTGAGAAAGTACAGCCTTAGACCAGTTGAAGGTTGTTGGTCCATACACTCTAGTGCATACTACATATACGGTCTATTTGCTACACGTAGTGTAACGGGGCCAACAAGTTTTGCAATCATGAAAAGGATATTTCTTAAATGCAAATCTCTAACATCACGGATGTTTATCTTTCCATCTTTGCTTGGCTCTTCCCCTAGATAACAATGTTGCAAAACATAATCTCTCATAGTCTCTCCTCTAAGAATAGAACCTGAGAGCGAAATAGGCAAGCCTCTCCTCGACGAATCTGTAAGAAAGTATACATCCTCTACTGTTATGGGAACCACTTGGTTCTTAATATGAAATGCCTCGATAGCTGGATTCCATGCTCGAACTAAGAACTGCAAGAGTTCTATTTGTTGCCTCATCCCTTACAACTAGAAGTACTTTAACAGTCCACAATCTCTTAGGGCTCTTACTATGCCCAGATCATTTAGGGTAATCATATCTTATTCTTCCTGCTCTCTTTCCCTCCATGTAATCGTCATTGTAATTCAATGAAAACCTAAAATGAAACCACAAGAACCATTAGATTCCATTCAATGTGAAAAATTGGGCCAATTTTGGGCATAATGCAAAAAACAAAAATGAAGCTTGTGCCCAACGCAACCTAGGACAAGAGATAGTGTGTTGTATATGTAGGTATCTTTCATTTTAGATGCTATGCAACACACTTTTCAATGTCCAAGGGTGCGTTTCCCTCTTTGGGAGCAGAATTTACCCTAGGGACCCAAAAACCCTAAATATTTGCACTAATAGGAAATGAAATGATTACTGAAGGAAAGAGAGGGTTCATATCACTAACCTGGATCAAATGGCAATGAAATCCGTCCACATAAATGATCGCAATTAGCAGCTAAAGTTCGAGGGAAAAATCAGGTGCAGAGCTCCAAAATACAAATGGTAACTATGGAATGGTAAGAATGAATAGTAAAAATCTTTTTAATAGTCATTTAATTGATTGCAAATCATATTTATTGCTATGACTATGGTTTTATTATGTTTTTATCATGAAATGGGTATTTTTAATCCATTTGATGTTGTTCTGAAAAGATCTTACAATTGATGAACATATTAGTCATGCAGATTTATTTTGAGAAAGATTTGACCGCAAAGCATACTTTTTCTGCTTATTTTTAGAGCTTTGTTAAAAAAAAAGAGGATTTGAAGTGCACTTTTATCTCTTTTTCGAGCTTTGATAACAACAAAAAGGAACCCCTGGAGTCTTCTTTCAGCTCTTTTTAGACTCTAATAATCTGAAAAGATTGGCGAGCACTTGTCTTTTCGAGCTTGTAAAAGTAAATGAATTGATATTTACTTAGTATAAGTCTAACCCTTTTCCTGACTGAGATAGATTATTTACGAAAAATGAATACCCTGGTTGAACATGACTAAAGAGGTTCTCTTAAATATTAATTTACACTTTTTTCGGATCTAAGCGACAACTTTACGAAAAAAGTACTTATGGAGTTTTCTTTCGTCCTCTTTTTCAAACTCTCTAAACATGAAAAAGGACCAGGTTGTCACTGTCGTTAAGCTCGTTAAAACATAAAATAGTGATGGGATTTTCGATCATGGAAAGAATAAATTTTAACTCATTGCCAGACTCATTAAATTATTAAATAACGATACACTATTCGCCCGAAGGGTTGAATTATAGATCAAGAAAATTTTATCCTCCTCAAGCTTGTTAAAAAATAAAGAAGTACTGGTCGTTAAGTGACCAGGGAAAATTTGGGAAAGTGAACTGAACTTTTTACAGTAGCAGGTCGCTCTTCAACATGACACTTCACTCCATCACCGTGACTGTTTGGATTGGGTAATCTTCTTGACGGTTCATTCATACTTATGGTTCATCATACCTTCACTTCATTTTTGGATCAATGCTACCAAATCATCTCACTGTCGCTGATATGTTCAAGAGAAGTCATCCAGTGAATACTCATCCTTCTGCAATACTCATAGACCTTCATTCTCATGACAGTCATCCCTAAACATTGCTATATCAAGTCATACCTTTGTCTCCAAAATCAGTAACTCTCATTTCGCAATAAGGTGGCTTCTTGTCAACGACAAATCATTATCCAGGAAGTTCACTTAGAAACATTATATTCCAGTACCATGACGCTTGTTACAACATGGACAAGATCCTTGCTTCCGGACTTTTGACAGAAAGATTTTGTTTGGCGTTCGACATAAAATCATCTATTCATGCCTTAAGAAATGTATTGTAGTAACTTGAGGGCCGTTGACGTTAATGGTGGTTATGGGTGAAAATGTGAAGCTGGGTTACACTTTTTGCCCTTTTTTGAGAAAAAAATTTCATTTTTTTCGGTTCTTCAACTTTCTGCAAACTATAACAATTTTTCTGTGTAGAATTTCATTTTGCGATAAAAATAAAAGTTGTGAGAAATTTTGTTAGCTTTCTATTACTTATTTTTTGAAATTTTTTTATGCAGATTTGATATGTCAACTTAGAGTTTCTTTGAGTGTGTGTTTCTTAACAATCAAAGGATTCATAAGAAGTCATGTTATGACGCAATGTTGTATTCATTCAAAATTTGTGTTTTTGAAAAAAAAAATGTGTTACAACAATCTAGACAGAGTCTACTTTGTTTTCTTCATATTTACAAAGCTAATGGATGCATATCATAATTACTAGAATTTTTTGAACTGGTCCAATACGAAAAACTGCGTATTTTGGATATGTTTTGCGTCGCAAGAAATTTCTTAACATATAAGTTATAAATTAAAAATCTAAAAGCTACCCATTAGAGACGACGGACCGTAATTCCCCATGAATTTTTCAATTTTTTTTACAATGTATTTTGGGAGATACAAAATTTTGATTTCACTGAATCACAATGACCCTCAGAAATTGTTTGCACCCATTTTATTAGAAAAATAATTAAAATTAATAAACGTTCATGAAATTCCATAAAAGTTATATTTCCTGAAAGTAGATTCAATTCTGAAAATGCTTGTCTTGGTTTCGACAGTTAATTAACAACCTTTCATGGAGTTTAATCAGTCCAAATTTGCAGAAATGTTTTCAGAGCCTGGTTTTTGCGTAATTGGTGACACATTAGTTCGGCCGAACTTTTAGTCCAAGTTCGGTCGAACTATGTTTTCCACTTAAGACTCATTAAGTCTAACGTCTTAATAGTTCGACCGAACTTTTGATCAAAATTTCGACCAAACTTTTGATCAAAAGTTCGTTCGAACTATTGTATAACTCTCCGTCGGCCGGAAAATTTTGCGGAGCCCCCTACTAAAACACATTTCACGTCAATATAAATTTCCGTGAAATGATTCACAATTTTTGCACATTTCGCACACTTCATCTCATTTTACAAATTTTTTGGTTTGGGTTCAAAAACTTTTCTTCAAAGTCTGGGTTTAAGAACATTTCTTGGAAGCAAATTGATTTTTTGGAAGACATTTCTTGGAGGTTTCATTTCTTGGAGGTTTATTCAAAGTTTGGGTTTAAGAACATTTCTTGGAAGCAAATTGATTTTTTGGAAGACATTTCTTAGAGGTATGTACGTGTTTTGAGTTGAAGTAAATCTTTTGAGCTTCATTTCATTTTTCTAAAACATTTTTCTCTCAAATTTTTTAAAGTGTGTGTTTTGGATTGGAGTATGTATTTTTTACAAAAAATTTAGATTGAATTTTTTTAAATTAAATATTTTGTGATATTTTTTGTAATTGAGTTATTGTCTAATTTTTTGAAGGAAATTTTTTGAACTTCATACCCTATTATCATGGGAAATCGAAGAACTTGTGCGAGAAAATATGATCGAAAAAGAGACCCTGAGGCACGTAGAGAAGAAACGAGACAATCTCGCAAAAGAAATTTAGAAGCCCTCTCAAATATTGAAGAGGAAAATCAACCTCAAGCAGAAATTGAAGCAGGTATGTAAATGTAAATATTATGATCTATTGATATATATTTAAAATTTTCCTAATGTAAAATGTGAAGCTTAATTTTTATTTGATGAACTAGTTTGAAAAATATTTTGTTTAATGTGAACAGACAGAGATATTCCTCAAAATATTGAAGAAGAAAATCAACCTCAAGTAGAAATTGAAGCAGGTATGTAAATGTAAATATTATGATCTATTGATATATTTAAAAATTTTCTAATGTAAAAGGTGAAACTTAATTTTTATTTGATGAACTAATTTGAAAAATATTTTGTTTAATGTAAACAGACAGAGATACTCCTCAAAATATTGAAGAAGAAAATCAACCTCAAGCAGAAATTGAAGCGGGTATGTAAATGTAAATATTATGATCTATTGATATATTTAAAATTTTCTTAATATTTATTGACATATTTATTAATTTAGTGATTTATTGAATATGTACTATTTTTTCGAATATGTACAGATGAAATCACTATCGATAATGAGATGTTAGAAAATGTTGACACTCACACATATGGAGATAAAAAACCTGACCATGTTATACGATATTGTGTCAACCGCATTTTTGAAGAGTATTTCTTAAATGAGCAAGTGACATTTCATGCTCAAATGTTGAAAGGTCTCCTATCATTAAGAAAATTAAAAGAAGCGACGACACTATTGGGTATTCGAAAATCAACCAAAGATAAAAAAATGAATAAAGAGGTGATAAAAAATATGAGTAGTGCGATAAAGTCAATTAAGAGATCTAGAGATAAATATGTTTCAAATATACGTAGAGGAATACAGATGGCAATAGTTTCACCAAGTACTCAAGAGAATCGTTTGATAACATCTATGGCACGAGCACTGGGAACCTCACGAAAAACTCTGCCCAAACATCGGAAATTTTGACTACAAATAGATGTAAATGATGAACTCGCTTGTTGGAGAGCTATTTGTAGGCAACCATACAAAGATAGACTTGGAGTAAATGTTAAAAAAATAATATATGAATATTGGAAGAACAATTCGCGTGTTTCACCAACTGCAAGACATGTGATGCGAAGAATAATAGCATGAAATTAGTACGAAGAACATGAAAAACATCTCTTGGAAACCACTCAGATAGAGTTATTCAACAAGTTCAAAAAAGAGAATCGTTAAATTCATGTTTCGCTCAGTGCTTATGTTCAACAAAAACCATGGTATGTAAAACCTATCACCGTACGCGACACTTGTTGTTGCCATTATCATGTGGAATTTGAGTTGTATTATGACACATTCCTTGATTTCGGTAGAACATTATGGAAGGGTTCACCTCCTCCTTCCACTATCCGTGAATTCATATCTCAAATTCTATGTGAAAGAGAAAGCGATGAACTATTTTACAAAAAAAATGTGTTGGTGGTAAAAAATGCGATGATTGTGGCAATTTGACTAAATTTCAAAACAAATATCGTATTGATATAAATGATCAATCATTGTCCAACATGAAAGTGAAATGGAAGAGATATGAATATATCGGTACATCGATTCAAGGTGAAAATAGTGTTAAAAGAATCGAATTACGAGAAGACGAAATTTTTCTGATAGACTTTTTGAGAAAGTTTGAGGTAGAAATTTACAAATACACCAAACATTCCCATAGCGCTCGATGGCAAGACTTGCAATTCAAAAAATCTCGTGAATTTTTTCCAACAGGGACCATTTTGTCAGTGATTGATTTTGCAGAAAACTACACATTTGTTCCACAAAAAGAAATTCAGAGTGAATACTATCATTCTGACCAAGTCTCCATGCTCGTCCGTATTCTATATAGACATGCTGAACAAAATGTCAATCATATAGAAAGCACGAGAGAAAATCGACATATAATTAAAGAATATCACTTTTATATCAGTGACGATCGTACACATGATACATGTTTTGTACAACATTGTTTTGGAAGAATTTATGATTCATTGAAAGATCGTGGAATAACATTCAATGAACATTAGATATGGTCAGACAAATGCGCAGGTCAATTCAAATCTGCATGATCATTCTTTTGGTTGTGTTGTCTTCATAAGAAAACATGTATTAAACATTGTTGGAATTTCTTTAAGACTGGCCATGGAAAAGGAGAACATGACGATGCAGGAGCATGCATAAAACGAGTACTTCGAAGATATCAAATGAACCACTCTGCACGCCGAATTTTGAACGCTGAAGAAGTTGTTCAATGGTGCATCACTGCTCTAAGCCATGAGAAAAACACATCAAGAGAAGTGCGAAGGTACATTCAATTTAATTTATATATTGGAAATATAATTTTAAACATTTTACATTTATCATGCAATGATTATTTTTAATTGTATTTTGATATCATATTTACAAATTCTTTTTCTAATTTTCCATATAAAGGTTTTTCTGGCATATTGGAATCAGAGATGTAGATAGATCAATTGGAAATGATGTTGAAACAATAAAAGGGACTCGAAAATTGCATTCAATTCAAACAAAGTTTCCCACAAATTTGTTTGCATTGGATAAAAGAAAATATTCTTGTTTCTGTGATGTTTGCATAGACAACACAAAATCCAATGACGTTTGTGAAAACAAAATGTATGTGAACAATTGGAAACATACAGAGCTAAATACAAAGGGCAAAATGTCTGTTGCAATGTTTGAAGAAATGCATCAGAGGAAACTACAATATCATCCGATGGTGATCGAGTTTCTGATCTTGTTAGAGAAGGTAACATTTGAATTACTTTCTAATGATTTAAAGATCTAGAAATAAATTTAAATATTCATAATTAAATGTTAAATTTATTTTATTGTGCAAGAGATGTTTTTGATGTAATTGCACCTATTGACAATGATGAAAATGTGAAATATTATTTGATGCGTTGTGTTAGACTCCGTCTTGTCAGACTGCTGCAATCAAACTCACCAAGGTTTATTTCTCCTTATTTGCAGTCATTAAAGAGTAATTCTGGAGTTCAGGGTTTTGTTTGCAGACTAGAGGAAGGTTCAGTGAGTTATGTGAGATTGATTCTTCTTCAAAACCCTGTTTTGAAGAAGAAATCGACAAATTTGTTTATAAATTTGCATTTTAGAGCCTTCCATCATGGAGTACTTTGAAATACAGGCCCTGGTCATCTTGCTAGGTTCAATAGCCCCGTCAGTCTATGTAAACAGGAGGACTTATCATAAGTATTGAAAATTCCATAAATGAGATGGCATATTCTTGGTTCTGCTGAAACTAGAGATCTACAGATAATGTTGCAGCCATGTCAGATGTTACTGTATGTTGCTTGGAGAAAACTTGAAGAGCAGATACCTCTGGAGATAAATAAACTTGGAATATCTAAAAGATTTCTATAGAAAGAAAACTTCACTTTAGAGGGAAACATAGTTTCCATCTCAGGAAAAGTTTGCTGAAATGATTGAGGAAGCAGGTTTTGAGAAAGTCGAATATGAGACCTTTCAGGCGGAGTAGTCACAATTCATGCTGGATTCAAATTATAATTCACATACATAGGATTTTGACATTGCTTTTGTAGAGCAATTACCTTAGAAGCTCTTTAAATGGTATGTGAAATCGAAAGCTAGCAAACTCTGCCTGTGTGGGACATTATTTAGAAAAATCTGTCTAAGCTGATTTTGGCTATTACAGTGTTTGATGGGTCTATTGTTTTAATTACTATTTGATATCTCAAAAAACATACAAAGTTGGTTGGAAAGATGGTGCAGTGGCAATTCAAGCTGATAAAACTATCTCAAGGGAATGCATCCAAATGGGAGCCTACACAACAGAGAAATGAATATCAGATCATGTCGGGAGTTTGGAGGCCGAATTCAAGGTTTGAAACATCGTTGACAGGGTTTTGGAGCTCGAGCGACCCACTTGGGCGCGAGCGACCCACCTGGGCAGAGCGACCCACTGGGGCGATTTTCACAGTGTAAAATTACAACGTGAGCGACCCACCTGGGCAGAGCAACCCACTTGCCAGCAGAATTCAGAAAATTTGTGTTTGCGCCCAATTTCGATTTTAATCGTCTCCAAAAAACTTGCAAACAGGTTTCTAATTGTTACTCAGTGATCTTTGAATAGGGGATGGAGAAATTAGAATTGCAAGAATTCGAGCCAAAGCCTATTAAAAAATCTCGTGCGCTTAATGTTGTGTTTAACGACCTGCAAAACAGTTGAAAATTTTATGTTGGCCAAGACTTATTTCAGCTGAAGATACGATTCACGGATTGATTGACCTTGAAAGGAAGGGTTTGTGGGGATCGTATGTTGAGGTATCCAGGGAGTGGCATGGCAGTAGACCTTGGTTGAGCATGAGAGTATTTTTCGAGGGATAAATAGATCAAACCAGTAATCTCGCAAGCTTGAACAGTGTAACATCTTAGGTGTTGCAAGAGATCTCAAGGAGCTTTCCCTTCTCCTACCTGATTACAGAGTTTTATTGAAACCATTTATGAAGGCTTGGCGATATGTGAACTTTTCCAGAAGGAGATAACATGTCGACGTTGGTCTCGCAAAGGAAATACTTGTACTTGCAGCACGCCAAATCCTTGCAACAGCGAACAGCTAAATACCAAATATTGCTGCTGCCAAATCTGTTGCTCTAATCTTCGAAAGAGAGCATGGTGGTATCACAAGCAGGCCACAAGGCTCACCGATGAAGAAATGCACCTCAACCGACTCATTGCTTCGCAAGAAGTTAATCTCGGAACTCTCATAAACAAAAATCAGTCTCTAACGTCCGCAACGAAGAACTCCACGGAAGAAAATGAATCCCTAAAGTCCACACTCAAGTCTCTCGAGGCTAGAATTCAGTTTTTAACAATGTGGGATTCGGACCCTGGATATGACTCCTCTGCGGACGTCGTTCTACTTACACCAGATGGGGGACGATTCATTGCCCACAGTTCAATTCTGGCAGGCCGATCTATTGTTTTCAAGGTGATGTTAAATTCAGGCATGCAAGAGTCCAGGAGCATGGTAATTAGTCTGGAAGATCTTGCATCTAAGGCAGTTAATTTTGACAAGAAGGTAAAAGGATGGTATACTGGTTCTTATCTTCACAAGTAAGGTGTTAGGCATACAAACGAGCGCTATTCAAACGGAGCGAACAACAGCAGAAGAATAGGATTAAATTTCCTATTTATAACTCCAGATTTCCTAATTCGGAAGGGCCAACACATTTCCAGAACATTTGGGGGCAGAAATGTGCAAAGTGGCATTTCCTAGGTGGCAGTCATTGCACCATTTGGGCATTCGATTCAACATTTGTGGCAGCATGGAAACATGCCCTCAGTAGAGACACTTCACAGATATTTTGGGAGGAAGGTATAATGTGGTAATGTGGAGTGAATAAAGTCAAAAGCTACAGACCACTATCCCAGCAGAGCAAATCGAATTCGTTGGTCTATTTTGGGTCTTCAAGCTACATTTCAGAAAGTGCAGCTCCAGATTTTTCCCTATTCATCAGTCATCAAATAGATTCGAGTAGAAGAAGGAGCGCTATTCTATCTTCAGGAAAGCTGATTGGTTTTTAGCTTTATTTGTTTAATAATGATAAAACAAATTCCTTGTCTTGGGGTCGATGGTTTTCCCCTAGCAGAGTTTATTTAATGTATTGAAAATCATTTTGTAAGGGAGAAAGGGAGAGAATTCTGAGGGTTGATATAGGAAAAATTAGAGCTTTATTGTACAGTCTTAGACAGAGATTTTAATGAAGAAATAGGAATTGCTTTCGATAATTCTCTGTGGTGTGGATTTAGCGCTTGTCTTTTTCTTATGTTTGCTATGTGGCTTGTAATGTTTTACATGTCATTTCATAATCATTTTCTGTTGAATACTTTTAAGTGAGAAAGGCAGAATTCAGTTTACTACTCTGCCTTGGGAGGTATTCATTTTCTATGTTTTCTTCAGTTTGATAAGGATTCATCACACATGCCCTTGTCAACTTTTCAGCAGTCTTGCCATTCCGTTTAAATTCCAATTTGATTGTTAAATTTCATGCTTATCTTGCCTCAGGAGATAATCGTGTTCTTCATTTAATCACCTTGCCGTCTTTACCTCACACAAATTTCAAACCCCATTTATCAAAAAACCCTTTCTATCAATTTACTAGCCTAAGATCAGTTTTCCTTATCGGTCGTCTCAGCCCTTTTGAAAATTTTCCGCCGAGATAGACCCGGAGAGAGCCCTCTCCTGTCCTCGTAGGGCTAGCTACGAGGCTGAGCTTGGTTTGATGTTGCCTCGAGTTTTGCCTCTTTCAGCCTGTGGCAGATTCGAGCGCTAACACGTTGCACCGAATGAAAAATGAAATTATTACAAGACTTTAATGATCACGGATTTCAGTATGACAAAGGGTCTATTATAATGAAGGTTATTTTTTCAAACAAACTAATCAAAGTGGGGACTTTGTTTACTTTGAAGGCTATGAACCTGATTCCATAATTTGTCAATATAGTCACTTGGTGTGTGCAGCATGCATAAAGTTGATAGATGTTCAATCAAAGAAAAAAACGAAAATTAAGAAATTGAAAATGTCAAAATCCGATCATGAATGAATTATTGAAGATGACATTCCATTGGAATTTTTTTGATTGAATTGCCCAACAATTTATTCTCTTTGGATTAAATATGTTTTAGAACTTCCATTTCTCAACTAAAAATTGAGTTGCTTATGTTATTTGTGCAAGTTTTTGCACATGTACAAATTGTTTTGGTATATGCACGTGCTTTAGTATCAACTGAAAGTAGCTTTTCTATACATGTGCACTGATGAAAAATGTTACATGTATTGGATATATATATTCTAGGTCAAAATTAATTTTTCTTGTATATTAATTTTTTCGTATATGTTTCCCACCGTATGGTACAAATTATTTTACTTTATTTTGTAAGGTCAAATTCGATCCCCATATGGCCTAGCCTTCAAGGGACGAGATAACAAGTGCTCCTCCCCACTTGTTCGAATCTCAGCTTTAAGTAAATTTTACCTGCTTATGGCGGTATCTTACATGATGTCCTAGCCAGACATTTTCTTTATGTCAAGTCGCTTAGAAAGTTGTCATCGAATGACCTACTAGGATATTATAAATACTAACTTTGTAATATCATTTGGCATTCGAAAAAATTAGAAAGTCTTAGACTGTCAATCAATTTAAAGTATCATTCACCCTAGGGATTCTAAAATATTCAATGTAGGCTGGTGACAATGCTCACTCCTAGCTTGAAGCAGCGCCAATGACCAATTCTTTAATGAATTCCAATGCACTAGACCAAAGTTGGTGACCCACTTGGTTTTTCACCCAAGAAATTCCAAGGTACTCTTCTTACCTTTGGCCCCCAAAGCTACAATGGAATTATAGGAAGGTGAAGATTTTTTTTTTCACTGATAGGAATTTGGTCACATCCCTTATCTCCCCTTATCAAAAAGTTCCTATCTACTACATTATCTAGCATGTACTCAAGATCACTATTTCGTAATTAGAATATCACAATACCATAAGTTCTCACAAAAATACATGGAATGCCATTACGACACTCATCTAACAATGGGGAGCTCAAAACGTAGAAAGCTCCTCATCCCCTTAATAATAATGTGTTTAATTTAGTCTTTTAGGTGAGGATTAGGTGTGAATCTTGTTTTCACATACAAAAATAATTAATTGTTTAATTCCATAAAGTTGATTATTCACCAAAATACATGTCATATCCACTATTTTTCTCTCCTACAAATTCCCATTATTTGATTAAAATATATGATTTTATCTCACCCAACTATCACATGTTCCTAAATTTACTCCTAATTGTTCCCTATGCCCCTAAATCTACTCCTAATTGTTCCCTATGCTGCTTTTCCCTTACTTATTTTTAGAAAATTATTTTCCTAGATCCATCATAGCTATGGATCTATCAAGCGCCGAGAGGGATCAAATATCTAGAGGTGCAAACCTCTTTTTTGAGTGCAAAACTTGAGGAAAGGTTTGCACCTCGAGAGATTTGATCTCTTTCGACGCTTGATAGATCCGTAGTTAAGATGGATCTAGGTTGGTTTCAATCGTGTGCAACCAAGGAAAACATATCGATAAACCATTTTAAATATGCTAACTATGTCTGAGATTTATCAAGTCATTTTAATTTTAAATTTTCTTAGTTACCTCAATTTGTTGAGATGATAAATATTGTAGAACAAATTTAATAATGGAAATGATCAAATAAAAGCAACAAGTACATGGACAATGTAGTAATATTGATGATATAGAATAATTAGAATGTAATCACTAACCAAATAGCATTTATTGGGATCAATCTTAAACTATTTTCTCTTCTATTCTTATTGTCACCCTTATTAGTTTTGTCATCTTTCCATATCAATTATATTAAAAAGAAAGTAAAAATCATAAATCATAAACCATTTAAATATTTAGCTCTAACTCTTGTAGTAAACACCATACCTTGTCTCTCTTGTTCTCCAATATTATTAGGTTTAATTATTATAACACAAAAATCATTCTACATTGTCAATAATTTTTGCGCTTACACTGAAATCAATGAACACTATTAATCCAATGAATTTACAAGTAATGTACCATCATACATGAAATTATATCAAATTAGAAATTAACATATACAATGAAATCAATGGGGATTGTCTTGTTACAAGTAACATTTCAATTTACCACATGTGCAAATGTAGGTTGAAACCATCCAAAACTTTAAGTTGTAGATAGAAACCATCCAAAACTTTAAGTTTTAAAAACCATTTTGATTATATATTGTGCAACATTGAAACATTAAACATTTAAATTTCATTAAATATCACATGCCAGCCGTAGTTCAAATGACAACATTACTTCACATTCACATGCCAAAAGTACTAAAACCATCCAAAAATTAAATAAAACAAATTATATAATAACAATGTAATAAAATATGTCCAAAAATTGTAAATATCACAAGTATCAAATTGTATCAAGTTTAACAAATTTTAAAACCATCTAAATTTTGAAATCAAATCTATTGTAAATCATTTCCATCAAATGCAGAATCTGGCGTCTTCCCTACTAGGGTCTCAGTCCGCGCCCTATCCTGTGAATAGGAAACCTATATACACAATGCACATGTACTTGAACATTAAAATTTGAAGTTTTAAAAATGAATGAGAATATATATATATATCTAAAACTTCAAGTAAAAAACAAAATATAACAAAAAAATCATGCAATACCTCGTAAGGTTCCGTCTCCATTTGATGAACAGGTTCTCCCATAGAAACATCTGCAGTGGTAAACTGTACAATATACATGTGCAGTTAAATGTAAATATATATATATATATATATATATATATATATATATATATATATATATATATATAATAAAACCAAAAATGAAAATGCATGTGTACATATATAAAATTATTTTCAATAATATTAAAAAAAGGAACTAAAGACAACTTGTTCAAATGTTGTGGATGTTCCTATCTCCGTTGCTAGAGTCCGCAGATAAAAGAAATCTTCTATAGGAACCTAAATTCAAAAAATTTAAAATAAATCAAAATATAGATCTCTCTCTCTCTCTCTCTCTCTCTCTCTCTCTCTCTCTCTCTATATATATATATATATATATATATATATATATATATATATATATATATATATATATATATATATATATATATATATCTCAATTTTTAATGGAAATTTCGTGTGAATATATATATATATATATAAATTTTAAACATAAATTTTAAACTTAGAAAATTGTCCATACCTATGGCCTCATATCCCAATGAAGCAGAAGGTACATCTCCTATGATAAAGAAGGTACCGCCATCCCAAAAACACTGTATCTTAATCATGATTTCATGAAAACATTTTATCAAATTATATATATACATACATGTACATGTGTGGCAACAATTATTTATTTTAGAGTCACTTAAAAAACACTAACATACATGTGCCAACATATCATGATGGTCAGACCCATCTGCATCATTTGAACCAGAGGTCCCAAACGTAATATTAACATTTTCATCATGCATCATGCCTGAGAACTGCAAATGGTGTTTTAACATATAATCATACATTAAATTAGATTAATGTACACATACAAATAAATGTATACATGTACATACACATGTATTTATTACAAATTGTACACATGTATATGTAAAAATAATTTCAAACCCTAAGGTCACTCACACATACCATTCCAGTGCCCTCTTCCTCATGAAAAATTAGGTCTTGCAGACCATTGCGACAATTTATTGCATATGTTCAGAGATCTTCAACATTCATGTTGTAAATCTCCTCATCTGTACGATAAAAAAAATTGGCACGTGCATTTTCACGTGCTCTTTGTCGATTTAAACAAATATCGACTCCACTCAATCCGCTATGAACATTGTCGATCATAACATCTCTTGCTTCACGACTTATTTGAGAAGTCGCATCCATCTCTGATTGCAGGGTTTCGACTCGAAACGGTCGACTCACCAATGGCGGCTCAGGGCGAGGCAACTCCACATCTTGCTTAGCGCCCTTACGTTGATATAATCGACCTCTCCCCGGGCCAAAAAATTCTGAAGGAAGGTCATTGTAGTCGGGTTTCATACCCAAAAAAAATTCTGCATAAAACATTTGTGCAAAATAAACAAGAACCTCATCATTCGATGGAAGCCTTCCAAAGGCCGCAAGATGTCGATCATAAAAATAACCAGCTTTGTCTGGGTGCTTGAAATACTGCACCTTCAACATTTTTCTTTTTGGCCCTTCCTTATAATTAAACGTTGACTTGGCATCTGCTCTTGTAACTTTTTGTTTTATGTCCTGCCATTTATCGGGACCTATCACTGTTTCTTTTCTCTTTCTCATCAGTTCTACAAACGAATCAGTCATTGGCCCCAAATTTCTGTACACATTTACCATTTCACCCAATGAATGTGTAACTATTTCGAGGCTTTGTCTACTCTCAGCAGGTAGAGACAAAGCCACGAGATCTCTTTGCAATTTTTCATGAAGGCTTTGACACCTTTGTAAGGTGCATTCCTCCATGTTGGTTTCCCATGGTATATCAGTAATCTCATCCGGATAAGTTGTGCTGGGTTGACAGCCTTCTTCTTGAATGTAGCGCGCTGCCCTGCGTCTATTTTGACCACTGGCTCGAACATTTTCAGCCTCTGCATCAATATATATAAAATTTCGTATATGAGAAAAAACAAGTGTAAACGAATTTGTACAAATTTAATGAGAAAATATTGAAATTGATGGCAACCTTGATGTTGTTGGTTAACATCTTCTCCAACATGACCCTGCTGAGAACCAGCCCTAGAATGACGCTGCTAAGAACCAGACCCACAATGACCATGTTGAGAACCAGCAGCGGTTGATTGGCCTTCGGGGGAATAAATATCACCCCCTTCCCGCAACCTGCTACCACTCATACCTCTACCGGTTGAACCTTGGCCACGCTCCATGGATGGAGTTGAAACCCTTCTCCTCTTACCTCCTAAAAATTAAAATATGAAACTTATTAACAACTAAATTAACTCAAAGTTAATAAAAAAATCAATTCCATATGTACACATGTATGGAGATTTAAGATTATATTTAAATACTGTGAACATTCCCTGATCCCTCAACCTCCATATGGGATTCGACTGATCTTCGTTGTTCATCCTCCATGATATATATCTATTGGTCGACATTTACACAAAATAGATTTCAAAAAATCAATTTTTAATTTAGTGTACACAAATTATGTAGAACACAACTTTCAAAGCAATAATTGATCATGTGTGAAACTAAATTTAATCGAACAAGATATTATAAAAATGATAAGTTCACCAAATTGCGCTTTACATGGTGGGAGCACACTTGGTATAAAATTTACTACTTATACACTTTAGTTTGTGGGAGAAATGACACATGTACATAGTTTACCTTAAAGTTGTTGTGTTTTACGGATATTAAAATGAAGAACTTCTATTTAGATCCATTCCAGAGATTGACCGTAGGGGCATTTACTAGATATGTCACCTTTCATAAAAGATGAGATCCAGAGGCTACCTGGCCCTTTACAGACTCTGCCTATAGAACTTGTAGAAGTAAACACTAGAGGAATTAACAATATCAAAGAACATTTTCATGCTCAGACATGGGAATGTGTCTCTTTCCCTACGCAAAAAAATAGTTCAAGGTAGTTAATCTTCATAGACATGTCATCAAGGAAGTCAATGTGATCATCCCCAACTTAATTTTTATGAAATTAGGCTTGGAATCTCATTTTAGAGCTCAAATAAACCTCTAGTTTATTTTAGTTTAGACAAGGTCTAGAATTTGAAAAGTGAATTCCCTCTTTCTTCCTCTTACATGTCCAATGATCAGAATTTGGATTGAGGGAAAATATTTTCCTAGAAATAAAAATTTTGCATTTTATAAATGTGTAAACATGATTTTTTAAATAAATGAGGCAAAAAGTCAAAGGCCCATTGAACAAGGAAAATGATGTTGAAAATAAGATGCAATTGGTTTGCTAACAGATGGTTAGATTTCTTATCCAATTAAGGTCTTGCATGTATTTTGATGTTTCATGAATTTCTTCACAAATTCAAAGTTTGGTGCATGAATTTGATGCACCATTGATGACTCCATTAATGACCTTGCTGAGGAATTTGATGCACACAATATTGACTTTGAAGATGGTTTAGAAGATGTTGAAGAAGTTGTGGATTTTGGTGTTGTCACTGAATGTTTCTTTGTTGTTGGACTTGATCAAGACATGTAAATTAACTTTACGAGCAGATTGAAGACCTTGAAGAGGTTTTAGATTTTGTTGTTCTATGGGACAAAAATCAATATGTAGTTCAATATTCACTTGGTTTTTATAATTGGATAGAAGAATGACTTAAAATGACCTTGTATAAGTATTCTCATTTTAGCTCGCTCAAATTTTTAGGAAGGATTTAAGTATCCACCTTTCAAGAATCACTAGAAGAGGTTGATAAAGAATATAGGAAGACAAAAAACTAACCAATGGTGTACTAAATGGATTTCTTGGGAGGTATATTGGCATATGGAATTTTGGTAGCTAGAACATTTCCAAATAAGTGAATGAATTTGAAAACCAAACCTCTAGTTTATTTTGACCTTTAGACAAGGTCTAGAATTTGAAAAGTGAATTCCCTCTTTCTTCCTCTTACATGTCCAATGATCAGAATTTGGATTGAGGGAAAAGATTTTCCTAGAAATAAAAATTTTTCATTTTATAAATGTATAAACATGAGTTTTTAAAATCTAATTAACTCATAAGTTTCTCACAAAATACACTTAAATCTTGACACATAAACCCCTTCCCCAACAAAACTAGTGTGAAAATATTCAAATCAAGTTGGTATCAAAGTACAATTTAGCTCATTTTAGTCAAGGTCAGTTAGAAGAATTAGCTATTGGTTTATGTCTTCAATTTCCTCTGAAAATGAATGTGTACTTGATTTTGAGAGACACTAGAGGAATAAGGTCCAATTTTTTGATGAAAATGTGCTATGAAAGTAAAGGGTTTTAAAGGCAAGCATGTACAAGGAATAGTTGAGTACAAGGCATAGTTGAGCCAAATGTTCTTCAGGAAGGGCCTAATTATTTGTGTCTTGGTTATGGAAAACATGGAAAATGCTCCAAAGCCAAGGAGGCACATGAAGTTGTTCCAAGAAGGAATTTTATTTCGTGTTCATTACCTCAAGCTTGTGAAGTTTGTGTTCATGATGAATGGAAAATTTTGACACCCACTTTGCAAGAAGATGTTAATAATCATGCATCTAATAAGAATGTAAAAGAAGAGGATGTTGAAAGCTCTAGAGTCATTGAATTCATTGCTAGTATTCAAAGGAGAGCCACTACCTCATGTCAAATTCACCTCCTCAAGAAGGCGACAACGGTGAATGTTCAAGGTATAAATTTGCCTCTAATCAAATTGCTTTTGATTATGATAAACATGGTAAATATTCAAAAATATATAGAAAATAACTTGCATGTTCCTTTTGAGGTTTGAATTTAATCATAATGTTTATAGATGTTGGAAGAAGATATCCATGCACATGAAACTTTCTAAATAAATGAGGTAAAAAGTCAAAGGCCTATTGGACAAGGAAAATGATGTTGAAAATAAGTTGAAATTGTTTATTACTCATTGCCATAAGAAAGGTCACCTTGTAGAATATTTTGCTACATACAACACTGAACATTTTTAAAACATAAAATAACTTCTAGCAAACAATAATATTAAATTAGATTTAATTGTTTGTGCAGTTGAATTGATGTGCATAGAAAAACTGGGAATAGATATCTTTGATACATACAACAAACAAATGCAAAATCTTAAAAGATAAATCAATCTTGCAAATAGAAGGGTATTTAACTAGACAGAAATGTCCATATAGATTCAGCCAGAAACCCAGACCTAGTCAAAGAAAACATGAACCAATGGTTTATTTCAACTCTACATCAACGTTGAAAAATCGAACTATTATGATGTGTTACAAATCAGCCTACATGGAAAAGTGTTGGTCGGCCTAAAAGGAAGTAATTCTATCTATATTTATATACCTTGTCTATGGCTCTTTTAATAAGGAATAACTCAGCAATCTCTGAAAACAGTTTACAGATTCTTGTAAGATTCAGTACGAATATGTTGATGGGCTTTCAGTGTGAAGTTTAAAGAGTTTGAAAATAGTGTGGATCTATTGTTCGGTCATCTTTGAAGCAGATTGCGGATAGTATAGTATGAAGCAGATTGCATATAGTGTGAAGCAAATTGCAGATAGTCTTTAAGGAAGATTACAAATGCCAGAAACAAATTTGTGGATATATGTTGCAGGATGCAGCACCAACTAATGTTGTTGATAAGACTGTTAAAATAGAGACATACCACAAACCCAAGGGTTTATCTGACCCTGCTATGTCAAAGGTTAATGTTGTGGATAAGACTATTAAAATAGAGACAGATAACAAACCCAAGGGTTTATATGACCCTGTTGTGTCAAAGGTTGATCAAAATAAGAAGAAAAAACAAGGCAACAAGGAAGCAAACAATGAAGATGGCAGTGGCAAAGATAAGTTTGTCGGCTTGATTTTTATGTGTAATTCTCAAACAAAGCAAGAGTGTTTCCGATACATGATGTGAATTTTTTTTTTCTTTGAAGGAGAAAAATGATATGTCAGCGAGCTATGTTTCTTGCATGATGTGTTTTCAGTTTGATGGTTTTGTTTGTGACAAGACGTCACAAGATTTTGGGAAGGTCCACTCTTGAGCGAGAGCCTCATGATTAAAACCTAATCGTGAGAATCAAATGGGAGTGCATCCTTATTTTGAAAACAAATAGGATTCTAAGCTACCTAGGACTCAAACCATCATTTTTAAATTTGAAATATAATGGTGTTGTTTCAATGCCTCAATCCACAACCCTAACACATGAAATCACTAATCTAATTACACATGAAATAAATAGTTATTTTCTCCAAAATTAAAAATATAACTAAAAACTAAATTCAACATAGTTGAAAGAAAAAGAAAATGGAACTTTAAACATTCAATGAAAATTTCTAAATAAGAACATTGAAATTATAAGTTTCTTTCTTACATAGTTTAAGATTTGGGGTGTAAAGTTTTTTTCAAAAGTTCTTTTAAACTTTTTGATGCTTATAACATTGAATATATGTATATAATTCTTCTATAAATACTTAAATGTTTAGTTTTTTATTTTTAATAGAATTTGAAAATTTAACTAAGCTTAGGAACAAAAGTGACTCCAACTTCAACCTCTCCCATAATATTTGAAAATGTATACACGTCATAAATAATTTTTTCTATACATATATAAATGAGCATTAACTATAATAAATAAAATTATCTATCAATTTCATAATTTAAATATATTAAATATTGAAGTGACATTTTTCTCTCTAAAATTTTAAATAAAAATTAGACATATTATTCATTCTTATTAAGTCAGCTCAAGGTTAAATCATCTTAGGTTAAATTTTTACATATAAGTGAGTATTAAAAGAGATACAAGTTTGCAAATTCCATGGTCTTACAAAATACTTTTAATTTTCTCAACAGGAAGGGAGGATTGAGCAATCGATTATGGGTGAAGTTCATACAAATGTTATATTGTATAGTTTTTTAATATTTGAAAATGTGTAGACTTCATGAATAATTTTTTCTATGCATATATTTAAAATAAATAAAATTATCTACAAATTTCACAATTTAAATATATTAAATATAATCATATTAATTATAAATGGAACCATACAGGTCATGCACAGATAAATGCAATAAATCCAATGCATCACAGTGAGAGTGTCGCTCCTTCAATATAATTCTCGAGCATGATAACACAATAGAGGAATGGAAATCGTTGGTGCAATGGAACTACATAGAGGAGAATGCCAAGCCTTCCTATGGCATGTCCCTCAGGTGGTAAAATTGTGACATGTGTGGCATTGATTCAGTTTCTAGCAAGAAAAAGTGTAATGCATTATTATAAGACAAATAAGGGTGTGAGGAAGTTATATTCTACGATTATACAAATGCAAACACCAAAATCCAATGGCTGTGATCGATGTATTATTAAGGTTTCCATGAGTAATATGCATGAGTAGCACATATTACTGTTACAAATCCTTTCATATCAATGAAATTACACATTGATACATAAAAAGTTCGGTTCCCTATGAGATAATGTTGAGTGAAACAGGGGTAGTGCCCACCGAAGAAATTGCCATGGTGCATATTATAAGGTACCTAAAGAGAATGGAGAAAATGGGAGAAGGTAGATGGCCAAAATTTATCTTCAATGAAGGTATGAGTGAGAGAAAGAAATCATGGATGAGACAAAACAACAAATGGATGCAAAAATGGAATATTTACTTGAATGCATGTCCCAAAAATAGCAAGGAATTAAAGAATTTTGTGTTGGAGAAGTTTCGTAAGGGTATATGGGGAAAAGAGTTGGGTAGAAAGAAGAAGTATTATATTCAGGAATTCAACCACACTTGTGATCTCCAACAAAAAGAATACATTGGAGCTAGCATTCCGCAGAGGGAAAAGGTTCTTATAGCTCAATTAAGAACTAACTCACATCAACTTCGGTGTGAAACGGGATGGTGGAAGAGACCTAAAGAAGCTTGGGAAGAAAGGGTATGTACTTTTTGCAGTTCTAGGGCAGTGGAATCAGAAAAACATTTCATTTTGGAATGTGATGCTTTCAGAGACATCAGGGACATTTACCGTATTATGTTAGCATCAATTCCATGGCATTGTCTTTTCAGTGATGGAACTCTTATAAGGTTGGGTCAGCTCATCATCAATTTGAGTAAGAAAAGGATTGAATTGCAGAAGGAAAACAACAAGGAATTTGGTGGTCTCATAAACTATTTTTAGTCTCGTGGACATTAAAATATCATTCATTCATTCATATATGTGAATATCGATGCGATTTCTCAAAATATGCGTTGAAAATTGACATGTAAACTCATGCAAAAGCTCTTCTCTCAAGAATTGTAGTATTTTTATAACGCTATAGATGGATGGAAATGCATGGAAATCGGTTATAAATGAAGTCATAAAATAACACATAAGGTGTGAATTTTTATTAGATGAGGAGGCTATGTATTACATATGGTCTTGAATGAGCTTTTGGACTCTTTAGATATATATCTAAAGAGTCCAAATGCTCATTCAAGACCATATGTAATACATAGCCTCCTCATCTAACTTAGCCAGGGATTTGCAATACTATATTTGAGTTGGCTAGCTCCATTTCAAGATATTATAATGTTAGATTATTATTTCTATATATTTTGATTATGGTAGTAAAATGTTACAAAAAACCAGAAACCAGGTACAAATAATATTATTCTAGATATATGTAAAAAGGACATGGTACAGAGAAGATCAAACAATATTAAACTTTTCATAAATAATTTAGATAAAAATGCATTTTCTAATTTTGATTGTAAATTCCAAGGCTTAAAGCAATAATTTTTCTAATTATTTTGTTTTAATTAATAAATAAAAAAGAAGCATTTTCAATCAAAATCACATCCAACATATAATAAAAATAATAAAAACAATTTAAAACTTTTTATGCAGGTATTACTTATCAGCACATATACCACGAAAAGAACAATGTTGCGGATGAGTTGTCAAAGCAGGGGCTACAGGATGCGTATGGAAAGATAAATTATCAGCTATTTAATATACAGGGTCTTCAAGCCGAAGGCTCAGTGCCCATCATCTAAGTACAGTGGTACCATAGATGCTATGATTTTCAGTTTTCTGGATTAATACTTTGAAATACAAACCATGCCATAACACAGAACTGACAACCATGCTCCCGGGATCAAGCAAGCCAGACCTCTTCTACCGAACCTGGGTACTCTTTCTGTGGTTGGTGTAACAGGATTTGGTGCACATTACCTGCTCCAGGTATTGGTGCTTTTTTTTGTATTTGACAAGTTCCATACTGCCTACAATGTTAGTACCGGATGGTCATGATGCTGACATTTTGATATGGTATGACGGTCAACATTATTTTGGACAGATCTCTAGCCCTCACGATTAATGATTTTGTTTTGGATGTTCTAGATTCTCTGAGATATTTTTGGAATCTATGTATGTCGGATGCCTGTTGCAAACTTTTTCTTATCTACCTGGGTCTTTTTCTATTAGCTGACAGGGAAATTTTGGATACATCTCAGTAAAAAAATATATATATGTGGATCATCTATGGGCTTTTAACAAGTCCCTGTAGGTGTTTTGGGATTATTACCTTAAATAGGTTATGTACTAATAGGGTATCAAAGCTTATAGTACTCGTTATCCAAGTAATCATAGCTATAAATTATGGGAGTACTGCTACTAATAAAGAAGGGCATGTAGAATAGCTAGCATGTTAACATAGTGTGATCTGAGTAGAAGGTTACTACTATACCAATATGAACATAAGGTATGAGCTTTACCCTATAGATATGATATTACTATTAGCTTAACTAATGAACAGTACTGAGTATTCATAATAAAAAATACCCTTTATCTAACTAACAAAGAGCTCTATTATGGATATACTGTTACCCCATGCGCACTAATGATACTTGTACCTTATGGAAGCTTAGAACACCTAATATGATAGCATTGGTTTCAACTTCCATTACTCGTACTTGTTATACTATGAGCTTGAAGATAGCTCCAGAACTATGTCCTTACTACTATGAGATCAATATTAACCTAAGTAATCAATGTAGAATGAGCTTTCATGTTACTCTTATCAGTATTAACGCCATGGCTTTAACTCTTACTATCATACAATTGTACTTCAATGGATCTAGTTTGAGACTACGTTCCTCCTCGCTGGTTCACACAACTATTCTGGTTAGCTACCTGCCATTAACGAATGGAAGCTCCACTACTCTAACAGACTCTCTCTCAGTATTATCAGGTTGGATCTAGCAATATGGGAGAGGGTCCTTCTGAAGAACTAAAAACTGCTTTGGAGCAATAGATGAAGTTTGCTTTGCTGAAACTAAGACATCTTGTTCTTGTGCAAAGCCACAGGGTAGGAAGACCATTGATTGGTACTGTATTCTGAAGGTAGAAGAGAATGCTAAAATTTATGTGGTATGAAGAAGATATCGTCAACTTGCATTGTTACTTCATCCAGACAAAAACAAACATCCAAAAGCAGAGACTGCATTTAAACTTGTTTCTGAGGCTTATGCATGTCTTTCAGACAAGAGAAAACGGGCGATATATAATGTTGAAAGAAAAAAAAAATTATGTAAGAAATGCCCACATATGGTGCAGAGAACATCATTTGTTTCTGATGAAGTTCAGCTTCGACAGAGTCATTCAAAAACATCAAGAATTTTTGAGAAAAAAAATGGCAATAATTCTAAAAGAATGTCTGATGAGGAAAAACTTCAAATGTTTTGTGAAAGAGCTAGGGCAAGAGTTGATTCCATAGCTCAAGCATAGAAATACAGACATGCAAGATTCAAGGAGGAACTCCAGGTTATGAATAATACTTTCCAGTCAAGTAGAGTTGAAAAAAAGGAGATACCAACATTTCAAGCAAGTGAATGCCAGTTTCCCAGCTATCCACATCTGAGAGTACCTGTGGAGAGGAAAGGAAACTTAGATATTCCCATTTTGAAGGATTCAGAAGACAGGTTCCTCTGGTGTAACCAAGCCAGAAATGCTTCCACATCTGAAGCAAGAAGTCGTTGCAGAGGAGAGAAGCTCGAAACCCCAATCTATGAAGAAACATTAGGAAAGAAGGTTCCTTTTGCTGAAATCAAGAGAAACATCTTTGGTAAAGACCTTAAGGAAATCCTCAGGGAGCGCCTATCATTTTGCAGGGATCCTTCCAAAGTATCACGAAACTTGGATGGACTACTGCAGAAATTGAAGGTGGAGAGTAAGCATGATACACAATGTGGAGTTTTTCGTGACTCTGACATTTGGAGAAGAAACAAAATGGAAGACAGTAAGAATTCTATAAATGTGAAGAAATGGTATTACAAAAGAGGTTCAGAGACTTCAGATACAGATGATGAAAGGGATGAATCTTTTGATTGTAATGATCAGAATACAAGAGCTATGATAAATGAGCACACTATCTCTAAGAAGTAAAGAGAAAACACACTTACAGTATAGATACAACATAGAACACTAGTAACAATGAGCTTACACAGAATAGAGATCCATGTCATTTACATAATAAGTGAAATCATTACACTAATTACAGGTAGTTATGAAGCTGTAATCAATACCATTAGTTACAGTGTTTACGTAATCAAGCATGCTAGGATTCATCATCAATACTTACACTACTTGTTCTATTTCATCTATGTATCCTATTGAATATGTAGTGACTTATGATCCACTATTACAAGACTATCTTATACATGGTGTTCAAAGCTACATAGATAGTGATATACCCGATGAACAAAGAGCGTAGCCATGACGAACACCAACGCGGCGACAAGGAGAAACAGCGACGAGGACACCAGCGTGACGACGAGGTGCAATAGCGACAGAGACAAAACGCGGGAACAATGAAATCGGTAAACCAAAATACTTCGCAGGTGATTTATTTATAGAAAATAGTTCGGCCGAACTATTTTAAATGTAAAAGTTCGGCTGAACTTTAGTTTCCGGTTTTCCAATCTCCGGCAAAAATTCTGTTTGCCCGCACCGTTAGTAAGCCATCAGTCTAAACGGAATCACGAGTTCAGCCGAACTTTAAAAAAAAGTTTGGCCGAACTATTACATAGTTCGGCCGAACTCTATAAAATGTTCGGGCGAACTATTGCCGAAAAAAATTTCAACCCCCGATTCTCACAAAAGTGTAACCCAGCTTCACGTTTCCACCCTTATCTCACATTTGTTAACATCTCACATCATTGGCTAGTAATCAAATGATGTCTTTCCATGTTCAACTACAAATCATATATTCACATGGCTAGAATTGTACCCGAATGATCGAGTGAACGAGATAAGAAAACCTCAGATCTAGTTTCAGCGATCTGGGTTGTGATTTCAGGACTGTTGTACACATCATCTGTACAATGACCTTACATACAGATCGTCATCCGAACATGGGCCTATATATATAGGCATGTCTGCATTGGGAAACATTCCAATGAAGACAACTTTCTGCATTATGTACATGTTATTAGATATTTTATGTGCTAAGCATGGGAATGCCTTCCCTCAACAATTTATGATGAAGAGGATATATCATGATGTAATTTATTGTAAGATTGATGCAGGTCGCCACTTCGCTTCATCTGCAGCCCATCACAGTGCAAAGCATCTCAATCAAAATATTGTTATTATTATTTTGACTTCATGCTTTAGGGGGCAATTGTTATAGGTCAATTTGGGCACAATTCCCAATGACCAGGTTAACTGGACATCATATCCAGAGCCAATGAATAGGTTCTATCATCCCCTATCATTTCAGTTGTTACATGCCCTAAGACAAAGGACAAGACAAATCATCCATGACTTTCATTTGCAAAGGTTTCCAAGATTTGAAGTTTATATTATATCATATGAGAGCTCACCAATGCTGCCTCTAAAGGGACTAAGTTCATTGCATATGCAGGTAACCCCACTCAAGGGTGCTTTGCAAAGCACTTCCTGATACTCATGGGTGCATTGGTCACATTAGGAGCGATATTCTCATTGTTCCAAAATCTCCACTTGGTGAGCGCCTTCTAGAAGAGTTCACATGTGTCAAACTTCGAATCCATGTGTCCATTTGATACCTCTGAGACTGGGAACATGTCTTGCCTATTATTATAAATTCATTGATTGTAAAACTACCTTCAACTCCTCTATAAATTGAGCACAAATTCTAGTGTTTAATAAGGAAGAATTTGAGTAGAGAAATTTTGGTGGAATTTCAATTCAGGAATTTATTTGGGTGACATGATGTTGTAGAGATGTGCATTGTGATGAGGCTGGGATCCTGTTGGAGATGGTGACACTAAATCAATCACTGGGTTGTAACCTCCCCTTCTATCCATTAATAAATATTGCTGCTTACTTTCCCACATATGTATCTGTATAAGCTCATGTGTTTCATATTATGAATTCTTATCTGATGTATATGGTTTATGTTTTATTGATTTAACTAAATAACTTGAATAGACATCTATATTATTGCTATATTTTGTTGTTTAATTTTCATTCTTGCAGGAAATATTTTCGGACATCTAGCTTGGATTGTAACCTATAGCAAGAGCAACAGAAGGATAATAGGAAGCGCTTGGACTCCAAGTAAGTTCTTTGATCTATTATGTGTGTATATTTACTATTAGGAAAAGTAGTTGCAAAGTCTTTAACCTATTGTTCTAGATGAGAAATACATCTAGGGAAGAATGTTTTATCCATAATCCATAATTATGCATAACACTGCCCCACACCTGTCTTATGGGTCAGAGGCCCCATCAAAATAGGCCCATGGAATGTCACCCCTGATTTCTTCTGTCTTGATGTTCCTAATCGAATGGGTTTCCTTGGGAATAGGAATATGTTCATAGATTTATACCCCTTCCGATGCTAGGAGAGAAACTGGAAACAGAGTGTCTTTAAAGATGACCTGGTTTCTGGCTATCCAGGTACCCCATGCGGTAATAAGTGGGACATTCCTCACCTAGTCTTTTGGGGCTTCATTCCACCACTTTTACCAAGCCTCTGAGATGGAGGGTCCTTCCCATCGCTGGGAAAGGTTTAGATTCCGCAAGGTTTCTTCCAATAATATCATGTTGAAATTACAGGATAGGAATAGATGCTGAGTGGACTCCACATTTTTTTTGCATAGGGAGCACCAACCTGGCCCTATCTTTCCACTTTTCTGCAGATTTTCCGAGGAGGGTACTTTGTTCTATAATATGCACCAGAAGAAGAGCCTCGATTTTTTAGGACCTTTGAGTTCCACAATGGCTTATACCACCACTCTAGCTCATCCCACCCTTTCTGAGCCATTAACCATTTGTATCCAAATTTCGAAGCATACTGACCAGTGGGTGAGTGTACCCAACGCAATTCATCCGACCTCTCCTAAATGTGAACATTTGTTCTATGAAGCTCATTTATATATTCCTGAAATTCTTCTCTCCATCTATCTTCAAGATGTAGGGTCTCCCCTAACATCCACGCTTGTCACCAGATGGTTGACTAGCCTAACTTCTCAATATGACTCAGAGTGCGGATACCTCTACTATCAAGGTGGTTGAGTAGATATCTGGAGAGTGCAAATCCCCCATTGCACCCTACCCACGGGTCATGTCCTAGTATGACCTGTTCACCATTCCCTACTTGCCACACCAATCCTTGTTCAATGGTCCTAATAGAGGCCATGGTGGCTTTCCAAACAATCGAAGCATTTTACACTTTCTTTGTAGGGAGGCACATCCATGCCTCCATTGGCATAGGGTCAATTTATTTCCTGTTTATCGTGGATGTCCATAAGTTCTCCAGGGTGATAAGCCTCCAACCCAGTTTTTCTGCCAGAGAAAGGGAGAAAGACAAGAGCTCCTTTATTCCCCATCCTCCCCAAGACTTTTGTCTCACTAATTTCTCCCACGCCACCCATGACATTACAGGTTCAACCGTTGAGCCTGCCCATAGGAACCTACTACATAGTTTATTTATTTTTGAGAGTATACCTTTCACGACCCAAGATAAGGCATCCCAATACATAGTGATAACCATTGCAATTGATTTGATCAGCACAATCCTCTCTTCCCTTGAAAGCCATTTGAAGCCCCAGTGCTTCATTCTAGTCTCAATTTTTTCCACTAGCTAGTGCCAATCCTAGGTTCTATAAGAGTCTAGCTTTAGATGGAATCCCGGGTACTTGAAACTGTCGTTGAAATATTTAAATTCAAAGGGGAGCACATCTGAGATTCTATCCTCTTTGGCCCTCGAAAACCCTTCCATGGTTATAGAGGATTTTCGGCTATTGATGCTTAAACCCATAGCCTTGAGGAAGAGATCCAACACTAATTTGATTCATTTTATGTCTTCACTGCTTCCATTACTGAACAAAAGGATATCATCTACAAAGAGAAAATGGGTGATGGATAGGTGGACTACCACTTCTATACCTTTCAGATCACCTCTCCTTTTTTCATAGTGGATCATCTGACTTAGGCCTTTTTCTGTAAGGAGGAAGAGGAGGGGTGATAAAGAGAAGCCCTGGCTAAGACCCTTCTAAACTTGAAAAAAGGAAGTTGCAGCCTTGTTGATCGGGATGGAAATACTAGTAGTGGTGATGCACCCCATCACGTAGTTGATGAAATCATTCCTGAATCCCAGATGGGTCAGGAGAAGTCAAAGGTACAACCAACTTATTCGATCATAAGCCTTTGATAGATCAATTTTCTCTATAGCTCCTGTCTTCTTGCTTCTCTTCAGGTTGTGTATATTTCCTGAGCCACCCCCACCACCTCATGGATTTTCCTTCAATCCAAAAACCCAAATTGTTCCAAAGAAATTTTTTTGAGAGTAAAAGGCTTAGTGTGAGTGGATATCAACCTTGTAATGATTTTGTAAATGCAAGTGTAGAGATAAATAGGTCTGAAGTCCTCAAAATATTTAGGGTCCTCCTTTTTGGGGATGAGGGCGAGGAAAGTGGAATTGAAGGGCTAGTAGATGGTGCCTGTGATCCTTGAATTTTCTACCACCACAAGCAGATCCTCTCCCAGGGATTTGAATAAGTGTTGAAATAATTCCACTGTCCATCCATCTGGGCTAGGGCTTTTGTCCTTCTGCATCACCTTAATAATCCCTTCCACCTCCTCTTTTGACATTAGATCCATTATGCTATCATTCCCTTCTTCTTCATTATATCTAGGGAAGAACTAAGCCACTCTGATCACTTCAGAAATAAAGGGCTCTGATGGGGCTTTGAATAAGGATTTGAAATGATTGCATCCCATGCTAGATATTTCCTCAAAGGATTTTGTAGTTCCCCCTTCCTCCATTTGCATCCCCCAAATGGTATTTATATTTTTCCAACCTTTTGCATAATTATGGAAGAAACTAGTATTTTCATCCCCTGCTGACAGCCAGATTGCCCTACTTTTGAGGCACCACCTTTCTTCATTTTCAAGTAAAATTTTCTTCCTTGTTGATTCTAGGCTCTTTATTCTGTCCCTAATTTCATTAGATTCATAACCCACACCCTCCGACTTCTCTAAGTGGTCCAATTCATCATTAATCAGTCGAAGGGCACCCTCCTCGACTTTTTTTCGCTTTTTTCCACTCTAAAGTGGACTTTTTCATCTATTTGAGGTTCTCCATGAAGTGGATGCTCTTGCTTCCATGTCTAACATCCTCCCCATTCCTCGAGGTGTATTTGAATAGTTGATTGTATGACTCATCCTTGAGCCATGATGAATTGAACTTGAAGGGAGATCGAGGTTTCTTGTGTGGACCTTTAATTTCTAGGAGAATGGGCAGATGGTCGCAGACACCCCCTTCCCACACCCAGTATTGGAAGACAGAGGATCGAGCTACCAACTCTTATTTAAGAAGGAAACGATCCACTTTTTTTTCCACCCTATCCTCTCCATCTCTTCATTTCCTCTAGGTGGGTTTGGGTTTGATTAGGTTGGGATCCACCAAGAGTGAGGAAAATATCTGTAATATTCCAAAATGGGAAAAGCAGGAATATAGTGCAAAACCATGGAATAGAAGTGTAAAACATGACACAAAAGTAAGATACCAATATGGATACCTTATAATCATTATAACAATAGAAAAATATGCATAAGAAATGGGCCATAAGGTGTACAATAAGGTAGAACAAGCCTCCAATAGACAAAACCCTCAAAAGAGGTGTTGTTACTATATATCAAAATGCCGGAAGACTGCTACAACGTTTTTAAAAGTAACTACTACAACAAATGAAGATACAAAATAACATGGGTTGATATATGCCTCAAAAGATAGATCTAGTATAGATCAGGCACTATACAACCTCCAATGAAGAACCCCCTAAGGGTTTTCCAAAAAACACCATGTACAAGATCTGAATCAAAGCCCTAGGGCAGAAGATTCACTGAAACATATAGATCTCGAAAGTGTGGCTGATCTAATATAAGAAATAGTGCAGCCTCCTCCAATAGAGCTCCTAGATGAAAGGAAGATCCCCTTCACTAGCAAACCTCCTCTCCAAATGGTGTGCCAAAACCACCCTGCAACTCCTCCCTCAAAATAACGCAAATTTGGAAAGAAACTGCGTTGTAGGGGAAAATAAATATGTGGGCTAATGCCAAGATCTCAAAATATACACAAGGACCTTCCTTACTCTCCTCACAATGGAAAGGAACCCTTCTCCACAGAAAATAAGTACTGAAGTGACCCAAAGATGGTCTCCACTACTACAACCTACAAAACAACTCAACCCTCAATAGGATCTGTGTTGTAGATGTAAGATGAAGCTTTGGCCAAATGCTTGATAGTGGAAGTGAAGTACAAGACTCCTCCAAGAGCTTCTCAATGGAAGAGGTGGGATTCCCTATCAGGAACACCACGCTAAACAACACAACGATCTCAACTAAATAGCTATAGAAAGCTATATGTCTAAATAGACCATATATTTAGAAATATCATATACCAATACATAATGAATATGGTTGTCATCCTATTCCTTTAATAAGATATGATCTTACAAACCCTAAGCCCCATTCATTTATGACCTTACTTCCATGCAAGGTGTCTCCATCTAAAATTACGTTGTCCCTCATTGATTACCACTCCTCCATGACAAGGTTGTTGATTTGGTAAAAGTTGACCCAATCAAAATGCTCCAGCCCCTTTTCACACCTAAGGGTGCTTAATTAAGCTGCCAAGATGTTTTCCTTTTACATTGGCATTGATTTATTCATTATTAAGGAGACTTATGGACCTCCATTGTCCTCTTATTCATAAACAAAAAGAAAAAGAAAAATTTAATATTCCAACTAGCTCATGGCTAATTGGGAATATTACAGTCCTCCCTTCTGTTGTGACCAGCAACAACCCCCCTTTTATTTAATATTAGTAATAATACTAAATAAATGGGGACCCTTAGTTTAAAATCCAAAAAAGAAAAAATCAATTAGATTTTGTTTTCCTTTTCAAATAAAATTTTCTATCATAATCTTAGGGAAATCCCTTAGAAAGAACCTTAAGAAACACTTAAGTTTATGATAGATTACAATAAAATTGTTCTTCAAACGAAATAGCGCATCCATCACAAAAAGGGTATATATCTTTTGTAAAACTGAAATTTTGATTTTGCGATTTTGCGATAATGCGATCCCAAAAAGCTTATACAAAAACATATTGGTCGCAGATCGCATAGCGCAGAAAATACAAATGATAAACCAATACCTTTTGCGTTATTTACAATTTTGCGCTTTTGCGCTATTTGTGATATTTGCGATGTGCGCTTTTGCGCTATTTTGCAATTTGCGCTTTTGCGTTATTTCGCAATCTGCGCTTTTGCGTTATTTGCAATTTGCGATGGTTACGTTTTGCGATTTTGCGATATTGCACAGATCGTAATGTCGCATATTCATAAAAGCACGTTGTTCAAAGAAAATATTCCCACATATCAATATCTGTTATGTGCTTTAATGATTGGATTAAATGAATGGATTGTCAATTAATGGTAAATGAGATTTTGTTTTGATTGGAAGTCGTTTCACATTATAATAATATATTTCATCCGCCTTTTCATTTAAAACAATCTCATCACCTTTCTCATGCCATTACTCTCATTTAACTCGTAAAACACAGGCACGAAGGAGCAAACGTCTATACAAAGCTTTCACTAAACACTATGGGTAAGAAAGAGAAGAGCTCGAATTCTGAAAACAGAGAAATGGCTTCACTGTATGCAGACACCGCTTGCAATAAGGATGTCGGTATATCCACTTGGGAAGGAATGTATAATTTGTTGGAAGAAGAAAATCCCGTGGTGATGAAAGTTGCGGCTACAGCAGGTTCCAGTAATACGTCTGAGGAAACCCTCAAAGAACTGGCTTGCTCATTTCTGCATAGAATAGCGGCAAGGCCAAGGATTCTCCCATACACGGACATGGTGAAATGGGTGCTAGACAACACTGATATTTCAGACAAACAATTCAGAACTCTATCTCAAGAGCTAATTGGGTCATTCACCACGGAAGATTTGAGGCTGATGTATAAGTTTCCGGAACCTCAGGTGACTTATAATAAGAAATTCATGGAAGATTTTTCCAGAGAACATGTGAATTTGTCAGAATGCGCACAGGAATGGACCAAAAGAGATGAACCGTTGAAGAAAAACAAACACGGACAGACAGTACCAAAAAAGGATGTTTTGGACGCTGTTCACAAGTTCAATATCCAAGTGGGCAATTTGACATAGTTTCTACCACAAGATAGGGTATGTGAGTTTGCCAAATTATCCCCTATAGAGCTTTTAGAAGTTACTGAAAAAGCTGTTGGAGATCAGGGACTCTCAGGGAAACATAAATCTCTTATTGAGAAAAATTGGGAGTTGAAGAGACTTGAAATAACTGTAAAGCAAAATGAGGAAACATTGACCAAATTCAAGGCACTTAATGCTGAGCAAGAAAAATATGTGGAGTGTGTTCATCAAAGAGAAAAACTACTGCGAAAGATCGAATCTATAAAGAAGAAACTACCTTGGCTAAAGTATGATATGAGAAAAAGGAAAAGGAGAAAATGGCGAAGCAAAATCGAGATGAAATTGCAAAATTAAGAGCAGAGCAAAAAGCTCCAATAGAGGAGAATGCACAAATTAGAAGGGCAGAGAAGGCAGCAGAGGAAGCGGCTACAGCAGCAAACAGTCTTACCGATAGTGTAAATGATAATTTGCACAAAGCTAATTTGATCTCAGAAACTGTTCCAGGATATCTTCCACAGGCACATCAACTGCAAACAGAATGGAGGCAAAAGGCAGAAGAAAGAGAAAAATCAATCCAAGGGCTGACGAGATTAAATTGGGACTCATACTGGACATACTTAGTGAAGCCACACAGTCAGCACAGTGCGCTTAATTGTATCATCAATTCTACAGAGAAGATTGCGCCTACACTTGTCGACTTTGTCTTTTCAGGACAGTTGAATTCTGAATTCGGTCAACCACATCTTCTCAAAACTATGCTAGATGCCTGCAAGTTTAAAGATCAAGTTCATAGATAGTTAGATTTAGTTTTAATCTACTGTATTTTAGCCTAGGAAAAGGACGGTCATTAAACCGAATCCTTAATTTTTGTAATAGACTATTTTTAGATTTAGCTAAGTAGTATTTAAACCCTTCTCATGCATTTAGAGAAGGGGGTCCTGGATCTTAATATTTCTTGTCTTGGAGATTACATTTCTGTACTCCACTAACTTATATATTTTTTAAAAGGATCACATCTGGTGATTTCTATGCGGAATTATCTTTGAAGTGTTGCATTTCTGTACCTTGGAATTTGATTTTTGCATCAGAATTACTAGATTAGAGTATCAGATTTCATTTGAAAGTCTTCAAGCTGAATAAGGTATTTCTATCTGTTCACTGTTGATTTCTTTTGTTTTATGATATTCGCTATAAAATTTGCTATCATTTATATATATTTGTTTTCACAACGTTTCTTTATATATCATTTCTGAGTATAATTGAAATGTTATCTTTCATAAGTATATATAAATGGTATACAATGATGAATGCAATATGCTAATATAAATCTATTTAATTTCTTAAACAGAGTTATCTTTATTTGTTTCTGCACATTTCAATTTAAATGATAATACATTTTTATGGTTATTGTTAAATTGGAACAATCTTAAGTTGTATTCACATATAATTGCCCGGGTTAGTGTTAGAATTTCTTTATCAGTATTTAGTTTAAATTAGATAGTATTATTTCAGTCAATTTAGTCCCATTTTCACCCATCCAAATCAACCCATCACCAACCCATTTATTTATAAGGAAACTGGTCCTTTAAATCCAGTCGGAGCCACCATACCAAACGGAAAAGGAGCTGTCCTAAGGTCCCGACTGGGTGGTTTTCCCCAATGTTTGAAGCAGATATTTTCTAGGCTTCAACACCTTCCCAAATGTTGCTTGTCCTCAAGAAACTAACAAGGTGAGTGCTGCAACTCATCTCCTCCACCATTGGTGACACTATCATGTGATAAGCTTCCCTCATGAGCTAAGTGTCTCCCAATCCATACCTCCATGAAATTCTCCTCCCAAGTTCTCATGAGATGCAAATGATTCATCCCACAAGGAAGCAATAGTTCCAATGAAACAATCATGGTTTGCCCAATGTTTTCCCTGAAACATGTAACGTAAGAAACATGTATAATTTCTCTCCCAAAGGGCATATACAATCCTCCCATCCTTCCTCCATTCATTCCCATAAAAACTATAATTACATCATCAATGTATGGGATCAAAACTAAGTACATATAAACAGAAATATGCAAAAATGGAGGTGGGTCATAGTCACACATGTGGAACCAGCACAATATATCTCTTGACTACCTCAGATAATGATATGGTAAGTGGTTTCCCCACCACTTACTTGCTGCCCAAGTCTTCTCACAATGGCTGAAAATGTGAGGTATGTTTGGTGCCTTTGGAGTGGACCAACAGTGGTACAACATCTCCTTGTATCCTCCAAGGGAGTGGCCATGTTCAGAAATGTTTATGGCCCAAAATTGGCCATGAAGTTTATATGGAAGAATTATCTTCCTTGGAGCAATGGCCTGCATATACATGGTAAAGGAATGCAAGTAATCATCATAAGAAACATTATTTACATAAGCATGTTCCTTACCAAAATTTCTATTCATACAAATGGAGTGGTCCATAGATAGATCCCCTCTCATTCCAAAAGAGGAAAGAGGTGGTTGTGATAACTCCTTCATTGAGTTATGTCTCTCTTCCAACTCCACATGGTTCATGTATCTTTGAAAATGCTAATATAATTCCTCTTCAAAGCCTTCCCAAGTGTAGCTCTTTGTGATAGTGTTGTAGGCTCTCATGGAATAAGTATGGCTGAATAGAAAGTCTTCATGAGCTCTTTGTAGTAACTTCTCCTTGAGCTTGGAAGCTCTCGATAAGAAGATCCTACCATGATAGTAGATGACTTCATCTTGGACTGAATAGCCCTCTTCATGTAGCTAGTCATTAAGTATCATGCATGTAAAAATATCCTTGGTATAATCCACCAAAAATTGGGATTTCCAATATGGATCAATCTTCCATAGTGACAATGCTGATGATCTATCACAAAGAACATCTGTCATATGGCTGCCCTCCTCCTTGACATCTCCCATGCCAAAGGTATATTTTGAAGGTTGCTATCCTTCCCATGTTTCTCCTCCCACAGCGCATAATCTAAAATGAGAGTGGGTAATGATGATGTTGGGAAAATGTCTTCCTCCTTCTTGAGTCTACCCAAGGATCTCAGCATTGTATCATGGCCTCCTTATGCTCCCATTCCTTTAGGATCTATGAATGGTGCATCACGATGTGATACATGTCTCACCAACTATGGATCAGGTGGCCTCCCAAGTGGTTTTCCAAAAGATAGTGATATCTCATGGACCAATATCATATGCATAATAGATGGGACTATCTTGTCCCTGCTTCCACTACACAAATTCAACTCTGTTTCGTGTGCGGAATTTTTTTGATAGTTGGGTACCACTCTTAATGATACAAGAGTCCCTCTAATTGGAGCAATTGCTCCATCCTCACCCCCTAGTGCTGGTGGGTCATCTTCTGCTATTCCAGTGCTATGACCCCTCCATTTATCTTCTTCTTCTTCCTCCTCATCATCTGAGAAGACCTCTATGTAGTGTGCCTTTCTTGCTGCACATTTATGTTAGAGTGCCCAAGATTCTTGGCATGTGAAGCAAAGCTTCCTCCTCCTTAAATCTCTTCGGACATCATCATCAAGAGGTTTTTTTTATTTTGGCTATCCTTTGAGAAAGGAGCCTTCTCATCTTTTCCTTTTGATGGAAAAGAGGCTTATGTATAAATGTTACCTTTGCTTTTGGCAAGGCATCTTGAAGATCTCTAGCCCTTTAAATGGCATCTTGAAGGGTAGTGGGCTTGGTATACTTAACCAACCCATGAAGAGGTTCATCTAACCCATCAATGAACATATAGACCATTATTATTGCAGATAAATCACGAACCATAACAAAAAGTTTTAAAAATTCAGAAATATAAGTTTCTAGATTACCTGATTGTTTTAGCTTTGCAAGCCCCATGAATGGTGCTTCAGGATCTATTATATCAAACCTATCCACTGGCCTCCTTGTGAACTCTGAATATGCAGTGACACTGGCATGACACAATGTAGACAAGCCATGGAACCACCAATCATGTGCTTTGCCCTCAAGGTGGAATGCTGCTATCTTAATGGCCTCCATATCTGGAACTTTGTTCAACTAGAAGTAGATGTCAACCTTCTCTACCCATGATTTGGCAGTACATTTAGATGACCCATAAAATTTGGGTAAGAAAAATCTCCCCATAGTGCGGTTTAGATCATGAGTCTGAATGAATCCTCCACCTCTATTGTGATTCCTAGGTCTCCTATTATCCTTGATTTGACAAAAATCTTGAAAACTCAAGTGGTCCTTGAATCTCTAAGTTTGAGACTCATACTCCATGAAATAGTCTTCAAGAGATTCTTGTTCTTGAAACCCTTCATTTCCCACTGCCAAGAATGTAGGCATTGTAGAGCGTTAGGAATCTTGTTCTTGCTGCACTAGTTGATCAATCCAGTGATGAGAAATGTCGAAGCCTTCACCATGTTGAAATCCTTTAGGGTATTCCTTGTATCTATCCATCCTCATCTCCTCTATTTCTCTAGCAATGTCTTGCATAGTTTTGATAAGAATCTTAGGAAACTCTTTCTCTTCATCTTCTCCTTCAGATAAAGGGGTTTTACCCTTGTCTTCTTTGTCATTTGTATAATAAAACTTCCAGTGTCTTCTTCTTTGATACATATTCTCTCTATCAGTAAGAGGATCTCCTTCTTCATATGACATATTGGCTTTTAAAAATGCACAGGTTGTGCCAAGATTATGCTCTGATACCACTGTAATATTCCCAAATGGGAAAAGCGGGAATATTGTGCAAAACCATGGAATAGAAATGTAAAACATTACATAAAATCAAGAGGCCAATATGGAGACATTCTAATCATTATAACAACAACAAAATATGCATATGAAATGGGCCATAATATGTACGATAAGATAAAACAAGCCTCCAGTGGACAAAACCTTCAAAAGAGGTGCTGCTACTACATATCAAAATGTCGGAAGACTGCTACAACGTTGTTTAAAAGGAACTGCTATAGAAAATGAAGATACAAATTAACATGGGCTTATATAAGCCTCTAAAGATATATCTAGTACAGATCTAGGCACTATACAACCTCCAATGAAGAACCCCCAAAGGGTTTTCAGAAAAACACCATGCACAAGATCTGAATCAAAGCCCTAGGGATGAAGATTCATTGCGACATATAGATCTGGAAAGTGTGGTTGATTTGATATAAGAAATAGTGCAACCTCCTCCAATAGATATCCTAGATGAAAGGAAGATCCCCTTCACTAGCAAACCTCCTCTCCAAATGGTGTGCCAAAACCACCCTGCAACTCCTCCCTCAAAATAATGTAGATCTGGAAAGAAACTGTGCTGTAGGGGCAAATAAATATGTGGCCTGATGCCAAGATCTAAAAATATGCACAAGGGCCTTCCTTACTATCCTCCCAATGGAAAGGAACCCTTCTCCACTGAAAATAAGTACTGAAGTGACCCAAAGATGGTCTCCACTACTACAACCTGCAAAACAACTCAACCCTCAACAGGATCTGCGCTGTAGATGTAAGATGAAGCTTTGGCCAAATTCCTGATAGTGGAAGTGAAGTACAAGACTCCTCTAAGATATTATCAATGGAAGAGGTGGGATTCCTGATTAGGAACACACAGTGCTAAACAACACAACGATATCAGCTAAATAGCTAGAGAAAGCTATATGTCTAAACAGACCATATATTCAGAAATATCATATACCAATACATAATGAATATGGCTGCCATCCTCTTCCTTTTATAAGATATGAGCTTCCAAACCCTAAGCCCCATTCATTTATGACCCTACTTCCATGCAAGGTGACTCCATCTAAAACTGCGTTGTCCCTCATTGATTGCCACTCCTCCATGACAACATTGTTGATTTGGTCAAAGTTGACCCAGTCAAGATGTTCCATCCCCTTTTCACACCTAACGGTGCTTAATTAAGCTGCCAAGATGTTTTCCTTTTACATTGGCATTGATTTATTCGTTATTAAGGAAACTTATGGACCTCCATTTTCCTCTTATTCATTAAACAGAAAGAAAAATAAAAATTTAATATTCCAACTAGCTCATGGCTAATTGGGAATATTACACTATCTATTAAGGAAAAAATCAGTGAGGGGGTCCGCTCAAGCAGAGGGGCCCCAGGCTTCAGACAACCCCAAGGAAAAATTCAGATCCCCTCCTAGAATGAGGTTTGGATCTTTCATACATGACTTGGCGAACAACTTGTTCCAGAAATGGACCTTGTCCACACATGGGCCATAAACATTAAGAAGCAGTAGGAGGTGGCAAATATCATTGGAGTAGACTTCCATTGCTAAATATTTTTCCATTCCCTAGGAGTAAATCTCCTTCAGTCTTCCAGAATTTATACCCATCGCCAAGCCGCCAGACCTTCCAAGAGCATCCAGAGCCTGAAAGGACCAACCCAGGAACATCCGGGACAAGGCTGCAATAACACCCTCCCCCACCCCCAAAGTCTCCTGAAGCATAAGAACATCCAGCTCATATGACTTCATCAAAGCCCTGAGTGCTAGTTTTTTGGGCTGACTAGGAAAACCCCTGAAATTGAAGGACATAATAATCATCGATAACCGAGGCAGGGGATCTACGGTACTCTAAGCACCCCTGACAATGAAAGTTGTTTTCCATCAGCAATGTCAAGTTTTTCCCTAACCTGGCCTTTGGATAGGTTGGATTTCTGACCCCTCAACTTCTTGGGGCCAACTGGGAAAGGCTAAGGTCCAAGACCTCCTACCACATTCTGAGGCATAGGTTTCTTGTCCCTGGACCTTAGGTTATAAGGGGGTTTCTCAGGAGGGCAGGACAAGGGGCAGGGGGGAAGCTCAGGGCCCGGGATGATAGGAGTATCAATGAGAAGATCAGGAATAGAGGTAATGATGTTGTCCAAGGTCTTCAAAATAGAATTCATTGTATATATTCCATTAGGACATGCTTGGAGGGATGAGGCCTTAAAAGAGAAAAATTTGAAGTAAACAAAGAGGTGCAAGGAGAGTTGACAAGGTCCAGTATTGTACCCTCCTGCTGAGGTGTCAAGGCCGTGACTTCTTGTGGATCATAGGGAAATGGAGGCTGCTCCTCCTTTTGGGCAGGTGTAATGGGGCTTCTTGGTTCAGTCTGCATGTCTTGAGGTCCCTCTTCTTGTTGCTGCCCACTTGCTCCCTCTAAAACTTCCATCATCTCCCCTTCGACTTCTCTGGGCACCTTTGCTTCTGGTGACCTTTCTGGCATTCAAATCACCATGTTCCGCTTCCTTCTTCTACGATGGCCTGAAGGACATTCCTTCGCCAGGTGACCATATTTGTGGCAGCGATGAAAACGAAAGGGCATGTTTTCATAGTCATCTGCGTGAAAGCAAGGTCCTTGTACTTTAGGTGAATCTCCTCAACTAGTCCTTATTTTGAGTTAATACTGATCAGAATTCTTGTTGCGCTGAATTCCATAGCTTAAAGGTAGGACACATCCACTTCCAGGAACTGCCCAAGGGTGTTCCTGATCGATCTAAAGGCTGAGTCCATCCAAAAAATAACAGGCAGTCACGAGAGTTTAACCCACGCCGGGGTTTCCTCAATCTTCTCCCTTGTGCATCAAACAACGGAGTCCACTTCCTAAATAATATAGGTCTTTTCTCGAAATTCCAATTATGACTCAACACCCATTCCAATGTTTCGTTCTTAGCAAATTTGATTGTAACCTGCCTGCGAGCAAGGGTTTTAACTTCAATAGGTCTCTCCGGAGCCTCTGACCACGCATTTGTGGTCCATTTCGAAATATACTTTATTGTATATTTCCTCCCTTTAACATGACTTACTATGATTGTTTCAGCAACTTCCATTACTTTTTCTATATGTATATCAACCCCAAGAACACAACATGGGCTCCTCTCCTTCTTGCTGATCAACTTAGCTTTCTTTCTCTTATTTCCTGCAACGCCACTCCTACCTCCTTCCTCACCCTCCAACGAGATGTCGAGATCATCTGGCCCTTTTGTTTCGAGTGACCCAGGTCGCCCTTCCATCTGATGATGGGGTTTCTCTCGAGAAGTGCCCCCTTCAGTTGACCGCTTGCGGCCCCAACGCCAGCTTGCACCTCCTCTCCTCTGTGAACACCCGAGCACTTCTCCTGTTCCTCAGCTTGATTTGTGCATCGCAACCCACCCTCCGATCCAAACTTTGTCTCCCAGATGCAGGTAGGGTTTGGAAAGAGACCTTTGCCCACCTTCGGCCAAGATCCCACCGCCTCACAACCCTAACTGTATGCAGTTACTCAAAACTCCTGGTCTCTTTCCACTAAAAGGGACTTTTGTGAGTGAAAGAGGCATCCAAACAGACTCCTTTGACCCGTTCCTACTGTCTATGGCTTTCTTACAGAAAGGCCTTTAACCCTACATTGCCTTGGATCCCACAGCTAGCAGCAATGTCTTCTAACCTCCCCCTCCCTCCCCCGAGAAAAACTGATTTTTTAGGTCACCACGCGAAGAGGTACTTACATGAACCACTGCGACGACTGCTTCTGCCACTGACCCAAGATTTGCAGGCTACTGACGACAGTCAGGTCTGCTATCTGCTTTCCAAGCACAGTTGTAAGTACTAAGAAGAATTTCCTCTAATAACCCAACTCTATTCCCTGTGCCCCAGACCTCCCCCAAACCTCTAAGCTTCGACCCAACTCCACTGATCACCGGAATATACCTCTCCAAACTTTTCTCCAATACTTCGTAACCCTAGACCACTATCAAATCTTCAGGCTTGAGATTTAGGTCTATAGAGTCTCGTTCTTTAACCATGGTTCCTGATTCTGTAAATAGTTAAAAACTCCCTCCGACAGCACAAGACAACCTTCAAACCCGTGACAACATACTTACTCCACAGTGAGGCAACAACATTAGGGGTATTACCGGCATAGTCTTCCATCCTAAACCTTTTTCCGCTCATTCCTTGGCTCCTCTTCTGATGCACGGAGCAGAGTGTTGCGGTGAAACCATGTGCCTACCGTACCCTGACGGTGTGGGACGACTATCTTGTCCCTACTGCCCTCGAGATGTTGCTTGCCCCGTGACCATGTGCACTAGTGGTTGCCTCCCGCCGCCATGTTAGGGTTTGGAGCTTCGCCAATCGCCATTCGACTCATTCAAGAGTTGCGTCACAAAATGTAAATTTAATAATATTAATATTAAAATATATTAATATTAATATAGTGGTTAATAAAAATAACAATGTTGATTTTATATGACATGATAACAAAATTTATAATTAAATTACATTAAAGTAATATTTTCAAATATTACAACTTTGACTTGAAAATATATTGTCTTTAATTTTTTAATATATCTATAAGAGAAGATTTTTCCTTTCAAAAAATTCTGGAGTCATTTTATATTAAATTTAAATATTTTTTATTCTGTGTTTAACTTTTTTTTCTTTTAATTTAAGAAACAATATCAAGTTTAGTAAATATTGACTTTCATAAAAAAAAAAAAAAAATATTTAAAATTTTACATAATTTTAATATAGTAATTTTGTTTTGAAAAATAAATTTATAATCCATTCAAATTCAAAATATATAATAAAATATATTTTGAACACAAAAAAACATAATAAACGATAATAATAATAATAATAAGTGGTTGACCCTTCCAGCATGTAAAGGAATGTCGTGCGGACAGAGGGGAGAATATTAGGGAAAGCAAAAGGAAATCTAACGCACACGGACACCGTCACCCGTGTGGCTGGCTCGATCCTCCTATGATCGGTTATGCTTAGAGCTTAGGTTTCTATCCAAGTACAGTCTGCCATGTCTTTTATTCCAAATAATCTTTTATTTAATAGATATATAAATAGTAAGAAACATATATGGAGGTTTACATAATGTTTTTGGTTTAATAATCAAGAACATGGGTTTATCGTTATATAATTCAAATATATTTAATAATTAAAAAGTTAATTATAAATTTAAATTTAAAATAAAAAAAAAATTATGTTTCTAAAGAATCTTAAATTTATTAATTAATATTTTTTTTTAATAACTTTTTTAGAAAATCACATTAAAGGTTATAGAATTTTTTTAATAATTTTTTTAGAAAATCACATTAAAGGTTATAGAATTTACTGATTTCGAAATACACTTAACTCTATTATTTCTTTATGTAATTTCCCACAAAAATTTATTTAAAAATAAATTTAAATCACAAAAATTTACACTCTTATTAATACAATCTTTATTATATTAATACTCAACATGTCCCACCATATTATTCCACAAGAATGCTCTAAACTCTATGTTGTACCCAATAAAATGGTATAAACTACAATTCAAATGAAATGGTATAAATTTAACTAAGCAAACTTGATAATGATGAATCCCAAGTCATCCAATGAAAAAATGAAACCACTTTTAAATTATTAATATTAAAAAAATAATAATAATATTAAAATATTTTTATAATAAATAAAAAATATTATTAAAATAAAAAAATATTATTAATTTCGACTTTAACATTGAGCAAAATGATGAAATATATTTATTTATTAAATGTTTTTTCGGAATTTATATATAGATTTACTTTGGTGGAAATCTGATTCTAGTATGTTTGTTTGTCTAATGACCTTGAAGAATGATGAAATATATTTATTTATTAAATGTTTTTTCGGAATTTATATATAGATTTAATTTGGTTGAAATTTGATTCTAGTATGTTTGTTGGTCTAATGCCATTGAAGTATATTGTATGATTATGTTTATGTGATTAAATTATGAATTCAGTGCTCCCCGTGTTTTTTGTTTTTAAAATTTATTTGAACAATAGCAATATTGTTATGTAAAAGTTTGATTGTTATATATAAATTTTGATGCAATCCGGTTTTGTGAATTATTTTATTAATGTTGTTATGCAGAAGTTTTGAGGATGGGTTTTGTGAATGATTTTAATAATAGTGGTAATTAATATTAATTAGTTAAAGTATTTTTTAGATAAATATATTTTTTTGAATTATTTTAACAAGTTATGTAGAAGTATGTAGAAGTGTCGACAGATAATCTATATTCACTATTTACAGTTTTGTAAATTATTTTAACAGTATTGTTGTGTAAAAGGGTTGATGTGGTAAGTAATACTCATTATTTAAAGTATTTTAAGTTAAGTTATATAATTTGGATATGGAAGATTTATTAATAATTACAGAGTTTTAATTTTTCTAATACACATTTTTATTATTGTAGTTTTGTGTATTGAAAATTTTATTTATTTATCATAAGGTGAATTTGCAAATTTTGTATTGTTTCTTTATTCAAGCACCAAATATCACATTTACCATGGGTGTTAATGGATAACTAGTTTTAAGATTAAATGATTTTTTTAATCAATTGAGTCTGTAGTTTGTTTACTTCATTTTACAAAAAGTGAATAATGAATTTTGTTGATATTTTTTTGGTTTTTTATTTTTATTTTTATTTTATTTTTAACATTATTTTATTTCATATTTGTTAGGTAAGTGGTAATGCTGGTAACTATTTGAGAGAAGCGTTTAAATGTTATCGGCTATTACTTCAAAGCTCTAATATTTTGTAGTGGCCCTTTTATCTTAATTTTAATCTCTAAGTTTCGTACTGTCCCTCTTATCTTAATTTTTTAAGTTGGAAATTTTTGCAATTTTGGGTTTATGGTTTTGATATGTATCAAGGCTAAGTAAATGAATTAGTTCAGTGTAATTATTTTTATTGTTTCAGTACAGTATTTTTTAAAATTAAATAAATTTTAATTATGTAATTGATTTAATTAATTTTAGTAAGTGGTTGAATAAACAATACTTTTTTTATAAATAAAATGATAAATGAAGTGTTAGAGTTGTTTGTTTGCGATGTTTGTTATATCTTTTCTTCCTTGATTGTTGTAATTTGAACTACATAGTTACATAAAATCGTATCGAAACATTAATTTTTTAGAGACAATTTTTCTAACACCTCATAAATTGTAGATCGTTCTTTGCATATCTACACCTTATTCAAGGCCTACTCCTTGGTAGATCAACTACACCCTCTTATTAGTCATTCATGCTTGATCTATAACATTTTCAAGGCTTGCTCATACATAGATCATTACAATGTTTCATTATTTATTAACACTTGATCCACATGTACTTTTGTGTTCTCCTCCACGGTATATCAACTTGTGTGCATAAATGGCACATGTCAAGGAAGAGTTTACGTCAAACTCACCTGTTGAGTTTACTCAACAACAATTTCTCCAATTGAATCATTACACTTTAAACACAATTAAGAAAGTTCTCTCTCATATTACAAGGTCTTCTTTGGTAGATCCGCTTAGGTTTTACCTTGATAAAAGTGTGTCCTTGCTAAATTTTGGAGGAGATGGGGTTGGAGAACATGTGGGCTCTTGGATTTGTAGCCGATTTATGTATTTCACCTTCTAACCAACCATGTATAAATAAAATAAATAGAAAACTTGGGTTGTTAACCATGCTTTTGTAAAACACAATGTTATAATGGTGGAAACATACCTTGGAGTGTTCACACTCTACATTGAACTTGAGAATGATACTCTACTTCCAAACCCTACCACAATTTGGATAAAAAATTGTGAGGCATCAAGAAATCACATATCTATCCAGGTATCACTAATCTTCGTGGGATCACTAACAACACTTGCATAAGTTTGTAGGTGAGTTTATCTAGGTAGATATCAAGTAATTCACCAGGCCACAAGTACAATTATCTATAATTGATCCTAAATCTATTCTTATTATCAAATTTATTGGTGGACTACTTCCTTATATTCGAACAAAGGTAGACATGTTTGACTTTAGAAATTTGAACCAAGCATTTTCCAAAGTTCATGTAGACAAAATAATGTTAGGTAAATATCCTCTCTTGCTCAAATAATCTTGAGTACCCAATACCCATATATTACCAAACCCACAACCAATGTCCATTTTTATCTTAAACTCTTATTATCCCCTTCCTCAGTATCCATATCACCACCAATACTACTACTACCATAAATCCAACCCTCATCCATTTGACAAGTGTAGGTTTTTACAACACCAAACCACTTAGGAGAGCCTCTTCTCAAAACATGTGTCAACTTCCACCTCACAATATAAAACCTATCCTCTCATAAAATTTATCGGAGTTATTAATCCCACCACTCTTCATGAAAATTTGGTGCTCATTTTCACTACTATAACCCAATAGATTATGAAGCTTTTTTCATTCACAAATTCTAGATTTAAGATTGCCTTATCTAACTAATCTCACATAATGTTAACAAAATAAATTTGATATCATATTTCATGGTATTTGAGTTAAGGTTACCTATGATTCCATATCCCAAACCTTACCACTGGGATGGGTTACTAATGAAGGCCGATACATTTTGGTGAATCATCATTACATAGTTATATTTGTTATTCCTCCTTTTAGAGACACATTAGAGTGTGATCTTACTAATTTGGACTATGTTGCACTCATTATAGGTCATGCTTATTAGCATGAATGAAATGAATGAAATGCCATTAGAGAAATTTTAAGGTAAAAAGTGGGCCTAAAAAGAAAGTGTGCTATTAAAATGAAATTTAAAAAAACTAATAATATTCAAGATGATGATGTCAACCATAAGGGCAAATATTTTTGGAGGGAAAGAATACATTTTATCGTATTTTCAACTCATCTCCTTATGGATTTTCTTGAATTTCAAGTGTACATGCTCAATGAATGAAAAATTAAAATTATACATTGAACGGGTGCTTACACTTGAAATTTGATGGTATACCCTTAAGAGGATGGATTAGAAGTATGATTAAAAAATAATTTTCTTTCTTTCCCTTTAAAAATTCATCTCTTATTTTGTTATTATTTATTTGGATTGGAACATTATATTATTTGTCATTTATTTTGAATTTTTTAGAGTGGAAACAATCGAAGAATTATCTCATAGAACCATTTTTACCGATGGGACTCAGTTTGAAAATCTGGGGTATTAAACCTTCTAGAAGGAGTGTACTGATGGGATCCAGTTTGGCAATCTGGGGTATGAAACCCTCCAGAAGTAGTTTGAGGAATCAAATGATTTTTTTTGGGGGTAAAACTTTGCTGCTTAAAAACAACACATTTTAGTTCTATTATACACACAAACTCCTGTCCAATTATGTAAGAATCACCTTGATAAGATTTTATACACAAAAGTTATTCCACAAGGAATTTAACCTTCCTATTTTGACCACCATGATTTGAGAAGATCCCACATAAACACCCATTATTCATGGAAAATGGGTTAATCGTGTGATCATGATGAAGAATACTTTAGAAGATTCAATATTATAACTCTAGTTAAAATTTGAAGTAGTCAAAAGTAATCACTGGTAGGCTATCGCGTTGTGTTATAATTGGGCCACTAGGAGGAAAAGGGGTTCCATTTTATTCAAGTGAATTTTGTTCCATAGATGAGAAAAGTAGATGAAAATGAATAGGGAGAGAGAAAACATAGAGGGTTTTTGTACTATAATGTAATATCCCAAATCTGGAACAGCTAGCAAGGCATGACTGGAAAACGCATTTTCTAGTAATGGCTACTACAGGATTTGAAACCAAGACTTGGATCCCTTAGATCAATGCATCTAAGACTGAAATCCAAGAGGTGGCTCAAAAGGAATCCATCTAGGTCGGTTAAACAGATCTCCCACACCTAGTTGTCCTCAGGAGATGCCCGATGAAGGGACTGCAACAAGGTATGAGCATACAATGGAATGACAGCGTAATTATTATGAGTTGTGAGGCATGAAGATACAAATAGCCTTATGAGTTGATATTATAGCAGCAAATGTATACAGTTATTTTGAGGAACCAATCAGCCAATCTTGGCAATGAAAGCCTTAATGAGACATGTACAAGAAATGTGAGAACACTGCTACACATAAATTACACAAGGCTATATCAACGCAGTTTAATGGACATACTGCAACATACAAAATGATAATATAATGATATAACAATATCAGCTCAAGAAATTTGGGGGAGCAAGCTCTCAACCCCTGAAAATAACAATACAACAATCCTTAAGAGGATTGGTTGAAATATATGTACAAATGGAAAATCTGCAGAAATGCCGGAGTTGCAGGGTAGCAGCTGTAACACAAAACTGAAACTACATGGAGATGACTGAATAAGATGTACAATCAGAAGCAAACCTCCTCCAATGGATCTCTCAAGTGCAAGGCTGATCCTAGCACTGAATATCTTGCCCTCCAAGATGATGGTGCAAACCCTCACTGCAAATATGCACTGGAATAATGCAATCTAGAGAAGGGACTGCGCTGTTGATTATAGGAGAAGCTTGGCCTCATGCAAAGATATGAAAATATTCCCTAGAAACCTCCCTCACTAATCTTCCCGAGGAATAGAAGCTCCCTCCTCTGAAATATGAGACAATGAATGGTGTTGTGGAACCCCTCCACTGCAACACCCTGCAACACAACATTACACTTGAGCATAAATAACGTTGTAACTGAAGGAATGGCTTTGGCCTTGAGCATAGATGTGGAGAAATGAAGTGCAATCCTTCAAGAGGCCTCTCAAGAAGGAGAAGAATTCCTAAATAGGAATCCCTCGTGCTAAATAGCACTGCAACTCAGCTAAACAGCCAAAGACTGCAAATAGTTTACAAGACCAATAATGAAATACTCAAAGATGTCCCTCTATGGTTGTCTCTTCCTCCTTTTATGCAAGTGAATGTCTCTTTGCCCTAGACCCCACACATTGGGGTTTCTTCCACAAAGAATCTTTCTCCCTCTCAAACTGTGTTGTCTTCCCAAGCAAGCCACACCCTCTTAGGCAGCGCTGTTGACTTGGTCAAACTTGACCTTGTCCTCATGCAATTGCCCCTTTTCACACTGGAAGGTGAAAAATTAAGCTACTCCACAGATCCATTTCACACTATGAGGGATTTTATTCCTACTCATGGGCCTTTTAATCATTTTATTCACCTCCTAGATGATATAAGCAAAAATTAATATTCCAAATTGCTGCTTGCAAATTTTGGAATATTACATATAACAACCCACAAGCTGCATGCCTCTTTTCTTTGTACTTGCATCCATTTCCATTCAGAGAAAGAGAGCAAATCAACTTCACCTTATAGCTAAGTTTTCTCCCGAAAGTGTTTCACAAGTTATATCTTGTGTTAATTTATGGCTCGTGAGTTTTATTTCATTGTTCTCTATTTTTTGCATAACTATATTTTGCGTGCACACACAATATACAATAATTAGTGAATCCAAAAATATAAGGAGAATTAAACCTTCAAAGTGTAGATTTCAAGTTTTCAAATATATTTTAGTAGATCTATTGTGACAAACTGTCTAGTGGAATATCCATAAAATTTTACAAAATATATTGGTACACTAATATTTTTCTTTGGGTATATTGTGGGGAGTTGTAGGGGATTCAAATCGGTTAAGATGAAAGTCACAAAATCCTAGTCTTAACTGATGAATCTGTGAATAACATTCATGATCATGCAAAGGAGAGGTTTGTGTGGCTTGTGTTATAGCTCAAAAAGCCACCCCTAAGGTCAAGAAGAAAAACACATCCTTTTCCAAGTTAGAGGATCAAATTGGGATTGGTGACACATTCGAAAAAATGTGTTTTGAGGGATCAATGATCCTACCTAGTTGTGGGAACCGAACCGAAAGGCCTAGCAAAAATCTTGCCTAGTTGCGGGGACCGAAACAATAATCTATCAACGTCCTCTCTGCACTAGAGTTCCCTGACAATTCGAAAGTTCAACTGGAAAATCTTGGATTTGATCCAATTTAACAACTTTGGTTAAAGTAATAATTTTTTATTAAAATAGTGATTGATTTGGTCTAACTTTATCATGACCTATGATATGATCAAGAAAGTGTCTAGTTTCAATGAAGTCAATCATGAGGAATATATTTATAAATGGATCTCTTCACCAGTTACAGGGGACAAAAAATGAATTAATGTTGAATTATGCAAAAGCATGACCACGATAAACTTGTCCATACACATATTTATGGTGTGAATCTTTATAATCTTGTGATACTAATAAAGATTATCCCCATATTTATATTTCATGTTCTATTATATTTGATGTGATTGATATATTATGCTTTTCACTAATATTATTTTGCATGAATATTGGATTGGTTTCCTTCTCTATGTGCAGGGATTTTAGGATATCTAACAACAAAGATCTTCGAGAGATCTCCCTAGAGTTGGCATCATCAAGCAAAGTTAAGGATTCTAGCATTTAGAGATATTTTCTCTACTTCCTTTATGTATTTTGAATTGGTTGGGAATGTTTGATTTACTTTGATCCACTTCATACACACACAAACTGTTTGGGAACGCTATAGGAAAATCTTGCTAGGATTAATGTAAGTTGCTACGGTAGGTGAAATTCTCTCTTAAACATAATTATCAACTCCATCGGGGACATCCTAGTAAGTCTATTTCTTTATCCTATTGAACTTCATTTTTATTGGGGATTTTTAGGTTCCTTGGTGTTTTACAATGGTCAATAGTCATATAAGAAGCTTGGATTCAAAACCCAAATCCAAGAACCTCCCCAATATTCATTTTCTCCCTCTAATTCAGTCATGCAGTTCAAACTAGGGCATTGATAACCTACTGGTTCAATTTTCATAACTGCTTGGGAGCATTGATAGAGCCTCTGGTTCGATTAGGTATTCTCTAATAGAGCGTTGAAGGCTCTTCTCCTTGGAAACTAAGGGGTTAAGATCATATATGTTGGGGATTTTTTCAGCTCTACATGTGTGTTTTGAATGTGAAGTTTTTGGCTTTTATCATTGGTTTTTTTACTAAGTTTGCATACAATCTTGAAGACTTAGTTATTTGATTGGGGTTTAAACCTTCTTCATGGGTTTTGATTCTTCTTAGGCATATTGGTGTTCAAATATCTCTATAGAATCATTGTATTGATAACCATGCACTATTTTTTTGCCTGTGAGCTTGCTATTTGATTGAAATTCGTCTTTTCACATCTTGGTGCATTATTATGGGTAGATCTAGGGTTTTTGGTTTTGGGTAGATTTTTCTTTGTTTCCTCTTGTTTCTTTTGTTGCATTGTTGCAACTATTTTTCTGTTTTGGTTGTTGGGATCATAGTGTCAAATGAGAGAAAAGTGAGGGATATGTGCATGATTGCATCTTAAAAAGAAAAAAATATCTCTTCCTTACTTCAAGTAGACATCATTAAAATTGAAAATTTTCATTTGCATATCCTTGCATGGTTATTTGGAGCATTTGACTCATAGCATCATAAAAATTCCATCCATCAACCTTAACTTAACGAACAACCCTTAAAATTAACACAATTAATAAAATTGATTCTACAATTTTCTCTTTCCTTGGTAGAAAACCAACATTAGACAAGCTAGGGCCTTGGAATAAGGGAGACATGTTAACTTCCCTAAGACAAAAAGAAAAACATAGAATCTCGCGGTAGGGTACATGTAAAACCAATTTCAGTGGCATAGTCTAGGAAGCCCTTCTAACACAAGGGTAAAACATTAGGGTACAATATTGAGACCTTCAAAGTGACCTACCAAATCTGTTTGGAACCGATGGTGGTTATATCCATGAATTGCATAATACTTGTGGGGGTCTCCTTCAAGAGGCTTCCAACTTTATATCTTGCTTGTGCGTGTAGTTTTAGATGTCGACTATCCCCCCTAGTCATATTATTGTTGGTGGTGACCTTAGTGGCATTTCTTAGGATACTATCACGAGTGACAGTGAAGGGGTCGATACTTGTTGTACCTAGGGTAGATTTTAGGAAGGCTTACTCGGTTCTCTTGGGGACGTGGTCCATGCCTCATAAGAGCACTTGGTATGAGGTTGAATCATTAAGCAGGTAACTATTATAACTATCCCACCATTTCCTCAATGCTGACCCATGCATTAATTAAGAAGGCTCTAATGGTGGGAGGATCCCTTTCCCACTCTAGTTTTCTTGACTTGTTGCTTTATGATCTTTTAGTGCGTGTTGTTTTTTCTTTGTATCTAATGGCCTTAGGAATTTTCTTTGTTCACACTTGTATCACCTTTGGCCACCACCCTGACAGATTTTCATTTCCATCATTCTCATAGATATCTGGCCCTTTCCCCTTATGGGGCAGGTTCATCTCCCTATAGACATAAACTTAACTACAACGTAGGTACATCGTTGTCTCGGTCTACATTGGGTGCTACTTAGAGGCTTGAACCATCCGTTCATCTAATGGTTGACCATAGTTCACCACATCATCACCATACCTCTAAATCCATCTCATTAGGTGGGGGTGTTGACTTATCTGGATCTTTAAATAGTCCCTTACCTAAGTCATTCAAGGATACCATTAATTTTTTTGCGTCGAAACTTGTTGTGTCTATACCTATCATGATTGATGGCCTTCTACACATCACATCCATATCTATACCTATGACCACATACCCCTTCCACACTACATCATTTAATTAAATCACTAAGCATTGTAATCGTTTGAATTCTTATTAAACTCAGTTATTCTACACACTACACATCAGAAACATCTTTTCATAATAAAAATACAGGTTTTAAATATAACAGAGGATACATCACATACATCTTTTCATAACAAAAATATATATATTTTTAATATAACTAAGTATGGGATGATTGAATATAGAACTTAATATTTTTATTGATAATGCATTACAACAATTTTAATGTCACTTGGCCAATTTAAGGAGTATTTAAGCATCTTTTTCACAGAAATCATTGCATAAATACAACATATCTTTCATACTAGGTTGTAAAGTGCCTATGGAAGAAAAAAAATAAAGTAATTTAAATTATTTTTTTCTTATATTTTCACTTTCCATTATGAGGGAGATTTGTAATTCATTTCATTCTTAATATGAAGTGGATATATAATATTTAAAAATATTAATAATAAAAAGAAAATGTGTAATCTAGGTCATAAAATAAAGTAATTTAAATTAAAAAATTTCTTATATTTTCACTTTCCATTACTAGGGAGATGTGTAATTTACTTCATTCTCAATATGTAATTGATATATAATATTTAAAAAATATCAATAATAAAAAAACCATTTAATGTGGGTCATAAATGGAATATTTCAATATACATGTTCAATAAAATATTTTAACATCAAATATGTATATAGAGACAAAGAATGAAAGAGTTCTTATTATATGTATATAGAGACAAAGAATGAAAGAGTTCTTATTCTATAAAAAGGTTCTTTATAATTCAAGGTATGGAGAAGATTTGTAATTCCTTTCATAGTTACCAAATTCGAATTGAATACAAATTCAAATGCGATTCGATACAGTAAAAATTCGACTGGGTAAATTCAATGCAGAAAAAAATCAAGAATACACATCTTATAAAAAATAAAATGAATATTTACTTTCGATAATACCCTTGTTTACTTATTTAGAACATTAAACATTTCTTTTGTCTATTTAAGATGATCTAGAAATAATGAAAAAAAAAAATACATCAAATTTATTAATATTGCAAATTGAAAAAACATGTAAATAATGTATGTAGGCTTCAAGTGATCTCTAAATACCAAGAAATTTATATCTCATTCATGATTCATATTTAATCCAACTTTATTCAACAATAATAGTGTAGATTAATATTTGTGGTTGATCATATAAAAATTAACATATTTAATTGAATTCCATACCATCTTTCCTCGTTTTGTAGTGAAATACCATGAATCGCTAGCCTCCAACTTTCTAATGGCTATCATCCAATCAAATAAAAAAAGTGTGAAAATATTTTAAAGTTTTTGAAAATTTTGAAGTATAGAACTTACCTTCTCTATACTTTTTAATAGATAAGTTTCTTTTTTTTTACGAAAAGCTTACTATTTTTTCTATCTGTAATTTTAAAAATATAATTATTGTTTTTTTTTCATATATTTTTTACAGTTTCTAATATAAATTATTATTTTTTTCTATATTTTCGAAAATAAAATTTTGGATAAACAAAAATTTGTAATTTTTTAAATACAATATTTCTATAACATTTTTTTATTTTCATATTATTATTTTTTTCATACTTTCTAATATAAATTTCTTGTAAATCTTCTTTAGACATTCTAAAACAAATGTTGATGAATGTATGGGTAGGATGGAATGGATGTTTCTATGGATTTTTTATGTCTACCTTGGTTGCTTGCTCATTGATCAAAGGAGATTCAAAATCTATTTTAGAGCACTGTGCCCTCTGCTTAGCCTCATTGCTCGGAAATTCAGAAGCTGTGTCATAATGATGTTCCCTATGCTTAACCTCATTGATTAATGGCAAGGGTGGTTCAAAAAAATAGGAACCAAAGAAACACATGAACTGTCAACTTGAATTGATGCCATAAACTTAGATTTAGAAGTTGTTCCAGAGCGTTGTGTCATATGCTGAGCCTCATTGCTTGAATTGATACCATAAACCATATTCAAAATCTGTTCCAGAGCACTTTTCTTTATGATCAACCTCATTTCTTAGAATGGCATCAGGAAGTTCAAAGTGAGCTTGGATTAAAAAAAGGAACTAGAGAAACAAGCTAACTATCAACTTGAATTGAGGTCATAAACCAAAAAATTCTGTACAATATCAAAATTAACGTATATGCCATGAATCAAATCATATCAACAAATTTTCAAAGTTTTTCGACCAATACGACCGAACTTGGTAAATATGGGTCCTTCAATGAAATGCAACATTTAAAAAAATATTAAGAACAAAAATAATTCAATGTATACATACATATATAGAGACATACATATAGATAAAATAAGAAAGAACAAAAGAGTTATTGTTCTGTTAATTCAATGTATGAAGGACATTTCTAATTCCCTCAATGTTTAATATCGATTTGACATGTAACATTTAAAAAAATATTAAAAACAAAAATAATTTAATGTATACAGACATATATAGACAAAGATATATAGATAGATAGATAGAGAGAGAGAGAGAGAGATTATATCTTATAAACATATGTTCCTACTTCCTAATGAATTTGGAAGAGGCATGTCTTGACATTTTAACATGGAGAATGTGAATCATAAGGACATAAAACACACACACACACACACACACATATAAACTAGTAATTTTATTCTTCTTATAATTAAAACATTTTATTAATGTTTTGCTCAAACCCATGAGAGATCCCTCTTAATTGTAACATCCCATGGTAGCCTCGCAGGAAAATGCACGAAGTTAGGAATTTTTTTCTACATTTACCAATGTGTAACTTTATAAATTACTTTCTATATTACCTCAATTACCTGTTGAGATTCAACAAGATGATGAGTTTAGTGAAAAGAGTTGCCTTCACTAAGTGGGCCCGCAGGCTATTTTTGGCGCAAGTCTATTTTTAGACTATGTCTATTTTTAGACATGTCGATCATATTCTATGAGTTGCAGGATGCTATTTGTGGATGTTTGGTCAAGTTGGAAAAATATATGGACTTCTATTTTTAGACATATTGGGCGGAATCTATTTTTAGATTGCCAGTCTAAAAATAGATATGTCGAATATTATTAGCTCTTAATAATATTTGGAATCTAAACATTATCTTATTCTCTTGGAGCACTTCAGTTAAGTGCACAGATGTGGCACATCAGCTGACAGAAGGAATTACGCTATTCCTGAGGGTTTACTGGAGCTATTGCATGGAGGACTTCAGTTAGAACTCATGTGACAGAGTTTGGTGGAGTTGGAGAAGTAGTTAGTGGAGTTGTATTTAGTTTAACTCAGTTAGACTCAGTTGAGCTAGTTGTATCTAGTCTAACTGATTGATACACTAGTGAGAGTGGTGTGAATTAATTAGTTAATTAATTCACTAAACAATAACTCATTAATCAACTGAAGAATACATCAATTAACTACAGTGCATGGCAGTTTCAGTGGAGACCAGTGGAGAGATAGGTGAAAGAGCAAGTGTGACTATCAGTTGTGACTATAGTGATGAATTGATTGCATCCAAAACTTAGTGGAGATGCCAAGGAGGATTGCGTGAGCAAGGCTAGAGAAATTTGAGTTCATTCAGAGCCATTCTCCAACAGGGATTGCACAGTAGAGGAAGGCTAGCAGTTGGCAAAGATCGGTGCATGGATTTGCAAGATCAGGCTTGATTAGTGTGTAACGATTGTATTGTAATGAGAGCTTGATATGGTCAGCTTTGTATGAGGATTTTTACATGATCTCTATGAAATATATTATATACAGATAGTTGGGGTTTTCAGCTTCAGGATTTCTCGTTAAACAACTGTGTTAATGTGTGTGAATGTTTATTGTTTCATGTGTGCATTGCAATCTTGATTTAATTTCCGCAAATGATCAATGGTGGAATATATTCTGTATTTTGCATGAAGTTAAAATAGTGTGAGATCAGGAGAATATTGGACATATAACACATAAGTTATATAATTTCTACATGGTATTAGAGCAATTGATCATTGGAGCAGATTGAAATTATTGAAGTGGTTGAGTTTTGTGCTGGTGGAATTCGAATTTGCTGCAGTGTTTTCTTGGTGTCAAAGTTGAGGATTCATTGAAATGTCTTTCAACGGATTGCAATTGGAGTATGCCCTTAATGGCAGCTCGAATTATATTACATGGAAGGAAAGGATGGAGGCGATGCTGGATGATAATGGGTTAAAGGAGTTCATAGATGCTGATATTCCGAAGCTTGCTTCTAGCGATGCAGCCGCACTTGATGCATGGCAAAAGAAGGTAGCAAAGTGTCGAAGAATTTTGTTGGAAGGTGTGAAGGACCACATTGTGTCCAACCTTCATGGTAAAGCCACTCCATTCTTAATGTGGAAGGATTTGACAGACATTTTCCAAAGCAGAAGCAACCAGAGGAATTTGGCACTTAAAGACAAGCTCAGAAAAATAAAAATGGAGAAAGGTGACAGTATACCAAAATACCTCACGAAGTTTGTCCACTGCAAGGATGAGCTGGGAAGTGTGGTGGTTACTATTGATCAAGAAGACTTGGTGAGCTTGGCTCTCCTTGGGCTTTCGAAGAGTTTTCATAGCTACGAGGACTCTGTCAATGGATGGGAGAAACTGCCAGGATGGGAGCGACTTTGGTCGGATCTTGTGCAGGAGGAGATAAGGTGGAGTACCAGGGATGGATCTTCATCGAAGAATGAAGATGAAGAAAATTGTGCTTTGGCTTCCAAAGCTCGGAAAGGAAAAGGGAAGAAATCTTCCAAATCTGAAGCTAAAGGCAAGAAGCAGGATTTGTCCAAGGTGAAGTGTTTTCACTATCACCAGCATGGGCATTTCGCCACTAATTTCCCACAAAAGAAGAAGAATAAGCAGGTTTCTGGATCTGTAGCTGGAAAGGCCTTAGCCTCATAGTTTGAGTTGGATTTTTCTTTGATCGCATGCTTGGTTTCAAGTGTGATGGGATCGGTGTGGTTTCTTGACAGTGGTGCGTCTTTCCATATGACCGGAGACAAATATTTGTTTAGTGATCTAGATGGAAAGGATCTTGGAGTGCACATCGAGATGGGCGATGATGGTAGATACTGTGCGACTGGTATCGGGACCATTTCCTTTGAGAGGGAGTCTGGTAAACCTTTCATCTTGAAGGATGTCATGCATGTTCTAGGATTGAAGAAGAATCTGATCTCTGTGGAGATGCTAGAAGACAAGGGTTATGATGTTGCTTTTAGCAAGGGAAAATATTTCCTGCACAGTAAAACAACTGGTCAAACCAGGAGGATAGGGATTCGAGTTAAGATTCTTTATCAATTGCAGGTAGATGGTTGTGCAACAATGGCAGGCAAAGCAGAAGGAGTGGTGAGCTGGGATGAGGGCGAATTGTGGCACAGGAGATTGGGCCATCTTCACCATGGTGCTTTGAGAATTTTGCAGCAGATTTATACCGAGCTTCCCAAGGGTACACTTGCACAGTCAGATCAGTGCAAGGGATGTACTTTGGGAAAATTTGTAAAGACCACTTTTCATGAGAAGGATAGTCGTGCCTCGACGATCCTTGATAGAATTCACACAGACGTGTGTGGACCTTTCTTGGTTGCTTCAACAGCAAAGTACAGGTATTATGTGATATTTGTTGATGACTTTTCTTGTAAGTTCCGGATCTTCTTCATGCAGAAGAAGAGTGAGACATACTCAAAGTTCTGTGAGTTCAAGGCGCTGGTTGAGAAAGAGTCGGGGAAGCAGGTGAAAGCTCTAAGGAGCGATAATGGTGGTGAATACATCTCTGGTGAATTCAAAGACTTCTGCAGCAAAGAGGGAATTTGAAGAGAACTCATAGCGCCTCATAACCCATAGCACAATGGGGTTGCGGAGAGAAAGAACAGAACGATCGTGGGTGATGCACAGGCGATGTTGCATGATCAGGGCCTTCCCATACACTTGTGGGTTGAGGCATGTAACACTACGATTTATGTGCAAAACCATTGTCCTCATAGAGTACTTAGCATGAGTACATCCGAAGAGGCGTTTTCTGGTAAGAAGCCTGATATTTCTCATTTGAAGATTTTTGGCTCACCTATTTACATTCATGTGATGAAGGATGCCAAGAAGAAGCTGGAGCCGACCACAGAGGTTGGGATATTTGTGGGGTACACAGAAACACCCCACAATTATCATGTGTATTTTCCAGATAGTCAGATGACTGTTGTGCGACAGGATATCAAATTTCATGAGGAGAAAGCCATGAAGTTGTCACTTGAGAGGGAGCTACACTTGCATGCAGATGAGGAGCTACTTGTTCCTAAAGATGAGCCTCAAGATGTGGATCAGCCACAAGAGGAGGTTCATTGAGTGGAAGAAACCACTCATGCAGCACCAAACATCAGAGGGCGGAAGCGCACTATAGAAGCTGAGCGACTGAATCTTGATGTAGCACATAATGTAGGAGCTCCTACATCACAGTGCAGACAGTGACAGTCACCTGATCGATTTACTAGATACATGGCTCTGATGAGCAAGTGTATCGTGACGGAGCCATCCTCTTTCGAGGAAGCTTTCAAGGATCCCGCATGGGTAGATGCCATGGTGGAAGAGTATGATTCGATTGTCAGAAACAGTGCATGGGAGATTTTCCCAAGGCTGGAAGGGAAATCAGTGGTAGGTTCGAGATGGATCTACAAAGTGAAGCAAGCTGTTGACGGGAGCATCGAGAAGTATAAGGAAATATTTGTTGCACGGGGCTTCTCACAGATCGAGGGGATCGACTATAAAGAAACCTTTTCACCTGTCGTAAGGTATTCTTCCATACGGACCATCCTTGCTCTCTCAGCGCAGATGCATTGGCACATTCATCAGATGGATGTGAAGATTGTGTTCCTCAACGGAGTCATTGAGGAGAAGGTGTACATTGAGCAGCCTGAAGGATTCGAAATCTTCAGTAGCGAGTCGCATGTGTGCAGGCTCAAAAGAGCGCTGTATGGGCTGAAACAAGCACCTTGTGCTTGGTACACACAGATAGACAGTTATTTCACTGGACTTGGTTTTTCCAAGAGTGAGGCAGATCCTAACCTATACCAGATTGTGGTGGAGGGTAAGATTTTGATCATTGTGCTTTATGTAGATGATTTAATACTAACGGGTGATGAACTTTTGACACACTCATGCAAGGCAGATCTTGCAAAGGAGTTCGAGATGAAGGACTTGGGCCTCCTTCATTATTTCCTGGGATTGGAAATTTGGCAGCAGAAAGGTGGATTGTTTATGTCTCAAGGAAAGTATGCCCGGGAGATACTAGAGAAGTTTCACATGCAAGGCTGCAAGCCTATCGACACTCCTCTTCCTGGTGGTTGGAGGAAAGAGGATGCTACATCGGTAGAGGTAGTGGATGCCACTGTTTATCGACAATTGGTTGATTCGCTCATGTATTTAGTCAATACACGACCGGACATATGCTATGTTGTGAATCAGCTTTCACAAGCGATGGTGAAGACTACCAAGCTCTTTTGGAAGGCAGGCAAGCATGTCCTGAGATATCTCAGTGGCACATCTTGGTATGGATTGCGGTACAGATAGTCGGATGAGGTGAAGTTGCATGGCTTCACGGATGCAGATTGGGCAGGAAGCCCAACGGACAGAAAGAGCACATCTAGAGGGATTTTCAGTATCGGATCTATAACAGTTTCTTAGTACAGCAGGAAACAAAGATCCGTGGCACTCAGTTCAACAGAGGCCAAGTACATGGTAGCAAGTTTGACTGCATGCGAGGCTATATGGATGAGGAAGATCCTGGTCAAGGTTCGGGGTTCTCACTTAGATCCTATCGTGATATTTAGATCCTATCGTGATTCATTGTGATAATCAGAGTTGCATTAAACTCCCTCGGTTAATCTGGTATCTCATGATATATTCAAACACATTATATCCTGCAAAATCATATCGTGATTGTGTGCAAAGTTGAAGATCATGTTGCTTTCTTACATTCCTAGGAGGATCAGATGTAGATATTCTCACTGAGCAGTTCATCAGAGAAAATCTCAATACCATAAAGACAGATCGGTAGATAATCCCCAGTATCTTGTTGAGAGGGAGGTTGAGATTCAACAAGATGATGAGCTTAGTGAAAAGAGTCGCTTCACTAAGTGGGCCCGCAGGCTATTTTTGGTGCAAAGTCTATTTTTAGACTATGTCTATTTTTAGACATGTTGATCATATTCTATCAGTTGCAGGATGCTATTTGTGGATGGTTGGTCAATTTGGAAAAATATATGGACTTCTATTTTTAGACATATTGGGCAGAGTCTATTTTTAGACTGCCAGTCTAAAAATAGATATGTCGAATATTATTAGCTCTTAATAATATTTGGACTCTAAACATTATATTATTCTCTTGGAGCACTTGGAAGCTAAGGCATGCATGTATGCCAAAAGAAATGACAAAAGGAATTATACTATTCTTGGAGGGTTTACCCTGAGCTAATGCATGGATATTTAAGAACTCATGTGACAGAGTTTGGTGGAGTTGGAGAAGTAGTTGGTGGAGTTGTATTTAGTTTAACTCAGTTAGACTCAGTTGAGCTAGTTGTATCTAGTCTAACTGATTGATACACTAGTGAGAGTGGTGTGAATTAATTATTCAATTAATTCACTAAATAATAACTCATTAATCAACTGAATAATACATTAGTTAACTACAGTTCATGGCAGTTTCAGTGGAGACCAATGGAGAGATAGGTGAAAGAGCAAGTGTGACTATCAATTGTGATTATAGTGATACATTGATTGCATCCAACACTCAGTGGAGATGCCAATGAGGATTGCGTGAGAAAGGCTGGAGAAATTCGAGTTCATTCAGAGCCATTCTTCAGCAGGGATTGCGTAGTAGAGGCAGGCTAGCAGGTGGCAAAGATCAGTGCATGGATTTGCAAGATCGGGCTTGATTAGTGTGTAGCGATTGTACTGTACTGAGAGCTTGATATGATCAGCTTTGTATGAAGATTGTTACATGATCTCTATGACATATATTATATACAGATAGTTGGGGTTTTCAGCTTCAAGCTTTCCTGTTAAACAACTGTGTTAATGTGTGTGAACGTTTATTATTTCATGTGTGCATTGCAATCTTGATTTAATTTCCGCAAATGATCAATGGTGGAATAGATTCTGTATTTTGCATGAAGTTAAAATAGTGTGAGATCAAGAGAATCTTGGACATATAACACATAAGTTATATAATTTCTACATTACCATTAGAATAACCACCATCATTACATAGATAAATATTTAGTAAAAACATAGTGAGTTACACAACCATTAACTGTGATTGTTGTAGCATATTAACTTCAATTTCATGTTGTAACTATGCATTGATTCCATGATTCTTTTAACTTGGTTAGTAAATCACATACTTGATAATATAAACATCACCTCATGAAAGGAATTAACATCATAAAAATGGCACAATGAACAATCACATAATTAGACACCAGTATACTTTGGAAACCCCATAGGTGAAAACCAACAAACGTTTAATTTTCTTATTAAACACTCGTGAGTCTAGAACTGAATTGTAGATTCAATACTGCTCATGTAATATTATAAAACATAAGACTCAAATATACTCTACTCATCTGCGGAAAGAAATTCACGATTGAGAGCATGTATTAAAAACATGCGACATGAATCAATACACATACATGAGGATATATCCAGGAGAAAGCAACTGCTCAAAAACTCTTTCTATATATATTACATTAATAAGAAATAAAGAATAAATATAATTATTTCTCAAGCCTAAGAAACCTCTACACAATTATAATCTATCTCCTACCTCACAATCTGACTTTGGACAACACTTAGCCAATTCTGCTTCCTACCAAGCTCCTATTTCTTGTGTTGTTCAATTAGGAGTTAACCCCATATTAATTAGGGAAATCCCCATCCTGTAATGTGAAATCCCTATAGGTCCTTCTCTGACTGCATGCACCACTTGTAAAACTTGAATAATTATACAAATGATAGTACACTACCCTTGAAATCCAATATCAACTAGGTAACTCAAATTTCATGCATGCATGAGTTAATTAAGACTAATTTATTAGTTAACTGGTTGAACAGTGAAGTTGCACCTCACTGATAGACCTCTTACTAGTTCCTGCAACAGTTGGAACTAGTTTAACTGACCTTAACTCAATTTAACTAAATTGAATTGTTACAGCTGAAATTAAATCAACCTAGACTCCTAAAATTTAGGAATCACTCTACACAACTCAAGCTAGGCCCTCAACTTGAATTAACTAAGCTAAATAAGTGAAACTAACTTAGTTAACTCATTCAAGTTGTCTTGTGATGTGGAATTACAATTTTCTAGTATAATTTAATTCAAGTCCCAAAATTAAATTAGGAATTTCTTGTTGTATTTTCAACACTACCTCTCAACAAGAAAGAGATTATCAGATACCCCAATCCTTCCTCTATGGAACTCAAATTTTCCTCTTCAAAAATCCTTTTTCAAAATATCTACATCCTATTCCTTTGTAGGAATGTATTCCAACAACATGATTCACCTCTACACATAATCTCATTGATGGTGATACCAAATGCTGATATGCTTGGATCGATCATGAAAAAATTGATTTTTCAGAGAGTTTGATATAAATATGATTTTCACAGTAAATCACAGTGGGATCCATCATCTGACCAAATAACCCAATAAGAATCTTCCTTATCCAGATCGTCTCACAAGCTACTTTACTAGTAGCCATGTACTCTACTTCTGTTGAACTAAGTGCAACTAATCTCTGCTTCTTGTTGTACAAAGAAAGTGATTCTAACCTAGTACTGAAAATTCCTGTTGAAATGCTATTCTGATATGATGGACTACCTGCCCAATCTAAATCTATAAATGATCAAAAGATTAAATTTTAGCTAAAAAATGAAAGTTCTCGGAATGACGCGAAACCTGGATGACCGCATAGTGCTCGTCATCTTGATTCTGACGCACTTTGTTTTGCATGAAATGGACTCTGTATGCTCCCGGAAACATGATATGTTCACTTTTCTAAACTACAAATTTTGTGTAGGGATGACATGGATGCTGACTCAGCATCCGTACAGTTCAGTCAGCAAAAAGGCATATTCCAAAGAATATTCCTTAGAATATTCTCAGAATATTCCCACAAGTGGACCATTTAGTGGATGACAAGTATCAGAATCTTATTTTTTGTTGGTGTTGAGTTGGACCAATGAGGTCACGACACGTGGAAATCCCGAATACTGCCACATGCCCTAATAATGGTCAAAATTTTAGGGTGGAGGCGCAGGGGTTCGACCCTGCGACCTCCCACAAGCAAATGCCACGCCTTACCACTCTTCCCGCACAATGGTTCTTAACATATTGCTGTTGCTGCATATATTTAATTTTTAACATATGGTATGGTGGGGGGAGTGGAGGCCAACCCTCAATCCATGTGACCCATCACGAAGACCACTGGCAGAGCCAAACAGATAAGTGCGGAGTTAAGAATTAAACATGTTTAATTAAACACTATGTTGGACATTGATTTCAAAGCTCCCTTTGTGTTTCGCGACATGGAATAACTGCCTCTCATGGATCCTAACTCTGGTGATTGTAGTGAATACTAACGCCTGTAGGTTTTGGTCTAACGGCAATCGTGATTCCAAAAAGTGGTATCAAAGTTGTTATCCATGTCAGCCTCCTATTAAAATTTTTGCCCATCTGCCCCTCTTGAACCTTTCAAAATTCCTTATCATGGCTTGAGAGATTCATTTTCACTTACCGTGGCCTTTCCCGCCCCCTAAAACGCATTAGAAAGCGCCACAGATGCATATTCGAAGTCGTAAGAGGTCCAACCCCTTTTAGTCATGGCCCCCTATATCTTACTGTCTAATGTGATCAAAGCCCGTGACCGAGTGTTAAGTCCCAAGGGCGCCTGACGTATATATCTATCGTGCCCGCTCTGGACCGTTGGATTGAAACAAAAATCAATGGCCCAGAATCTCCTTTGCTTTGGTGGACCCCGCGCTGTGCATTGATTCCAAAACCGGCCTGTTTATTTCGCACCACCTTTGCTGGGCAGGCGGTATTCCGAAAATCGCAGCGATTCCATACGTTGCTTGTCATGCGTCCCATGCCACTGTTCCAATACCGCCCCATTTCACGCATTAACGTCCGACCCAAGACGTGCAGCAAAATCTACGTGAGCCATTCGATCTGAAAGGCATCATCCGACGGTTGTCGCGCTGTGAAGATGTGCATGTGTTAAGCCCAGCGTACAATGTCCTGGGCCCGCCTTTCCATCAGTCTCCAATACATTGTTAACCATTGATCCTGTTTGCGGATCGTATGGTACAGAATCGTTTACGCCCGCTGACCGCCCGAGTTCACCTCCATGTCACCCTTTCTTCTTGGTCTTTCGTACATCCCTGTCATCATCCCCACATGTCTTTTGCATTTCTCCTCTACCTTTTATATATTCCATCCATATGTCGTACTTTAGTGTTTTACATGGAAAACCCCTATCTCGTCTGTTTACCCCCGCTCCACTGTGATTTCGTTGCCATCCGGCATGATTCCGCCAGTTCACAATGTCATGCCACTTCACAGCCGCCCCCGTTGCATCTCCCCCCTGTGCATTTGTTTTCCTAATAGGTTTGTGTATTTTTGGAGGGAGTGAAAGGAATTAAGCCACCATTAATCACTGCCTCCATCACAAAAATCGAAGACGCACAGAGGATCAACTTACCAAGGCAGAATTTATGAAGAAAGGCCCCAGACAGTTGTGGTGACATGGACTTCATTAACGAAGCAGGATGGAAATCTGTCAAACCCTCAGAGTAATTCAAAAAGGAAGATTTTTTCAAATGAGGTATTAATGGTGCAGACAAAAAATATCAGTGGAAGATGGAGAAATTCAACAATCAGCATTCAATGTTTCAAGCCCCAGTTTAAAGACTAGAAGGAAAAGAGTACAAGTGCATAAAAATCATATCCTCTGGGCGTTATTTCAGTCGAAGTTTCTTCAGGAAGGTACATAATGTTCATGATCTATCTTTCCACCGTGTTCCTGAAGAGATTTTCTTCCCAGAGCTTTTATTTTTGCAAGCAGGTTGTCAAGTACAGACATTATCACCTAGTCATTCAGCAATATGGGCGAGAATTGTTTCCGCCATTTTGTTTTAATGAAACAATTAATTGTTTTCACCTAATTATTTTATTAGTTTCTCTTCTCCTTCCTCTATAAAAAGGGGGAAGAAAGACATTGTAAGGGTTCCAAATTTTTATCAGAAAGCTATGCTGTGAAAGACATCTTGTATACATTTTGTAAAATCTCTTGTATTAAGGCTCAGAGCCCGTAGGGTCTCAGTGAGGAGGAGTTCTATCTGTATTAGAGGATTCTGGTCTTTGGTATCTCACAGTGTGTAACTTCCTTTATGTGATTAATACAACATTTCATTTCATCCATCTTCTTGTATCATGTACTGGAATGCGAGTGGCTCACTGATTTTAGGTAAGGATTTATCCTAGTTGATACCCATACTTAGATCAGTCAAGCGCTTTAAATATGGCTCAGGCATGATATACTGTTTCATGTTCATTTCATCCATCTTTCTGTTATATTAGTTGCTTTGGGAGGGTGCTTTTAAAACGCCATTGTCATGTATGGATTCTTAGATTGATAAGCCCATATATGGTTCTGTTGTGTATCTGGGTATCAGACCAAAGATAACTAATATCTTCCTATATTTCTTTCACTGCATACACCTTCTAATATTTGATTTCTGTGGCATATTACTTGAATGGGCCCTCTTTACAGTAAATTGTCTCTTAACTGTCTGATGCTTTTGTATTGGAGCTTTGCATCTTCCTCTGCAACTTTACTTTCTCTGTGACAGTTTCTGTAAATTCTGGTCCCATTTAAATCCATTTCCTTGTTTTACAAGAGATAGCAAGAGAGCCTTTTGGATTGACACCCAAGTTATATTATGTGCTCCTTGCTATGATAAGATGTCCTAGGCACTGGTCTATGGCAACTCTAGGCTGTCTGTAGGGGCGACAATATCTGTCGACAACAAGAGCAACAGGTCTCGAGTTCAAAACTCACTCGGCTCGTGTTGGGGGGGGGATATTGTTGGACATTGGGTTCAACGCTCCTCGTGTGTTTCACGACATGGACTAACTGCCTCTTGTGGATCCTAACTATGGCGATTGTAGTGAAGACTAACGCCTGCGGGTTTTGTTCTAACGACAATCGTGATTCCAACATACTAAACTCCATTAATGCACCTAAATATGGATTACCACTAAGCGAAGTTTAATGCACTAAACACAATTCGTTAGCGTAATGTGCTTAATTAAAGTTAAATCATATTAACTTGGTGTTCTTCCAAATCTGACGAAACTGCCAGTTTAACTCCAGCTAAGTGAAATTTTCTAGATTTGGTGGAGTTTTTCTAGGTGAAATTGGCATAAGTCATAACTAAGGAAGTTTTCGACCAATTGAAGCACAAGAAGAGTCTAGATAGCCATTCCTAGCCATTTTCGACTCAATAATGTATGTTTCAAAAGAAATGGAGCACTTCTAGATGGGATTTTTCAGCTTGAAGTTTAAGGATGCTCAGGGCCACCAGAGGGTTAGGCCATATCTGCTTCACCCGGAGACCAATTGAAGAACAAGAAGAGGCTAGATAGCCATTATTTGCCATTTTGGACTCAGTGGTGCATGTTTTAGAAGAAATGGAGCACTTCTAGATGGGATTTTTCTATCTTGAAGTTTAAGGATGCCTAGGGCCACCAGAGGGTTATTCCATATCTACTTCACCTGGATACCATTTGAAGAGCAAGAAGAGGCTAGATAGAAATTCTTGGCCATTCTGAGTTCATTGGAATAGGTTTCAGAACCATTTGAGCAAATATGTATGGGTTTCTAGAAAAGTGAATCCTATGGTTGCTATGGACAACCAGGGTGTTGAACCAGTTCTTGGAGGATTTTGAGATGGAGATGATCTTGTAGGGGTCTTCCAGCCTCCACATATTTACAGCAACAACCTTTGCAGCAGTGATGTAGCTATTTCTCATCTTTTCTCTTTATGTGTTTTAGAGAAAAAGACTATATGTACTTGTATTGTTTTAGTACATGTTAATGCTATTTCAAATTGGAGTAAGGGATCTTGATGCAAGATGCCCATGTGTTGTTGATAGTTGTATGCTTGATTGTAGGTCAACAAGTGCAAGGTCAAATAAACTTTGTAGGAGTTGTTTCTTTGTAGGAGAAACTTACCATTTCAGTTCAACACTTTGATGTACTCTTCATGTTGAAACCTTGAGCATAATGAGAATGAATCATGCCTCTAGAGCTGATTCAAGGAGATGTAGCCCAGGAGGGGTGAAATCCTTCAACAATGGATTGTGTATTTCTTTTTTATGCATCTTTCCATTAAGTGTTTGATGATTTCATGTTGTAAAAAATTTTCATGGAATTACCGTAAGAAATACACTTAAAAGAAACTCTTGGAATAACCTGTTGTTCAGTTCAAATCTTATGCACATAAGAAGCAAGCACGTTTATATTATGAAGGGGAACTTAGTAGAGAATTTAATAATACTCCTCCATTAAAATCAGTTGGTATCAAAGATACATGTTTATTTTTAGTTTGTGTTGCTTTGCGCAAAGAGGGTTTGACTTTTTGCAAGGTCAAAATGCTTACAAGGTTGAAACTCCAGAGAGGGGAAGGAAAACTTGTTGGTGCAGATTCCCAAGTTGGAACAAGGAGAAGGATGCCAGAGTTGCCACAATCTCCACCTCAAGTTCCACCTCTAGATATTCCTGAGGCTTCAGTAAGCATGTCTCTAGGAGGAGAGTCTACAAGAATCACAAAATATGAAAGCTTCAGAAAGGCTTTCTGGGAAATTTCAGGGATGGTGAATGTTCTCTATGAAGAGAGGAACTCACAACTACAAGGTGAAGGATCTAGACCTCCAATAAGAAGATTTCATCACCAAGATAATACCTTCATAGCAGTAGCGCTAAAGACATGTATAACTCTTAAGAGGCTTATGCAAATCATGGTGATTTTGATTATTTGTTGGAGCAAATTCCTTGTACTTTTTGGGAATCTTTTGACCATTTCATGGCTATGTGTGAGAAATGCATGGTAATGGTTAAGAGGATGGAACAAATTTTGGGCATCAAGAATATCTACTCCCTTTCACAAGAGAGAACTTCTATGTCTATGAGCAAGAAGAAGTTTTTTTGTGTTCATTGCCAAATGCATGGACATGATATTGAATGTTGTTGGAAGCTGCATCGGGAACTTCGTTCGAGGAAAGGTAAAAGGGTTATGTCACATGATTCAAGGGAGACCAAAGGTAGCAAAAAGGGTTTTTCACAATCCTAAGCGACCTCCTCAAGACAAGATGGTGCAAAAAGAGAACCCACAAGCCTAGGAGAGGCAAGATTGGGTAGACTTCTTGTAGATTTGTTTTTAAAGTTTTGTAATTAGTTGTTTTCATTACCTTTGGAAGGTACTTTTGTAAAGTGAACATTATTTTCACTATGTTCAGCAAGTAGATGTTGTTTTCTTTGATGTAATTTTTTCGCTTGATAGTCCACATGTTTATGGACTTTATGAATGTATAAATTGTCATTCAGAAATTGTCTACTAGTTGTGTCATATTCAACGATAAAAGTATTCGTGTTGAAACTTGTGTAAATGAATCTTGTTGTTAAATATAACTATGTTTTGTAGGCAAAGTCAAACATTATGAAATTTTTTGCAGCAAAGTACTTATATATACAAGCTCAGTTTGAAGATGCCAAAGCAAGTTGATTTGTTTATGATCTCCAGGATGGGGTCAAGTTTGTCTTCAAGAGAGAAGCTTCAAGATGAAGTGTTTTTTGGAGCCGTGTAAACATGAGTTTTAAGAGAATATTTAGATTCCACTTGTCAGTGTTTTTTCTACAACACTGATAAGAATTATGGCTCAATTCTTAATAGGACAACATGTCTTCATGAGGAAGATAAGTGAAGTGCCTTGATTGGGGCTTGAAGGGCACCGATTAAAATTTTTACATTGCAATTGAGTTTTGGGATATTTCTGAGTTTTGACTTCTTCAATTTGATAACTAAAAGTGTTCTTTTGGAGAACAAAAGATTTCAGTGGGGAGGTATGATCAAGAGCTCAAATTTTAGCGCAAAAATAAAATTTCTCAGAATGACATGAAATTTGAACGACCACGTAGAGCTCGTCGTCTTGATTCTGGAGCACTTCATTTTGCTCAAAATGGACTCTGTATGCTCTCAGAAACGTGATATGTTCACTTTTCTAAATAGGAAAATTTTGTGCAGGGATGAGAGGGTTGCTGACTAGGAATCGATACAGTCCAGTCAGCAAAAAGGCATATTCCAAGGAATATTCCTTGGAATATTCTTAGAATATTCTCACAGGTGGACCATTAAGTGGATGACAAGTTTCAGCATGTTAATTGTTGTTGGCATTGAGTTGGGTCAATGAGTTCGCGACACGTGGCAAGCCCGAAGGCTGCCATGTGCCCTAATAATCGTTGGTCAAAATTTTAGGGCGGAGGCACTGGGGTTCGACCCCGTGGATTCCCACAAGAAAATTCCATGCCTTACCACTCTGCCCAAACAATGGTTCTTAACATATTGATGTCACCGCATATATTTAAGTTTTAACATATGGTATGGTGGGGGGAGTGGGGGCCAGCCCTCGATCCATGTGACCTATCATGAAGACCATCGGCAGAGCCAAATGGATAAGTGTGGAGTTAAGAATGTTGAGAATGCAGCAAGATGATGGAGCTTAGTGAAATGAAGTCGCCTTCACTAAGTGGGCCCACAGGCAAATTCTGGCGCAAAGTCTATTTTTAGACTATGTCTATTTTTAGACATATGGAGCATGGTCTAGGGGTTGCAGTATGTTATTCTTGGAGTATTGGTCATGTTGGTAAAAATAGATGGACCTCTATTTTTTGGACCTATAGGTCGAAGTCTATTTTTAGATTGCCTATCCTAAAAATAGGGAAGTCAAATATTATTTACCCTTAATAATATTTGGACTCTAAACTTCAGTTTACTCTCTTGGAGCACTTCAGTTCGAGCTACAGAAGTGGCTCATGCATCTGAAAGAGGAATTACGCTATTCCTAGGGGTTTGGTGAGCTCATGCATGGTTGACTTCGGTTAGGACTTCAGTGGCAGAAGTTTGGTGGAGTTGATGAGACAGTTGGTGGAGTTGTGTTCGGTTTAACTTAGTTGAACTAGTTGAGATTAGTTTAACTAGCTAATCAACTAGTAATGAGTGGAGTGAATTAAATATTATTTAATTCATTAATTAGTAACTCATTATTCGACTCAAGAACACATCAGTTCACTACAGTGCATGATCAGTTCAGTGGAGACCAGTGAAAGAGGTAGATGAAAGGGTGGAGTTAGCTATCAGTGGCGACATCAGTTGTGCATGAGATTTGCACCACAATTGGAGGAATTTCCCATAATGATTGCGCTGTCAATCCAAGGAGATTCAAACCTTGGATCTATATATAGACAGGCCTGGATTGCGCAATAGAGGCAAGGCAATTGGCGGTGAATTTTGAACCAGTAACCTGTTCAAAACTGAGCTAGATTGTGTGTAACATTATGAGAAAGTAATGAGTACTTGTGAGGAGTATTGTACTGAGTTTGTTACATGATTTCTCCATTATAATATACACAATAGCTGCGGGGTTTTCAGCTATAAGCTTTCCCCATACATACTGTGTTAATGTGTATGATGATTTGATGTGTTATCGCTTGATTTTATTTCCGCATGTGTGATGATCTGAGTGGAAGAGATTATGTGTTGCATATAAATTCGAATTGTATGTGATCAGGATAGTCTCGGTGAATAATTAATCATTATTCAGCAAATTTCTACAAAGAATTAAACATGTTTAATTAAACACTAAATTCCATTAATGTGCCTAAATCCATATTACCACTAAGCATAGTTTAAAGCTCTAAAAACAATTAATTAGCATAATGCGCTTAATTAAAGTTAAACCAGATTAACTTGGCATTCCACCAAATCCGGCAGAGTTGCCAGTTTAACTCCAACTAAGTGCAGTTTTCTAGATTTGGTGGAGTTTTTCTAGGTGAAACTGGCAGAAGTCATAACTAAGGAAATTTTTGACCAATTGAACCACAAGAAGAGGCTATATAGCAATTCTTGGCCATTCTAGACTCAATGGTGCAGGTTTCAGAAGCAATGGAGCACTTCTAGATGGGATTTTTCCAGCTTGAATTTTAAGGATGCTCAGGGCCACTAGAGGGTTAGGCCATATCTGCTTCACTTGGAGACCAATTGAAGAACAAGAATATGCTAGATACCCATTGTTGTCCATTCTGGACTCAGTGGTTTAGGTTTTATAATAAATGGAGTGCTTCTAGATGGGATTTTTCCAGCTTGAAGTTTAAGGATGCCTAGGGCCACCAAAGGGTTAGGCCATATCTGCTTCACTTGGAGACCTATTGAAGAGCAAGAAGATGCTAGATAGCCATTATTGGCCATTACACATTCATTGGAACAAGTTTCAGAACCATTTGAGCACTTCTGGATGGTTTTATAGCAAAATTAAGCCTATGGGTGCTATGGACAGCCAACGTGTTGAACCGGTCCTTGGAGGATTTTGAGATGGAGATTATCTTGAAGGGGTCTTCCAACCTCCACAGATTTGTAGAAACAACCTTTGCAATAGTGCTATAGCTATTTCTCATCTTTTATCTTTATGTGTTTTAGAGAAAAAGATTGTATATGTCCTTGTAGTGTTTTAGTATGTGTTGATGCTCTTTCAAATTGGAGTAAGCGATCTTGATGCAAGATTCCCATGTGCTGCTGATAGTTGCATTCTTGACTATAGGTCAACAAGTGCAAGGTAAAATAAACTTTGTAGGATTTTTTTCTTTGTAGGAGAAACGTACCATTTCATTTCAGCACTTTGATGTACTCTTCATGTTGAAACCTTGTGCATAATGAGAATGAATCATGCCTTCAGAGCTGATTCAAGGAGATGTAGTCCAGGATGGGTGAAATCCTTCAAAAATGGATTGTGTGTTGTTGTTTGATGCATATTTCCATTCAGTGTTTGATGACTTCATGTTGTAAAATTTGTTCATGGAATTACCGTAAGAAAGACACTTAAAAGAAACTGTTGGAATAACATGTTGTTTAGTTAAAATATTATGCACATAAGAAGCAGTCATGTTTATATTATGAAGGGGAACTAAACATAGAATTTACTAATACTCCTCCATTCAGATCAATGAATCCTTTCAACTTCACTCCCTCTGTCTATCTGTACCAAATACCATACTAGGTAGTGCCTTTGCGATATATCAACACATGTTTTACTTCCTTCCATTACAATTTGGTTGGCTTAACCATTGATTTACTAAGTTGGTTAACTTCATAAAACATGTTTGGTCGTGTTTTCACCAAGTACATAAGTGAACCCACAAGCTGCCTGTAAATAGTGGCCTCCACCTCCTCATCTTAAGTGGAATCTTATTTCCTCCAATTTCCTGTTAGAAGAGTGTCCATGGGTTTGATACTCTCCATGCATAACTTCTTCAGTATCTCGTTGGCATACTTTCCCTAAGGGACAAAAAATTCCCCATATCCTTTCCATACTTCGAAACTAAAGAAATAATGCATGATTCCCATGTCCTTCATCTCAAATTATCTTTCAATATTGTCTTCACAAGATTTAATCAACTTATCATCACTTGTTAAAATAAAGTCATCAACATATAATACTATAATAAAAAATTTACCTTCAAAAACAATATGGTAAAGGTTTGCATCTGCTTCACTTTTGGTGAAGCCTAACTTGGTGAAATAGTTGTCGATCCTAGTGTACCAAGAACAGGGTGCTTGTTTCAACACAAGCGAATCTTCGTCGAAGGTCTCAAATCCTTCTGATTGTTCAATGTACACCTCCTCCTCAATCACTCCATTGAGGAATGATGTCCTCACATCCATCTGATGGATCTTCCATCCCATCTGTGTTGTAAATTCTATAATTGATATGATAGAAGAGTAGCTTTCTACTGGAGAAAAGGCCTCCTCGTAATCAATTCCCTCCACCTCAGAGAACCCCTTGGCCACAAATATGGCCTTGTGTTTCTCAATGCTTTCGTCTGCTAATTGTTTCACCTTGTAGATCCACCTCAAACCCACCACTGACTTATTCTATGGTCTTGGGACCACTTTCAAAACACTATTTATGAATATGGAATCATATTCCTCTACCATGCATCAACCCATACTAGCTTCTGTTGGAAAGTGTCACTCGGTTCGGTCTTCTTATTGACTATGTAATTATGTATTTATGTACTGAAGAAGACAAAATATAATAAAATGTAATTTTTTTATGCTTGCCTCATGGGTTTCATGAGCAAGGCTTTTATTATAGGTCAATAGACTTCTTCTTGATTTCTATTATGGATTTGTCTTCCATTTATAAATGTATTTAAGAGTCATGTTTATGAATAATAATGTCACACTTGTATGCCTCAAGACCTTGCCAATCAAGCTTGAAGTCATGGCTCAGAATACGGTTCAAAGATCAATGTTGGAGTACTCTTCCAAACAACCTTCAAGTCAGCCTACAACAAATTGAAAAAATTGGCTCCATAACATATGATAAGTCAACTTATTGACATGCAGGGACAACTATATATACACCTATATATGCTGCACAGAGAAGACAAGAAAGAGCAATGAACAAGTCTGAGATTTTTCTGACTAGGGTACAGGAACATATTCTGTTATATACAACTGTGAGAATATCAAGTCAGGGATGCATTAAGAGAATATAGAAAAGAGAAGAAGGCACTAAGTTTAATAAGGAGAAAAACTCTATAATGTAATGGATTTTAGACAGCAATAAGTACAGACCTCATAACTGAAATATTGTGGATTGAAGATACTAGAAGGACATCATATCAGGAAAGCTTAAGGACTAATATTATGATATATGACTATGATAAGTATCATTATGATATGATAAAGGTGGATTGTTAAGGACTAAGGTACTATCATAGGTAAGGATTATATATAGCCTAAAAGAAGAAGAAGAGACCGAGCTCTCTAGTTCTAATGCAGAAAGGTGCAAGATGGTGCATGACAGTGCATAAGAGAAGAATCAATTTAGGAAGTCAAAAAAGAATCAATGACAAGGTCTTGGAGGCATACTAAGGTCAAGGGTTTGTGTCATGGTCATAGTCCTTTTCATCTGAAAGTATATAAGAAGAATTTCTTGTGGGTTTTCCTCTCCAAGAGGGAGAGGTTTTGCCTTGGATCGAAGAGCCTAAATTTGTGTCTCTTGTGTTTTTGGTAATTGACTTGATGAAATACTTAATAAGTTAAGAAGATAAGACATAAGTAAAAGAAGTAAGCTCACAAGTAATTATCAAGAAGAGAAACTAAATTAATCACTGCCCTACAAAATTCTCAACATGGTATCAGAGCGAAGGTGTCGAACACAAGGGCAACTTGAAAAGAAGACACTCAAGGAAGCAAACATCAAAATTTGGGTTAAAATTTCAGATCATTTTGCAAGGAATATTCTTCAAAGGATCCACTAATCAAGAAGATAATATTTTCCATCAAAGATTTATGTTCAAGACATTGTTGGAAGAGATATCATCTTTTTGGAAGACATCCTTTATCATCAAGGATTCAAGAACACCCTCATTGGAGAACTCAATCTAAGAAGGAGTTCCTATCTTCATCATCATCAAAGAAGTTGCTAGAATGAGGAGGTCATCCTACTCAAGTAAGTATCTATGATCTTATCTAAATATGTCAAAATGACTTATTGCAAAAAAAACAAAAAATTGATTGGGTCATCAAACTTTAGTGCATGGAAGAAGAGGACATATTTGAATCTAATTGAAGACGAAGTTACGGACTACATCGAAGGATCTATAATTCAACCCTCAAAATAATATGCTCCAACTCATGCAAGTACATGAAAGGAGAAATTAGAACCTAGAGGATCCTCATAGAATCCATTAACGACTCACTTATACCTTATGTATCAAAACTAAAAACCACAAAAGAAATATATGAGAAACTGGTGGAGATATTCTCTGTGAGTACTATAGGAGAAGCAATATATTTTAGACAAGAACTATAAAAAACAAAATTGTCAAGAGAGGAAGGAATCATTTCATATTTTATGAGGATTTCTGAAATAAGAGACCAACTACAGGAATTGGGAGAAGAAATTTCTGATAATGAAATGACTAAAGTGGTGCTGAATTCTCTACTGGAAGAATGGGGAAACTTAAATTCAAGCTTACACGGGAATAAATAAGCAGCACAATTCCATGCTCTATGATCTCTATGTAAAATAGAGGAAACAAGATTGAAAGCCAAAGATGATACAGGATCAAGTGAAGGGAATCAAGCCTTTGCAACCATGTCCAGGAAGAAAGGAAGATTCAGAAAACTTGGTCCTCAGAATAAAAGAATAAATATGGACAAATTACGATGATTTGGATGTAATGAACTGGGAATTATAAAAATTATTTTCCTAAATCTGGGAAGGACAAGAGGAAAAAGGAAGAAGCTCGTGTCACAGATGTCAGGGAAGAACTTGATACAAAGAAATCTAAGAAATAAGAAGCGAAAGATCTCTATTATGATTGCGATCATCTTTCTCTTTAAGTGATTTATGTTGGTTGTAAAATAATATGATAGGAAGCAATGTATATTAAAAGCATCATGACAGAAGCATGGGAGGAGCACTTGAAGAAGGGGCTCCTAGAAACCTCACTGATAAACAACATTTATGGAAGGTAGTCATCAAGATCAAGGGTCATCCTTCAATAATCAATATGGAAGTAGGTGTAAACATTTTCTAATGGAGTTCTCTATGGATTCACTGGTTAGAAAGAAAGAAGAAAAGTTTCAACGAGAATTATATGCTACATAATTCTAGGATTAGGATGTGATGACATATTGATGAAGCAGGTCAAGGGAATGGAGTTATTCATTCTAGTAAAATTTCTACAAGATGACTCAAAGGGAAAAGTTACAAGGTACATATATTTATATGCCGATGTTGGATGTCGTGAATTCATGTCATATGGTTGCAGGTAATGGAATTCTATCTTTAGAAGTGTGATCTATGAAGGAGGATCTATTACGGTGCATAGGTTGCCACTAACTGATGAAATTAAATATGTCCTCATATGGAATATGAGGTGGTTGTATAAAAACAAGGAACTGGACACTGGAAGTTCATGGGGATGAAGATGTGTGTAGAAATAATTGAAGAGATAATGAAGTGAAACCATGTAAAGAGGCGGTTATCATCCGGAAGACAAGAAGATGTGACTAGGAGATCTCTTGGGAAGATACATGGACTCTAATAGAAGTATGGTAAACAAGAAGACCCTTGAAAAGACATATCTTTAGGAGATATGTCAATATGATTAGAGGATGTCGATGCCTATAGGAAGATGTCATGGTGAAAGATCATCACCGGGGAAACTTTTGATTTAAAATTTCTTATGTATATGTCTATATGGATAACTTTATGTAGGGATTCCAATCATGTAGAAGGATGTAAGATCCTTGAGAGATGGTTTGAAGGAAAGCAACATGTCATAAAGGTGGACCATATGAGGAAGGCTGATGAATCACTTTCTGATAGTGGACATGACTTGTGGATTAAAGTGATGGATGATCTATGCCCTATGAAGCCAAGAGTTGAATATTCCTAAATATCAAAATGCATGACATCGAGGGGAGGAATTTTTCATGAGAAGTTGGGTGTCTCACCATTGCTGCTGCAAGTCCTTGGTTGAGAGGGAGCCTGGTGGTAAGTTTATTACTTAGAAGAAACTTGAAGTATGTCCTTCCTCAGCTAAGAGGGAGTGACGTATATGATTATCTAATTCATGTGTCATGCACTAGACCAGGAGTAACAACCGTAAGTATTAGTGAAGGCCATGTGGAGAGAATGGATAGACACATCATTCTGGTCTTCTCTTGAAATACATAATGTAGGATTGGGTAATCATCTAGCATTCGATACTCTTTAAGAATGTGATAGGGCATTCAAGATAAGAGTAGTCGGGGACTGATATTATTTAAGGGTTGGATACCAAAGAGAAGAATAGTCCAAGAAGGTCATACTTTGGGAACACCTGGGTGGAGTATGTACCTTGGAGAGACAATGACTATGGTGTCTATTGGTCATGTGTCTCGCCAACATTGTAGCCCATTTTCTCGTTGAGAGATGAGGATATTAGTCAAGGCCTTGCACTAGGACAATGTTGGTTGATATGATGAGATACATATGTGATTACAACAATGTTGGTTGATATGATTCTATACGGATGTGGAGTATGTACCTTGGAGATACAATGACTATGGTGTCTATAATTCATGTGTCTTGCCAACATTGTATCCCATTGTCTCATTGAGAGATGGGGATATTAGACAAGGCCTTGCACTATGACAATGTTGGTTGATATGATGCTATTATTCTTATGAGATTCTTCAGTTCGAAAGTGACCATATACCTGTATGAATACCTCCAGAATTAAGAGGGAGCGTTGGAAATTGTAACTAGGTTTGGTCTTCATATTGACTATGTAATTATGTATTTATGTCATGAAGAAGACAACAAATAATAAAATGTATTTTTGTTATGCTTGCCTCATGGGTCATGAGCAAGGTTTTTATTATAGGTTAATAGAATTCTTCTTGATGTCTAATTAGGGATTTGTCTTCCAGTTATAAATGTATTTAAGAGTCATTTTTATGAAGAATAATTTCACACTTTTATGCCTCAAGACCTTGCCAATAAATCTTGAAGTCATGGCTCAAAATGTGGTTCAAAGGTCTACGTTGGAGTACTCTTCCACACAACCTTCAAGTCAGCCTACAACACAGTGATAAATTCAGCTCCATAACATATGATAAGTTAGATTATTAACATGTAGGAACAACTATATATACACCTATATATGTTGTGCATAAAAGAAAAGAAAGAGAAACAAACAAGTCTGAGATTTTGCAGACTAGGGTACAAGAATATTTTCGGTTATATACGACTGTGATAAGCATAAGCCAGGGTTGTGTTAAGAGAAGATAGAAAAGAGAAGAAGGCAATACGTTTAATAAGGAGAACATCTGTGTAATGTAATGTGGATTTCAGACAACAATAATTATAGATTTCAGAACTGAAATATTTCGGATTGAATATATTATTAGGAAATCATATCATCAAAGCGTAAGGACTAAGATTCAGATATATAATTATGTAATTTATACTAAATTGTTGTGCAGGATTATGATAGTAATTACATGCGTAGAAGAGACTATGTTATAGTGCGAAAATAGGACTATGATAAGGTATCATTATGATGTGATAAAGGTGAACTGTTAAGGACTAATATACTATCATAGGTAAGGATTACATACAGCCTAAAGGAAGAGGAAGAGATTGAGCACTCTAGTTCTAGTGCAGAAAGGCACAAAACGGTGCAAGACAGAGCAGAAGATAAGGATCAATTTAAGAAGTCAAAGAAGAAGTAGTGACAAGGTCTTGGAGGCATACAAAGTTCAAGGGTCTATTTCATGGTCATGGTACTAGTCATCTGAAAGTATATAAGAATAATTTCTTGTGGGTTTTCCTCTCCAAGAGGGAGAGGTTTTTCCCTGGCTCGAAGAGCCTAAATTTGTGTCTCTTGTGTTTTTGGTAATTGACTTGATGAAAGACTTAATAATATAAGAAGAGAAGACATAGGTAAAATAAGTAAGCTCACAAGTAATTATCAAGAAGAGAATTTGAATTAATCACTACCCTACCAAATTCTCAACAACTTCTGCACCAATTCCTCGAATGAGGATGTTTCTTTCTCAACTAGCTCACTCATCAGAGCCATGCACCTAGTTTACCGATTCGGTGACCTCCTCTGTCTGCACTGTGATGTGGGTGCTTCCACATTCTCTCTAGAATCATGCAATAATTTTTCAACTTCTCGAGTGCACTTCCTTCCATCTATATATGTATCTGCATGAGTGGGTGCCTCCACTCTCTACTCCTTTGCTTGTGGCTTCTCTACAACATCCTGAGGTTCTTCCTTTAGATCAAAAATCCCCTCATCTGCATGAAACTGGAACTCCCTCTCAAGGGAACATCTCATAGCCTTCTCTTAGTCAAAATTCACATCTCTACAAACAACTGTCATCTTGTGAGATGGAAGGTACACTCAATAGTTGTGAGGTGTATCATTCTACCCCACAAATATCCCTAACTCTGCAGTCGACTCTAGGATTTTCCTTGATTCCTTGGAAACATGATAGTAAACCGATGAACCAAAGATCCTGAAGTGTGATACATCTGGTTTCTTCTCTGAAAAATATTCTTATGGTGTACTTATCCCGAGAATTCGATGACGACTCTTGTTATACACATATACCACTATGTTGCATGCTTCGACCCACAAGTGTAGAGGTAGGTCCTAATCATGCAACATTGCCCATACAACTCCCACAATACTCTTGTTCTTCCTCTGATCCACCCCATTATGTTGTGGGTTATGGGGTGTTGACAACTACCATCAAAAACCTTCTTTTGCACATAATTTATTGAACTCATTCGACACATATTAATGACCATTATTGCTCCCGTGAGCCTTCACTTTCCTGCCAGTTTTTTTCTTAACAAGTTATTTAAATTCAAAAAATTTGGAGAATGTTTGGTATTTCTTTTTCATGAAGAAAATAAAACACTTACATGACAAATCATCTACAAATATAACATAATACCTGTTCTTGAACGTGGAGGATATCGAGAAAGGTCCACACTCATCCGAGTGAACTCTTTCGAGGACCGCTTGTGCTCTAATGCCCTTATCATGAGAGCTACCTTTGGTGTACTTCCCTAGGTTACACCCTTTGCATGTATCTTGCTTCTCCAATGCACCTTTGGGAAGTCCTGTAGAAATATGTTGCATGATCTTCAATGCTCCATGGTGAAAATGGCCATGTCTCCTATGCCATAATTCACCGATGTCTTGGCTTTGCACTTTATCTACTTTCGTGCTCAAAGCAACACAATCTTCTACTTCTAGTTTGTAGAGGTTCTTCACCCAAACCCTGATCCACTTCTCTTGTCCCGTGGTGATGTGTCTAAGGAAAGCCTTTCCTTTTCTAAATATGACATCATAGCCACGGTCTTCCAAGATAGCAACTGAAAAAAATTATTCTTCATACTTGAAACATACATGACATCTTTTAATTTGAGAGGGGAGATAGACTCCTTCTGAAAAGTAAATGTAATGATACCGGTCACACTATACCTTCCATCATCTCCCATATCGATGTGCATCTGGAGGTCCTTCTCCTCCAAGTCATTAAAAAATTCGTTGTTGCCTATCATATGGAATGAGGCTCCACTATCCAAATACCACACACTACCCATCACTGATGTCAACATTCATGCAATGAGGGTTAAATCCAACTTGAATTGTGAAGGTAGACTATCATATGTCGCTCCTCTTGAGGAATTCTTTCTGACCTTCTTGTGTGAAAAATTCGTGGCATAGTTTCCCAAGCTCATGAGAGTGAAAGCACTTGATTTTCTACAAGCATTTCTTCTTTCCCTCCTGACTAGATTCTGCCTTGGATTGGGATTTCTTCCTTTCCCCTTTCTTTTCATTTCTATCCAAGGCACAATTCTCTTCATCCTCAACCTTGGATGAAGTATCGTCTCTGTTGCTCCACCTTATCTCTTCCTCCACACGATCAGACCATAACTGCTTCCAACTTAGTAGTTTGTCTCTACCATTCACAGAATCTTGATAATTGTGTAAGCTCTTGGGAAGACTCAATAGAACTAGAGCTACCAAATCCTCTTTAGGTACAGTCACATCGACCCCACCAAGTTCATCACGAAACTGTGTAAAATTTCTCAGGTACTGTGGAATTGATTCAACCTTCTACATTTTGGTGCTCCGAAGCTTGTCCTTTAGTGCAAACTTCTAGTTGTCACCATTGTTCTCAAACAATTCTGTTATTGTTTTCCACATCGCGAATGGATTTTATACCTCATGGAGATTCGAGACAATACGATCTCAAACTCCCTCCAATATGATCCTCCCCGCTTTAGCTACATCCTTCTTCCACTGAGCAAGATCCTAGGCAAAAAATGATAGGGGTTTTATTACATATCTCTTGATTTAATATAGTTACCCACTGTCATATAATACTGCCTCCATATGGATCTTCCATACCAAAAAATTTGTGGTTCCTTCTAAAGAATACTCAAGTATGAGTCATGTGGAAGTCATCTTCTCAGTCCTGGAGAAAACCTGCAACACTAATCTTGATTTTTGAACCTGCTGCAATAACTTTGAATTCCCTTCTCTATTGTGAATCTAGCTCCAATACCATGTATAAATTAATTTTAGATTCCATACTTCTAATGTAATATTATAAAACATAAGACTCAAATATACTCTACTCATCTACAGAAAACAATTCGCAATTGAGAGCATATATAAAAAATAAGAGACATGAATCAATACACATACATGAGGATATATCTAGGGGAAAGGAACTATGCAAAACCCCTTCCTATCTATATTGCATTAATCAGAAAATAGATAAGAAATACAATGCTTACTCAAGCCTGAGCAAACTCTGGACAAGTATAATCCATCTCCCACCTCACAAGATGATTCTGGCCAACACTTAGCCAATTATGCTTCCTACCAAGCTTCTATGTCCTTGCGCTTTTCAATTAGGAATTAGCCCCCTATTAATTAGGTAAATCCCCATCTTGAATATCCAATCCCTATAGGTCCTTCTCTGACTACATGCACAACTTGTACAACTTGGATAATTATACAACTGATAGTACATTTCCCTTGAAACCCAATCTCAATTGGGTAACTCAAATTTCATGCATGCATGAGTTAATTAATATTGATTTATCAGTTAACTGGTTGAACATTGAAGTTGCAATCCACTGCTAGATCTCCTACTAGTTCCTCCAACATTTGGAACTAGTTTAACTGACCTTAACTCAATTTTACTGAATTAAATTGTTACAACTGAAATTAACTCAACCTAGGCTCCTAAAATTTAGGAATAAATCTACACAACTCATGTTAGGCCCTCAACTTGAATTAATAATCTAACAAAGTGAAACTAACTTAGTTAACTCATTCAAGTTGTCTTGTGATGTGAAATTACAATTTTCTCCTAATTTAATTCAAGGGAAAATTAAATTAGGAATTTATTGTTGCATTTTCAAAAGTGAGGGTGTTCACCCCTCACTCAATGGCTATAAGGGAGTCCATCCCTTAACCATTGTCATAAAATATTACATAGATAAATAATCTTAAATGCAACATAACTAGCTATAAGCTATTGCAATAATCATGATATCATTTACCCATGAAGTCATTAACATTAAATATTTGTAACCTAGTTCTTCCCATGAGTGGATCATCTGGGAGTTGGCATTCCTAAATATGCATGGACACATAATTCTTTATCTGCTACAATGTTAAATGTGAATTATCCTTTGGACAAGTCACCATCATTTCCTATCGTTGTTTTCATTAGCACACTTGATATCATGATCAGATAACACATAAATTATTAATTAAATAATAATCAATCTTTATTAGTGACACTTCAACATCTATTTGTGTGCATGCATAAAACATAAACAAAATGTCAAGAAATGTCTTCTTTACATCATTTCACATGCATCAATAACAAGAAAATCACTATCTTTCCAACAAAACCCTAACGTAATCTTGCATGCACTTTCATATTATTTCCAAAGGAAAGCTAACATACTAGATATTGTTCTTGTGCATGCAAATGCATAACAAACTTTCAAGAGAACTAGCCCAACAAGCAATTTTATGTGATCCTACTATTATGTTTTCTTTTCCAAAGGGATTAAAACAATAGATTCTATATACTTATGCATGCGAAGAATGTTATTTTCCAAAAACATGTTTTCCACAAGTGAGCTATTCAAAATGGTTATTATATATAAAAATTCAAAGTCCATTTCAAACAAAATTAACCTAATCATTATAATTTCTTGCATGCAAATACTTGTCCTCTCCAATAGAAAATAACATGATAGCTTTTTCTTCCTGTATGTGAAGCATCTATTTCACTCCAAAGGGAATAAATTAAATTCTGCATGTAAAAACACATTTCTTTTCCAAGCGATCAACTACATAACATCTATTCTTTCATGTAAGTAAAGAGACGTTTTCCTCTTACCAAAATATCTAGCCAAATAACTATGCATAATCTTCTCCCAAAATAAATCTAATCCCATAACTAATCTCTTTAGGTGTGAAAATGCATATTTTTTTTCCCAAAAGAAGACTAATACAGTCAATATTATGCGATTACACCTTCATTTTGTCCATAAATTTTATACCAAAACTATTTTTCCATGCATGCAAGTGTATATGTTTCTCCAAAGAATCTTTTAAAGGAATCTTAACACAATAAAGTATGTGATTACCAATTTTCCTTTCGAAGAATCTAATTCAATAATGCATATAAGGACATGTTTTTCTCTTCTCTTCCTTTTTAAGAGTTCTAACACAACAATACTTCCTTGCATACAAAATATATACATTTATTTTCCAAGGAATCTAAGAGAATAATTATTCTTTTTTCAAAATCTAGCTAACTAACTAGCTATTATGCATGCAATACAAAATATTTTCCTATCATTTCACACATTAAACAAATTTATAGTATTTCCTCACGAAATAGCATGAATAAAAATTACTTCTCAAATTACACAACCAACTGTCTTTTATGCAAAGGTTTTATGTCACGCATTTCTCAAAAAAGTTATTAACTCTTTCTGCACAAATCAAGCTTCCCATGTATGTAAAATCACATATTCACTTCTAGTAGATCAAATATAATGGATATTATTCCTATGCACATAAGCACATATTCTCTTTGAGAGTCTAATATTTCTCTTTAAAACTTTAATGCATATGCATCATGAGAATATCCATGGTAATATTTTAAATAAAATAAGTTAATTCATTTTCTGCAATTATCAACATAATTGTCCTATTTTTGTGCATGAATAACTTATTTATTTTCAAGAAATATCAACATAGTTGTTCTATATGTTTATGAATACAATTAATTTATTTATTTTCAAGAACATTAACACAATAATTATCTCTATATGTACACAAACAATTGTTCTAGCGTTGACAAATCAAATGACAACCCTTTCTTTTACTATGTTTTTCCTGTTTTAGTCATCAACTTTGGGCATGGTTTCCGAACATATGGAAACTTATATTTGAAAAATAAAAGAGGTTTTTGTTGAGAAAGAATTTATTAAAAACAACCTCTCTCATTTTTTACATATTTTTTATGGTTTGGAAAATTCTAATGAATCTTTACGGCCCATTTTTCCATATTTAAATATTAAATAATTTCATGTTTTAATCATCAATTTTTGAAGCGTTTTTTGAGAAGTTGAAAATGAATTTTTAAAATATGAAAGAGGTTTTTGGCTAGAACAGGTTCATTTACAAAACCCTATTTCAATTTTTACAAATATATGACAGTTTAAGAGATAAAAACACATATTTGGACCATATTTTTCAATAAATCATGCAATTCACATCATTATTTGGCCATGAAAACCTTTTAAGAATTCAATAAATGAATAAAACACTTATTCCTCTATGCACGAAAGTTCATTGACGTTTTTCCTACTCTTTATCATATGAAAATTTTAAAGCAAATAAATTTGATTCTTATTTCTTCATGCACCATATGAAAACACAACAATATTCAAAGAACATAATTACTTATCTTTTAACGCATGCATAGAATTCCTCATTCCTCTCACTTGGCCCAATTCTCCATGTATTTTCTCATTAATTCTCATATTTTCCCACAGGCTTACAATAAATAGAATTATGAAAATACAATAGCTTTTCTAAATCCTAAAAACATTCCCTAAATTTCCATAAATCATATTTTTCCTAAATTCTAAACTCATTCCATAAATCATTCCACAAATCACATTTTTCTAAATTCCAAAATCACCCAATAAATCATCCATAAATATCTCATTTTTTTTCAATATAGGAAAAATATTATTTATCCATAACTTTTCTAAAACTGTGACTCATTAGTTCTAAAACTAAAAAATAAACCAACCTGGAAATACAATTTATTTAGATAGAAAAATATAAATTATTCTCAGTATAAGAATTAAAAATTAATTATTATAATATTCTTGTAATTAAGAATTAGAAGAATATTCTTCTTGTAATATCAATATAAAAATTAATAACATTTAATTATTCAACCACACATTTTAAAAGAATTTTTTAACGTAAATTACTCTAGGAATATTACATTAACTCCATATATATATATATATATATATATATATATATATATATATATAATTGAAATTGTGTAATTATTTTTAAACCAACATAAATCCATCCTATATACCAAGAGACAAGAGAAATCAAATTTAAAGATGATTAAAGATAAATCTAGTTATTAATAGAATAAATAATATATATATATATATATATATATATATATATATATATATATATATATATATATATTTATATATATATATATATATATATTTCATTGTTTTATTAATTGATTAAAAAAAAATACAATCATATTTAATATAGTTTTTTTTATTTGCTTTGTGGGAAACTAGGCTAGAGATAAAAAAGTATAGATGCTAGAAAATCAAAATTGAATAGGAAAACCTATGATTTGTCTAAAAACACTATATAAATAACTGAATATAATAAAAAAAACTACATCAAAAGTTCATTGAAACAACATGAAAAATAAATTAGCTAGTTCAAAAAGGATATATATATATATATATATATATATTTGAAAATGATTCCCCATTTAAAATTGATATAACTATCAAGAAATTCAACATAAAAACTATAAGAAAAACCTGTTTCTCACGAAAACAAATAAAAATAAGTGTTAAATTAGATTTTCTTATATTAAGCATCCAAATCCAAAAAATAACTTGACATGCCAATAAAAATCCATTATATTATATGTAATTCATAATTTCAATATCCACATGAGTCCTACACCCATAAAGCAAACCCTAGCAAACCCTACCATGACCTCTATGTGTAGAATTTCTTCACTGCTAATGGATTTCCTCCCAACATCTCGAATTTCTTCGAAGATAATCTCGTGACAAAGATAATCTCTTCTACCACGAACAAAATATATTATAACATTATAACATTTTTTGCCATAAGCTAGATATAATTTTTTTTCCCTGTGCTGTGCTGCAGATCAACGGCGTACAGTCCCTGTAAGTATATTCACGTCTTTCACGAGGAGGCTCACCAGTTCGTCTTCATATCTGCGTATGTAACGGTTTAAGCAGAAACATAAGCTTCCAAATAAATAAGGTTATCTGCAAATATTAAATGTCTTATATATAAATTATAAGGGTTTAACCAGAAACATAAGTTGCCAGGAATTTTTTTATTTCCTCAAAAGGCAGGATAATCTATCTTCAGTAGCAAGGCAGTTAGTCTTTCTATTTACATGTGCAATCAAAAGAACACCAATACACACAAATATAGATTTTTGGTGACAATCCTTTTATTATGGTTTTTTTTTTTAAACACAATATATAATTCTAAAGAAAGAAAACAAATAATATGTAATTCCAAAAAAGAAAGCAAGACAGAAAACAAGACAAATAATATGTAATTCCAAAAGAGAAAGCAAGACAGAAAACAAGACAAACAAGGATAGCTGCAGAGCAGCAAGTCCCTGCCAAGAGGCAGTGGACGTTTTGAATTTACACTTGTAACTAACTCTATTAATTGAATGGATCACACCAGAATCTCTTTAAAGGGGAATTGCAGGTAAGATGTTAGAGGAGAAATCTGAAGGAATAGAAAATGTGTTTTAGTTTTCTTTTATGCAGGCATTTATATCCTATGAAATGTGTTTCACTGATATCTTTGCCTTTGTTTTACTAATCTATCAGACCATATGCCCAATTGATTTATGTTTCTGGTAAATTTGTGAAGAATGTGATATATGATTTCGATAATAAAACCCAGAATTTAAAAAGGCCCAGAATCTAGCCCAATTTGTGGAAAATTTATTCATGAAACTCAGTTATCATTAAAATTTCATTTTCTCATGCATTTGCAGATATCGCCTTAACCCATGGTCACTCTAAAAAGTGACTCTTAATTTCTATGATGTAGAGAGATTGTGTGTCACTAATCTAGAGCAGTGGTTTTTATTTCATGTTGAAAATGTTGATCAATTCCAAGGCATTCCATTGTATCAACAATCTGCAGACGTTTGATTAAATCGTAATTGGCATCTTCCATTTCGCTCGAAAGTAAATGCTTGATCTGGCCAATAAGCTTTCCAACGAGTTCATAATATGCAGGCGCCTGCTTCTAGTGCAGTGCAATTAAAATATAAAATATATAAATGACGAAGATAGAGATAGGGGCAACAAACAGAAAACTAAAAGCAAAGAATCAGCATATGACAAAGCTACAGATAGTCGGCATGAGAGACATTGAAATTATAGCTCATAGAAATCATCATCCCACACGTTTCCGTGATGATTGAAAGTGCGTCAAGGGATGGAAATTTCATCGTTGAATTTGGTGCAAACAGATTCAGAAATCTCAGCCATAACGCTACACTCTGCTATGCAATTTTAACACTACACTTTGTTATGTCGTGAATGGACGATATGGGTTTGATGTTTGTTGTGTTCCATACATCTCCAATTCCTGCAAACACATGGTAGCAAAGTCCATAATTAAAATCACTCTGAAGACTAGTCACGAGATGTCATTATAAATACAATTGAAAGACTATGATTCCTGATTGCATCAAACTAAACAATGGATCTTTCACGAAAAAAAATTAATTAAAAAAAAATGAAACATTAATATAATAATTAATATAAAGTTAAAAATAAAAAAATAAAACTTGCCTATGAGCACCGAGGTTGCATGCTGCCCACGTATCCTCTCCACACTAAATATCTGGTCTTTTGAATTAATTCAGTGCAATAAATTAATTCAATGCATAGTCTTGTGTGCACCAAACATGGGATGGTGTTCACTGAATACCCAATCTGACGGTTGAAGTTTGTAAACAAGCTAAAAATGAAACAGATGGCAACAGTGCAGAGTTAAAAAAGCATTAATGGCATTGAAGGTAAATAGTAAAAGAAATTCACTGCATTCAATTCAATACAGTTTTCATATCAGAATCTGTAACCGAGATCTAAGATCTCTATTTGTATGCACGATGACTGAAGGCCCTGACACCTACATGGGCTCATAAGCTTCCCTTCAGGCACAAAAAATTCTCGAAGGCGGAAAAAATGCATAGATACAACGAAAGAAATCGTAAAGCGGGTGGTCACATGGCAGGGAGGGGTTGTTAAATGAGCATCTGAGCTTCAACATTTAGTCACCTCCGCACTTGCATTTTATTATGAGGAATTTAGCTCCGGCCTTGGGGTTTTGTGTTGACTAACTTCAAGGGAATGCATGCACGAGCTGAGCAGGGGGAATTTCCGTGTCCTTTGAGCTGCATTTTCCTTTGAAAGGAAAGAGTCGTGAGATTCCGGAAAAATGAGGACTCGAGGCACTTTTTACCTGGCCGTAGTCAGTAGCAAGTAGCAGGATCAGAGGGGTCCATGACTGCAAGGACAGGGCCGAGGGAAGGATACGGGAACCCAAAGATATCATAGATTTGGATGAATCTGATTCCAAGTAAAGAATTAGCAAGAAGCGAAGCAGAGAAGTGGAAAAGAAGAAAAAGAACGTCTGCAAAGAAACTATAACTATAAATGTAACTGTAAATGGAAATTTAAATACAAATGGAAGAGGAAGAGATTCTCAAGCAGAGGGCTTCATTCTAAAAAGTGGAAGCTAAGCATCCAGCACGTGAGGTCACTGGAGATGAGCTTTGAAACCGAGAGCAAACTCGAACCGGAGCGGAAGATGCAGCTCGCGGCGGAATTAGGTCTCCAACTGAGACAGGTAGCGGTGTGGTTCCATAACCGTCGGGCATGCTGGAACACGAAGCAGCTCGAACGGGACTACGATTATCTTAGAAATAAGGTACGCAAGGGAAAAAATAGAAAGCGTGAAGCTGAACTTCTTTATAAATATCCCCTCTGTCCAGAAATTCTATTTATAAACTAGCTTTAACTTACTTTATCATCACAGGAGGAGGTTCTGCGACCCTCACTGAGATTTTATGAGGCTGTGAACTTAAGTCTCTGTTGAATTGAATTTGGTGTTTAAATTAATTTCAACTACTATTTTGTGACAAATATTGAAGCACAGAGGAACTTCGACCAGTAAAATAGCATGATAGTATCACAAAACTTGTAATATAAAACATTGCCTGGAAAACTGGAATATTACGTGACAACAAGTTAGCAATTCTCACAATTAAAAAGAAAAAAGAAAACCCCCAATATATACCAAAGCCAAAGAATGTGGCATTTAACGACCAAACGAATGCTTTATAGTTATGTGCTTAGTAAGGTTTCTATTGGAAGAATTTTGTTGTTTCGTATTTAAAAACGAGCTCTTAAAGATAATATTGCATATTCATTTTGGCCAGTCATGAACTTGATATAATTCATTTGGAGTCGGTTGAAATTTTTACCTGCAGAGAAGGAATTGTTAGTTGGATCAAGCAAAAAACTGGACCTGTCGTATCCGATCTCATCACAACTGAGGATGCAGAAACTCTATTGGACTCAAGAACCACAGCTGCTGTTGGTTTGTTTGACTCTTTAGAGGTAATATTTTACTCTTGAAATGGATTTCAGTCAAACTCTTGAAATCATTCATCTTGATCCAATTTTTGGGGTTATGTTTTAGTCCATGAAGACAGCGTATCGTCAAGCACTGACTGTTCTTATGGCAGTGAAAACCAGGGCCGGTGCGGATGCCCACTTGAGTGGTAGACATGGTACCCTTGGCCACGCACAGTCCCCCTGCAATCTGCCTACAATGTTGTGTTTTGCCCGGTGGCTCAGGTTCAGGTGCAGAGCTCAGGTACCTTCCCTGACCTACGACACAAATAGACAGAAGGTCTCAGCTGGCTAAGGAGATGGGTCTTTCCTGAGCTATGACGCGAACAAACAGAAGGTCTCAGCTAGCTAAGGAGATGGGTCTTTTGAAGTGAAAAGAAGCTTCAGTAATTAGAGTAAGTCGGTACCTAAGCCCATGATACATTCTTGGCTGACATTTGCATGGCTATATAGGTGGCAGTTACAAAGCCACTCACCTGGCAGAGCAAGAGAGCAATCTTTGGTGTATGTAATTAATCGGTAAACATAACATCATAATATAAAATTTCAAGAACTAATGCTAACATTAGTTAGTTAACATTGAAAGTATTTGAATCGATCCACATTTATCCTAAGTATAATGACATCTTGCCTCGATATGAGGCCAAATAAGACCTCTAAAATGCTCATTGGTTGAAACGACGGTTGAACTAAGGTTATTGGATCACGAAAAGAAAACAAATTTCAAACATAGATTTAAATTGGTTTATTCAGCCGAAACTAATGCTACGGAATAATTTTCGATTACTATAGTCCCTGCCTAGCCGTAGGCGGCAGGGACTAATAATATGTAATTACAAAAGAGAAAAGCAAGACAAATGATCCAAACTTATGCACTACTTTTTATTAGTCTTTGCCTTCGGTTATAGTAGGGACTAGCAATAGATTCAACGTTGAACCACGTTAATTTAGGTTGAATGAATAATGTATTCAATGTTTTAACCAAAGTTGTAATAAAATATTTTATTAAATTAAATTTTATCCAGACTTTTTGTTTGGACTTCTTAATGAAGGGCAAGAATGCATGATTTTCATTATTTTTATTAAAAGTTACTATATCCAGTAAATAATTGAGTTTAAAGCATTTATATAGTTGCACTAATGCTAATTTTAAGATAACATTAATATGAAACATTTAATATGACAAAGTAAGCATGGTTGGAAAGGTAACCGGGCCTTCAACTGATGACCTTCCTTGACACGGGGATTATTGGGCCTTAAACTGAGGACCTTCCACCTGCCGAGTGACTGACCTTATCGGTGACTGAACACGATATGGGAGCTAGAGGTCCACGATATAGGTCCACGATATGGAAGGCTTCATGGGGCGAGTCGATATGGGTTGGGGATACTAATTGATGGTTTGCAATTCGTGGCTTCATGGGCTGGCTTCTCCACTTCATGGGGAACGATATTTCATGGGGAACAGAACTAGGTTGTGCAGCTTTCGTTTCAACCCAACGATGGGCCGGCTGTGCTCCTCTCGACCCACCCTACCAATGATTAGCAATTTGCGCTTCTCTCGACCCACCCTCATAGCTTAGGACCAGCCTTCCCGTTTTCTTTCATCCTCCTTCACTATCTTAGGTCCAACCAGTAATCCGATAAGCTGGGTAGGACCGGCCTTTTGAATTGAGGGGAAGAAATCGATCTATCATTCATGTCATAATTACATATATAATATATGCATTCACGTTCTCTCAATCGAATAATGAATTCGATAGCGTAATTACATATATAATATATGCACTGTGTCTGCTCGAGAAAGTGTCGAAATGACGCGTAGATCTAAGAAGAGCGACAATGACGTAATGACGTAGAGAATGGCGGAGATCTCGCCAACCAAATAGAATCTCGTCATCTCGCAAATAGAATCTCGTCATCTCGCGCGGTGCATTTCTCGAACCATGTATCCACACGTGCCATTTAGGAATAGCCAAAAGCGAACGCTGACATGAAGATCTGATATGTCTTCCCGGGCGGGCATCATTGTCAAACGGGAAACACACCCGATCCCATATCGACCTCGATATGTGAAATCATCTTATGTCATATGTATTGATCTTGATCGGGAGACATGGTCAAAGCCCGCTCTGAGATCTGAAACTCAAAGGCCCGATAGGGTGAGGGTGAGGGACGAACTCTCGACAATAGGGCGCCATCGATGTGCGAGGATGGGAGAAACTATCTTTTGGGGGAGGGGCCCCAAAAGAGAGGATGCGTAAGCATGACTCGACCACCAAGCCGCCATCAACTTGAAGAACTAAAAGGCCGCCATCGACGTGCGAGGATAGGGTGTTAATGCTAACCATTCATATGGTTAGGAGCAACTCTATTTTGGCGGAGGGGCCCCAAAAGCCGCCATCATGCATAAGCATGACTCGGCCACCAGGCTGCCATCAACTTGAAGAACTAGAAGGCCACCATCGACCCACTATTCATATGGTCAGGGAGAGGTTTTGATTGATCCACCGTACGGACGAATCACACATCGGCAGAGGCAGATCTCGATCAGTCACAGGAAGGTAGATCAAAATCAGTAAGTCTTAAACGTAGGTCGGAGTGGGCAGGCAGGTAATCGATATGTCGAAGGCGGAGTGGGGAGCGAGTTGGTCGATGAAGGGTTGAAGGATCGGTTCCATCCAGGTAGGTTCAAGGTCGAAGGGAAGGTAAAAGCATTCAAGTTCTTTGTTGGAGGTGTTTTGGCAGGTCAAAGTAGGATACAAGGTCTAGAGAAGAAGTCAGTCTTCACTGTATTATAATAGTCGGAGGTGGTGGGAAAGCCAACCTTCTGGTACAGTCGACGGTCAATCTGTGATGAAACAGGGGAGTAAGCTATAATCGGCTATTAGCAATGACAATTGGCACTGACCAGAGGTTCTTGCACATGTGCACTTACAAGAGGTTCATTCCTGCATCGAAAAGAGCTTAATGCACTACCTAGCTTCACCTTCTAGCACTGGAAGAGTTCTATCACTAACCATAGCTTCTAGGCAATGAGTATCAAGTCCATCCCGTTAGCCAAGCCGAGCAGCCAAGCCCAACCGAGTATCCCCGCCCAGTAGCTAAACCGAGTATCCCCACCTAGGTAATGGATCCATCCCGCCTAACATAGGTAAACGTGATGAGAAGGCATGTTTTATGAAAAATAAAATCCACTTTAGTTCCCCCGATGAGTGATTGCCACCAGTATCCCCCCAAAAACGAGGTTGTGAGAAAGGATGCGTAAGCAGGCTCGACCAACGAGAGAGGCAAAACATGAAATTAGAAGGTTGTCATATTATTTAGTACTCTTCAAAGTGCTGGCCTGGGCCAAACCTGGTAGGCCATTGGTCAATCAATCTATAAATGAATAGAATCTCTTGGACTTTTTGTACTTGGTTGGCTAAAGGTGATAGCGTAATACATCCTAGAAAAAGGGTCAAGGTTCAAAGTTTCTGTGGTACTTGGTGAGGCTGGTGATGAAGGCGTAAGTTGACAGGTGTGAGGTGAGAGAGCCCCTCGGTGAAAGGCAAAAGGTGATAGCTCTTGGCAAAAGGTTCGAGGCAAAGGGGCAGTTTAAGACTTCTGGCTCCTGGCTTCTAAGGTGAATTTGTTCCGAATAAGCGCCCGGAGCTAACCCACTGAGCTCACTCCCAGTATGGACGGAGCAGAGGAGGACACCAATAAACCTACTCCAATTCTAGAAGTCCAGACAACACTATTAAATTAATAAGTTAGCACTAAATCTGGCGCACTGATAGCTAAGAAGAAAATTAGCACTTAACAACCTGACCTAGCCAATAAAAGCGTCCACCCATGGCTTGTGTTTCCATCATTTTTTGTACCTATTATATGGGCATTTGGATGGGTCCTGTGGCCTCGTCTTATGGCCAGGGCTATAGGGATGGGAGTTGGATTGATTTGCTATGATTGAGTGGGTAGGTTTGATTCGCTGCTAGTTTGTAATCTGCATTGGTATGATTGGCTTAGGTAGGTGCTGAGCGAGGTGTTTGAATATGGGACATTGTTTAGTCTTATTCGCTACGTTGTGTTTCTTCGATGTGATTGATTCGCATTGGTATGGATAGGTTTTATTTGCTACTGTGATTGACTAGGTTGGATGTGCTACATTGGGATGGATGGTGTGATTTGGTTAGTTGTAATTGGATGTTATATGTTAGCATGGTTCCGAGAATTGATATGGGCAGCTACAATGGTATGGGTATGCGATGGATGGTGATGGGCAATGCAATGCGTTCGTGTCAGTTTTTTGTGAGTAGCTGGTAGGTCTCAGTGATTGTTATTGCTTCATTGCGCTGCTAGGCGATGATGCAGGGTGTTCGTTCGTTCGGTTGTTGGTGACCGATTGTGAGCTCTGCTCACCCGATGTTACTCTGTGGTGTGTGATCCTGTTGTTGGTCTGGCAGCTTCTTCCTGTTGTTCATTGCTGGTTCTCATGTGCTTTTTGGCCTATAGATTGAAACCGTTTATTCCAACCCAACCATCATGAGTTGAAGTTGCTCTTCATATCGATGATAGCATGTTTGATGGTTCAAATTTGCGTTTATGATAGATTGTAGTGGGAGCGAGAGATTATAATCATCTGCATCAGTTTTCTTAGCTACATGGTTGTTTTATTTCAGTGGTTTTGTTGCTTTGGTGATTATTGGAAGCGATGCTGGGTTGTGGTGGGTAGTGGGCTAATGTATGCCCTGGGCCGATGTATGTTTCTGCTGATTGATTTATCTTCGAAGGATATGTTACCGACCCCAATGTTTCCCCAACCAATGTGTGTCCCACTCGACCAATATGTTCCTCCCGATGCCTATGGGTTTGTCCTGCTGCCCCGCCTTGACCTGCCCTGTAATGTGTTTATAGATAAGATGGATATAAGGGTTCACTCTTTCTGAAATTCGCGGTCCCAGTGCCATCATGACCCCGCCTAGTTGTTGTTCTAGATCAATATCGAGTTGGAGATATACCAAGGGCTGAGGCACCGCCATTGGCATCCGAACGAGCATCTTTTCCTTGTCCCCGCTTCCCCTCAGTAGGTTTAAGATCCTTTTATACGAGTAGAAGCACCAGAGCAAGAAACAAAGAAAGCATCCAAGTCACTAAGCGCAATGCTAGGAACATATTATGTGGTTTACCCATAAGCAGGGGTAGGAGCATAGCTGGGTTCATATAGAGTTTACTCAGCGGTTTCATAAAAAGTTATTGATCGAGTTGATTGAGCTTCTCCATTCCTAGTTCCAGTCCTGGTTAAAGACCCAGAGCGAGCTACGGATTCATACCTAGTGAACCTTGTTGAGCCATAATCCATTGAGGTTGATCCCACAGTAGCAGTCTATCCTGTGCCAGTAGCATATATTCAACCCAAGAATGAACTATGCCAATCCTAACCTCCATGCTTTACCTTTTACGCCCATCCTTAATAAGGATCAGGATCAGCATAAAGAGAATTACTAAGCACAGGTCCTAGCTAAGGTGGTATGGAAAGGTCCAATCCCAGTTTCTTCCGTTTGAGCACCAATAGCAGCGGTTTATGTTGCAGAGGTCAAGGCAGAGTGAAAGGTCAAGGCATACAAGCCATCGCCTCGCTTGGCAACCCTTCCTGATAGAGAACTAGAAGCATTCAACAAGAAAGCAGCGGTAGCATTAGTTTTAATTAGTCCAGTCGATCCAGTTGAACCAGCAAATCCAGCAGCACATCTAGTAGCATCTCGCTCGCTAGCCAGCATCTCGTACGAATAAAGATCCAGTACCAGTAGCAGAGACAGGGACAGATAAATATGGAGGAGAGGCACCAAGAGCAGTGGGAGCAAAGACAGCAGCGGAGCTAGTCCTTGGTTAAGAACCAACAAGCGCAGTAGACTTTGCTTCCGGGTTTCTATCTTGATCACGAACAGGCTCTCTATATACATATATGGATGGATCTCACTCAATGACTGGATCAACTACTATACCAACTTATAGCTATACTTATGTCTTTGCTTCTACTGCTGGGTATTGATTTGTAGGATATACTAGTAGTGCTGGATCAAGGACTGGATCTACTATTGTTGGTACTGGTTCAACCGATGGATCAACAGAGTCGACTGGATCAACTACTACAACTACTCCAACTGGATCTTCTACAGCTATATCTATTACCGGTAATGGTTATATAATTGGATAAACTAGGTAAGCTACTGACTCAACAGAACCAACCGGATCAACTGCAACTAGGTCTACTTCTAGGTATCTATCTTTAGCTACTAGTGCATCTATATCTCATCATGGAACTGCGACTAATGGAACTGCTAAAGGATCTCTAACTAGTGCTGATAGGTCTCTTGCTAGGTATCTATATAAAGCTACAGGGTATGGATTGTGTTTGGAACTGCTACTGGGTATGTTACTAGATAAACTACCGGTGGTGCTTAAACTAATAGATTGACTTATGCTATTGGATATGCTTCAACGTATACTTAAACTGGTACTGCCTCTCTAGCTACTACTGCTACTTGTGTTACTGATGGATCTGTAACTGGAACTAAGACTAGCTTAGATGCTGGCACTTTCCTTGCTACTGGTACTAGGTTTTGATCTTGATAAAATGGATCCATTCGGTAAAATGACTCTGGACGGGATGCTGCCTCTTGAACAGCGGCTGCTACCTTTGTATCTCCCTTCACCTACGGTAGTAAACTGGGTCTGCTATGTTTATAGGTATGGCTAAATAAATATAGAAGCAGTCTATTTCACAGAGCGGAGACACTACCTGATTCTTCTTCTACCACTCATCCATCCCTAGTAAAAAGCTACCCCACCGGAGGAGGGCCCACGGGACCATGGTGTCAAAGCACGGGACCAATATTTTCTATCTGAAACAGCAAAGTCAAATACGTTTAAAGAAAGCAAAAAAGTGAATATAGATGATTTCTTGTTCACTTGCCTAGGCCTCTGCTCTGCCTCGCGTTCTCCCTTACTGGCTCATCCTCCAACTCCTACTTTATTGGTTTACTCTTGGGGTAATCCTAATCCTCCTAATCTGGCTGCTCTCTCTGATTAGTTCATTCTCCATCAATCCGTCCACGTCTTCCTTCCGGGGGTTTCCCAGGGCTAGTCCTTCCTAGGTGTGGGGGGCCCCCCACACAGCAATGCTGCCAGGGGTTGGGGTCCGCATCCAGGGTGTGATGGATGGATCGGTAGAATTTGAGGAAGCATAAGACTCATCAATCAAATCTCTCCATCAAGCCCACCGTCAAGTTAATCGTCGTTAGGTAGAAATCAATAGATCCGGGTATAAAGATTGAAATGGGTATAAATTGAGAAGATCCCATTGCAGCCCGCCAGTTCGTTTTATTTTATCTCCTAGCCCGCCCAGGTGGATTCTTTTCCAGGTAGCCGTCTGTGTTTGTAAAGCCCGCAATCAATCCAACAAGCAAGCCGTGTCAAGTTAATCGCCCGTTGTGAGGTCGCAAGAATCGATCTCCGGGTATAAATATCGAAGATCCAAGGCATCAATATCGAAGAGAGAAGGAAAGTATAAAGATATATTCTCAGGGATAGATCCTATCTCAGGAGGTGTAGATAGAGATCCGGACATCAGGATAGATCGACGGACAGGTATCAATCGATCCACCTTAGGCAAAGCAGGAAGGTTCATGCAAGCAGTAAGTTTTATTGGAGGTGGTTAGCAAGATCGAAGCTCTCAGTTAGGTGATAACTGCAGGCTTGAGGTTAACAGTGGGTGTGCTCACTGTGGAACGGGTGAACCTATTAAGGTTAACAGTGTGGGTGTGCTCATTGGTGACGGTTTCTTTGCTCCGTCTAGCCATAAAGTTATATTAAATAAAAAACTCAATCAAGTACTCAATCAATTGATTATTGATTGGCTAGTATTTATTCATATCTTCACTTGAGACTCACCCCCATCGGAGTTCCTAATCGGTGATGGCAGCTCATTTGGAAGACCCATCTAATCTAAAGGACCTACTAAGAGTGAGTAATTTCATTTGCCCAACTGGCCCCAAACCACTCCGTTCTATCGATCTAGCAGAGGGAATAAGGCTGAACCATAACTTGTACAGATTTTTCGTCGTCTATTTCATCCTAATGAAACTAGATAACATTATGTCGTAAGCTCATAACTTCGTGGATAATTGCACCGGACAGAACACTTGAGATGCGTTGGTTTCGAGAAAATCTCCACTTAGACCTTTAGTATTATCTGCTCCAGGAGAAACTAAATATCGATCTGGAAATGTGAAGTTATGTTATTATATGACGCAGGCTAGCGACTTGACTGACCATCATGTGATTGATCTCAATGTGAATAATAAGAATCATGTGCTCTTGGTTTATTGGAGTTTATGTTAATAATAATCAAAATTCATGTGGTGTTGGTTTGTGTGGAATAATCCTATGGCGATGGTCAAGTATATAAAGAAAGAAGAAGATCAAGGTGGCAGCAAGAGAAGCATGACCAGGTGGTTATAAGCTGAACGATCACCTAAATATGTCTAGATAAGCCCAAGTCTGTAGAGAGCTTTTGTATTGAGTTTGGAGTTGACTTGTGAACGTGAACATCCCAACCCGATCCTCTTGAGAAATACAAGCTTGTTAATGGGTCCTCCTTTTTTCACGTAACGAACAACAAAGCGTGTACTCCACCTGACTGATGACCTGATGAACTAACATGATGAGACGTAACCTGTAGTGTAGTTTATAAAAGACAAATAATAGGCCAGTTGTTGTTACTGTTGATAGTTCCTATAGCGAATAAAGAATCCTTGTTGTGGTGCTCTTCCCAACCAGCTTCATAAAGCTATCCCAGATAATAAATCCTTGTTGTAGTTGTTGTTGTGCTCTCTCCTACTCATAGGTTGGTTTAGTTTTCATAAGGGAGCATAAACAAATATGAAATCAAAAGGTAAACGAAAGGAATGAAAGAATCAAAAGGTAGTTATAGGGCCCACTTGATGATGAAGAGCTACCTACCACCACTAGTTGTTGCACCACCCTTGTTTAATAGAACATGAGGTCAAGTCTGTCCCCCCGTCCCAATGTATAGACCCTCCCTACGAAATGAACCCTGTGACCCTGCTATGAGAGAGATGAAGGTTACAAACATAGTGTTCATGTTCAGTCCCAAACTGTGAAGAATCATTATGTAATGGTTGTGTTTGTGCCACCACCCTTTCACCCTGCTGTCTTAGAACCGAGGGACCGAGCGAGGCAACAAGCTTCATACAAGCAACTAAACTATATAAACTCCTCCTAATCTCTCCTTTCTACGGAACTTGACCAACGAAACTCACCAACTTCATGGCATGGTTTCCTTGCTGCCTTGGTTAACTAAACTAGTAAATACAAATCCAACTCTCTGCTCCATGAAGATACAAAACCCAATGTGGTTGTTTCCTACTCTCCCAATAAAGGTACAAGATACAAACACCAATGTGGTTGTTGTTGGTTGGGTCCTCCCCTGCTGCTCTAAACCCGGCTGCCTGGTACAAGCTAAGCTACTATAATCAAACAGATCATAAATGGGAATTCCTGTTTCCTCCGCAACCCTAACCTGAGTAGGAAGTCCCTGTTGTTCACTCCGCTGCTCGTAAGCTAAACCATGTGGAGTAGTTCCCTCCCTCCGTTGCACCTTATCAGGTGGTGGTAAACCATTCATCAGTAAGTTGGGGTAACCCTTTCATGAATGATGCTTTCCAGCTGTAAATTGGGCTGACCTGACAACGCTGTTCGGGCTGACCATGTAACATTTTAGTGGTATTTTCTCCATTGGTTTCCCGCTCTAAGGGTAATTTCTGTGATACACCATCCCTAATATAGCCTCTCATCTAGGTCCCATTCAATATCCAATATAAATCATATAATTTATAGCTCCATCGCGTAAACCACCATCGTAAGCTATAAATCCCATGATGGTTAGTCCACCTGCTCCATTAGTTGTCCCCCTCCGTTCTCTATGACTAGTTGTCCCCATGCTCCATTGGTCTGTCTCCCTGCACATGAACAACAAAAGATAGGTTGGTCCCCATCCCAATGGTCCACCAAGAATGAAATATCTTATTCGTATGATCTAAATAAAATAAAGAGTCTGGGTGTAAGTTGTTGAATAGATATATGTTTATCTAAAGACCCTTGTAGTGAGAGCTGAGTTATACATTCTGATATATAAACCTATTGCATGAAAGGCAGGCGAAGGATTGAACTCACATCGTGTTTCGTAACCTGCTTCAATGGCCGGAATCAAAACCTGAGTTTGAACTCATTAGGTGTGTTATGTCCTAAAACGTGTTTACTCGAGTGGCAATAACCTACGTTTGAACACGTTCTCTGCAAATTGATTTGTTCACTTAATACCTTGCCTGGACAAGCAATTACGTTCCTCTCTCTCTTGGTCGAGCGACTACGTTCCTTCCCTCTTGGTCGAGCGACTACGTTCCTCTCTCTTATGGTCGAGTCACTTAACATACCTTCAATTGGCTAAACTTCATAAATATTGAGAATGTCATGTTCTTCAATCAATTCATTTATCACTCTATCCAGCGTATATGTTCTTTCACGATGCATGGTTTTATCAAAGCAACATAGAAAGTATGCATAGGCCCCTTAACACACTATGATGTCAAGCAATGAACAGTAGAAACTACGACCAAATATATATACTCACTACTTTTGACATGCCATTAGGAGATATATTTACCAAGTGTTGACACAGCATTAGGAGGAGAATTAACCACTTAGACTAGATTAGGTAGTGTTTTATAACTATAGCTCCTTATGTCCTTTAGGCATGTCAGTATGAAGAGTAGGAATAGGAACAAGTATAGATTCTATAGCTTTATAACATATTATTAGTAATAGAACACTTAATGATATTTCATCATTATATATATATAAATAAAAGAATTATGAAAAAGCCAATAATGTTTATAACACATATAATCTAGTAGAAGAATCACCATATGCAATAATAGTGAGTGTCAATATTATGATAATATTTCTAAGCATAGTAGGCATAAGTAGAGGCACAATAGCTATTAATAACTATGGTCTAGGCCTAGGATTAGTAGAATTTATATTAAGTGTTGGGCTATGGATACGAGAAGCAATTAGAGAATATAATTATATAGGTAATCATATGCATAAAGTAAAAATAGGCCTTAAACTAGGGTTTCTACTATTTATAACATCTAAAGTAATGATATTCAGAACAAGATTTTTGGCATTCAATGTTAGCACCTAATATCGATATAGGAGTTATATGGCCTCCCATTGGTATAGCACACATATCGGTGTTTTATAAAACATTAATTAGAACTATTATTTGATTAATACCAACTAATACCTTGAATCACTCCTAAGTATAAACATATCTTCTTCTCTTAACTATAACACCTATAAACCTTCCCTCATAAGGATATATATATATATATATATATATATATATATATATATATATATAACAATTATAAACCCAAGAGTGAATGGTACCAAGTCAACCAAAGAAAGCTAGGTAGGTAAGGACCAAGTCCTCCAATCCCAGGCAAGCAAGGGCCAAGCAAATGAAATCATATTGGTTCCAGTTCTGGGCTTTATATTCAATATATTCAATGTCTGGGCCCTCATCATATTCTTCTATGTTATGTCCGGGCCCTAAAGCTATCCTAAAGCTATCAAAGCTATCTAAAATATGTACTGTAAAGATGCTAAAGAAGAGACTTAATCTTTGTAACCTGAGCTTCTATTCTAGCTCGGATACATACTAGTGATAAAAGAAGAAGATAATGGATAGTTCCTAGTTGCAACTCTTAATACTACTTAACTCTAGATTCTATTGAACTCTTCCTACTGTACAATAGCTAATAAAGTATAACGCAGCTCTTGATCTTAATCTAAGAATGAGATCCTAAGCATAATCAATATAATAAGAGCTTTTATGGATGAAGCAGGGGTGAATCTAAGGAGCTACTCCTCTGGAACTGTATAATCTATTATTTATTAAATAAGACTAAATACAAATCCTCTACTATCTATTCCTCTATCCAACTCTAAAGACTTCTTGAAATCTACAAGCTAGAGTTCTCAAACACCACTGAGATTAGCTACTTATCGACCTATATCAGGACCTATTGTTCATGGACAAACCTTTCTTATCTAGGCATGATCTAAGTTGTAAGAGTTATTACTTCCTCCTTTCTATAGTCTAAGTTGTAGTGGCAAGGTTATAAGCAGTGTAGTATTGGCAAGTGAGTTCAAGGTTTTAGGGAGTCGTAGTTAGTTTCAAAGTGTAGTTTCGAGCCAGGTCCTGGTTATAGGCTGTAGTTATAGGGTTATCCTTTAGTGAGTTTAGGAATCCAAAGACTAAATAGTATATAAAAATACAAATACTAAAGACTATATATATAAATATAATGCTAATCCCTACAATCTAGACTTATCTTATATTTCACTAAAACTCTATATATTATTATTAATACTTTATATATCTTAACACTTACATACTATATAGACTAAATATACAAACAAAAAATTGGTTCTTACCTCAAAAATAAGAAATAGATTATTACTCTCTTCTTATTCCTTCTCTTTGCTCTATCTTTGGTCGAGCAAGCGGTTCATCCCCTCACCCTTACCCTCTGTGGACAGGCAAAATAATACCTTTCTAATCTTAATAAAATAATATTACTATCAATTATTAATTGGGGGCCTGGAAGCACATAAAGAGAAGCAAGGGACAAAGTCACTCACTCATTCATATGGGTGAGGGATGATTAATACTACATTCATGGGGACCATCAATCTATCTCGTATTGTAAAGGTCGATCGACAACTCAGTTCAACTGGGATATAGGTATACGCGAACTTCGAGGGAGGTAAACAACCTCGATCTGAGGGATCAACCACGCGCATCCATCATTTCTATATGACCATGTCAATACTATATAAGTCTCCTCAATATGAGCAATATGAATTAGCTTATAGCTATTAAGATTCTATTCCTATAGTTATTACCATTAGGAATAATACTTGTGAACTTATCTTATCTAGTAGTATGCTTAGTCTGAAGAGAAGGAATAAGAATCTGAGCTCTATTAGCAATATTAATATAAGGAATAATAGTGCTCTTCTCCCTTTTAGTATTCTACTATTTTGCTTTTAGTATGAATAATATAAATAATAATAATAATATAACCTCTTAGCTTATTCAATACCCATATGAGTAAGAGAAACATCAATACAAGATGACCCTACCTAACTAAGACCTTCTACCCAAGCATAGGGGACCAATTAAACTAACTACACTGCTAGTATTATCCCCGTTCCATTCTATAGAGTGCTCCCATTAGAGACTCCCAGTAGATAAGAAGGGTTTCTGACTAAGAGGGATAGACTCTACCTACTTGGAGTGGGATACTAATAGCTTACTTATTATATATAGAATAGACTACTTACTATATAGCTTATTCTTTAGCTCTAAGATACACTGCTTCCTATACTGGGACCCCTCATACCTACTAGGTGGTGCTATAGGACATGGACCTACTTGAACCCCTTAACATACCTCTTACTACTTTGGATACTCCAACGATAATTCCATATTCTATCTTATCTAGGACTCTTCTAGTAGGAATAGACTCTTCTATTAGGTATCTATCTCTATTTAGAAACTAAGCAAAATTTCTTGTAACTTGAAAACAAATAGGGAATTCCCCTGATAAGATGGGCATTACATATAAATATTTAACTAGACTCGTCATATTTTCATCTCTTTTTCGAATATCTAAGCTATATAACTAGGTTATTAAATATCTAGATTAATAGATCTAGGAATAGGAACCTCACTAAACAACTCTACATTTCAACAACACATAGAGGAACACAGAGCTTATCATACTCACAGCTTTCACACTCCTTTATCTATAGTGTTAGGCTTAGTCCCTCAATCAATTCTATCTATGTACTAGATTAGAAATCAATAGAAGAGCAAGAATTAGGATCTCCTACTCTTTATAAAAAACTATTGGTTGGTATACATCATCATATTACTCTCATGCTCCTCAACGTGGATTCTTGGTAGTGGTGCTTCATTCAAAACTCTATGTTACTCCTTTCGATCCACTGAGTATACTCCTTATACCTATGCTTAGACTGGCTGCAAAAGGAAAAATAACTACTTAATCTACTTATGCTGGGGTGATGATGCATCTATTTATTTTGCTGGCTTAGTGTTTCCATTACTGGTTAGTAGGATACTCCTTAAGCTACTGCTAAGGGCTTTGGCTGCTTACCATTTGCAATTGGTACTTCTGATGATGTTATTGGTGCAGGATGTCCTTTGAGCTCGGATTGGATGTGCAACCAAGTGGCTATCGCTATCGTCTAAGTGGGTTTGACTGTCGCTTTTTCCTACGCGGGTGGATTTTCCTTTGCCTTGGTGGGCTAATTGGTCTTGGTGATCCATTTGGTTCCATTGGCCTTGGGTTTGTCCTTGTCCGTGGCAACGCCTGTGGTTGGGGTGTGGGATTGGTTCCTTAGCCTTTATTCTCCTTGTTGTTGCATTATTAAGTCCCATTGCTTTGGCAGAGTGAGGTGCATCTTGGCCTTTATCCATATAACTAGTGACTCCAGTGAAATGTCATAGTGACAGAAGTAATGTGGGGCAAGCCAAAACGTTTCCATCAATAATATGAATTAGCAGAATCGCATGGCTGGGTTATTCATTGGATCAACGTAAGTGAATGACAGTGCGATTTATAGATGGATTAGTAACTAGACGAGCATTCGATCATGCCCTTGCACGGGAATAGTCATACACATGAAGGTCTTGCTCGCGCTAAACGTGGCTTGAGATCTCTTCACCTGCATTATAATCTGCCAAATAAGTATGGTGCGTGTCCAGGAGGGGCGCAGGTGAGGTGTCTGGAAGGCATAAGCCAATAAAGAAATAAATTAAGAAAGGGCAATCAGTAGTAAATGCTGAGTTATGTTGGTGGAAAGTGGTGCTTTCCTTGCTTAGGAGTCGAGATCAAGCTATTGATTAATGAAAGGTAAGCCTTCCCTATCAATTACTCATTTATTTAGGGGTTGGATCGCCTATCTCTTTTACCTCCATATGGCAGTTCTGGGAGCGCTTGAGCGAGTTGTACCTTCAATTGATCAATGAGGAGAGGCCCTAAAGAAATCAATAATGTGAGTGACTATATTGGATTGGAAGAATCAAAACGATTCAGTGGGAAGTATAGAGGTGGAACGGTTTCCCTCTTCAAAGAGTCAATAAGGGGCATAAACTGATAGGGATTCGAGGGGGAGTTTCTCCCTTTCTCTACATTCGCCCAAGCATATGCTTGCTTGTAAAGTAAGAAATGAGTGGATGAAAGTTCGCATGGCACTGTTGGATCTATGCTTCAAATTGAAAGGTCTTAAAATCAAAGAGTCCGGGCCAGAGACAAATCATAGGTAAGATCCAGCCAAAGAAATAAGTGAGTAATAAGAATAGGTAGAAAGCAGTTACCCTTGTTTTGGGGATGTTAGGCATCGGTCGGATACCGCACCGACTAGCTAGTAGGTGGGGTGATGGCTCACCTAGGTAAGAGGGTGAAAGTAGACCCATGGAAGGATAATAGGTGGGAGGGAGATAAAGAAACCTTTATATAGGTAAATGAGCGCATTTGGGATTGGGCACACAGAGAAAGTCTCAGAAGCAGTTCTACCATCTGGCTTGTTGTTCCTTGCCTTCCCTACTAATCTTACCTCTAGTTACCGAAATTAGACTCACGGGGAAAAAGAAAGTGCCTAAAAAGAGATCGAGGATGGCCAAGTATCTAAGGTAGTAGCCTCTGATTTAAGACGTATGGCTTTCACGTAATGACTTGTATCATGTCGGTAACTAGAGATAGCATAAACAAAGGACACAACACCTTAGAACATTTTCACCCATTAAGTGATAACCTTACCTGAGCTAGCTAGCTAGATTGAGGGGCCAGAGCCAAGCCAATAAAAGAATAGCAATAGTAATAGATAAAGGGCTAGGACCTACCACTTACTTACTTACTACCTGCGGCTGGGTTGGTTTGGGTTTACCAGGACCACTACCTTACTTCCTGGGGCTGGGGCTGGGTTTACCAGGACCTTATCTGCAAGCAAGAGATGCAAGAGATGAGCACCTTTCCCTCCCTTATAAAGAAATAAGAAAGAGGATTGAAAAAATTGATAAGACCTTACCTGAACCTGAGCAGAACTCCGCTTTTCTGCTTGTAAGACCTACCTTCAAGCGGGAACCTCCCTTCCTGAAGTCTTCACCCGTAGGTAAGTAATTGATAAGACCGACCCCTAATCTAGATTTTTCATATTAGGATTAGTAACGAAAGCATCGATCATAATTCATTATCAATGAATGAGAAAATTTTCCAATCCCAAACTTACCAAAGCGAGCTCCTTGACCAGACCAAGTGAATTCCTCATATCCATCCCCATTTCCTTCCACTTTCGGAATATCGTTCGTCTCAAACCCATTCCCTCCCCTCGATTGGAACAATAAATGTATTAGGCCTCAATAGGTAGTCGAACCTGTAGATGGGTGATTTGCATGTGTCAATCATCTTTTGGTCAATCAACTTTCGGAAGAACCCGAATTGAATAAATAAACAATCATTTTAGTGGCCCATCATCTAATAAAGGCAAGGCCCGATTGACCCAAACAAATTCATCTAGCTAGCTTACTGAGAGGGGACGGAGTTGCAGTGAGGTAGGTAGTATCCATGTCTTTGACCTCCTGCCTGATATGCATGCAGTGGAACATTTATTTACAGATGGTCTCGGCTAGAGAGAAATATAAATAAATACACTCTCCCAGAAGCTTTATCTGGCCATAAGAGAGGAAGGAGTAGGCAAGTCGATAATGATTTCTGTGATGGTGTAGCATGCGGTAAATAACCCAACTAAGGTCTACTTACATTATGAAGTAGGCGGTCCTACGGTTTAAGAACATCAGCTAAGCTTTTTCCTTAGAGAAGTGGCAGTCCCGTCTAAGAATAGATCTATATGATGAGCCGCATTCCTACTTCCTTCCTCTTACTCCCTTCGCATGCATTCGGGGCGGTCGGAGCATTGCCTTAATTTCGTTAGTTAGTCAGTTCATCCACCTCTTACTTAGTTAGATGCCTCTCTTAGTAGTTTTAGCGTGAATTCAGGCAGAAAATAAATAAAGAAGGGTCGGAAGGGAGAGAATGGCACAACGCTCAGAAAAATTCCATTCCATATTTGGTTATGTCATTTCCATTCCATTCCATGCTAAATGTTCCCCTTCCTTTCGATAGAGTAGGGAATTTTTCCATAAGAAGAGAAGCCACCCATATCCTATCTCTTTTTCCACAAGAAAATGGAGTGGAGTACCCTACATAGGCAGGTAGTTTTTTTTTTTCTTTTATCACAGGCAGGAATAGAGATACTAGAGCGAGAGCCCACCTATATATATGAAGGGAGGTGAAAGAATTCCTTCTAGGAGATATAATTTCATCGCTCGATTACTTTACTTCGCCCACCCTCCCTCGAATATCTTGATCGAAACTTCCGCATTCGACGCTTGGTATTTCAAGCATTTCCCATCTATTTGCCCGCCCTAGATTATTCATTATCTGATCTATCGCTACGCACCATTTGTTCCCAAGGACTAGCAAAATCAAAATAGCGGAATTCTTGGGTCATCTCAATTGGTTCAGAACCACACATTTCTCCAGATCATCGTAGCGTACTTCCACATATCCACTCAGGGGGGAGTCTTTTCGTAATGGATGACCCTCAAAACCATAATCTGTTAATATACGACGTAGATCCGGATGAGTGATGGAATAAACAACGGACATATCCCATACTTCTTGCTCCCACCGGCCGGGTGATGGAAATGGACTGACTACCAGAGATATTCGTGTTATTTCGTCTACACTGGTTTGTACACGAATGTGTGGGTTATACCGAGTACTTGGTGAATTATAAACCGCTTCAAATCTTCGATTTCGAGAGGGATAATCAACTCTGCGGATATCGATCAAAACTTGGGAATGCGTATAGGTATTATGTTTTGGGAACCATAACAATTGAAATGGGTAGTCCATATCGGTATATGAGATATTTTCGTGTTCCAATCTTTCCATTTTATGTACCCATCTATTGGGTGAAGTCTCTCTCAAATATTCGAAAATTAAATGGTTATCTGTAAAGGCTTCCTTTGAGTTTATAAATAATGACTTGAAGAGTTCGCAAGGTTATACTGATACCTACCTTCCCCTCGACTATAGGGGGGGTATAACTGATAGGGTTCATTTAACCCACCTTGTTGGGCTGGCTGAAACGAAAGACTTGTTCTTTTATTTCCGGCGGCTACTTATATTTATTCCCTTCAAGGCCTGAGCTCTACTCAAGGGATAACCTTACCAGAGCTCAGGTGATTAACTTACCTGAGCAGAAGGGTTAGTTATCCTCCTTACCTTTTGCCTTTCAGGACCTTATTTGAGAAGGATTGACCTTTCATTCAGGTGATAAGACCTACCTTTCACCAACCCTACTAGATAGGCCTTTCAAAATCAGACTTTAGACCTACCTTTCAAGGTCAATATTTCATGAAATAAGGGCTTAGGAGGCCCTTTCAAGGCCTTATTTCAAACGAAGGAAGGATTCACCTTCAAATAGGACCTTGAAAGGTCTTATAGTATTCACCCCGAATGTGACTTTAAAGGCCTTACTAGGAGCCATGCCTTATGTAAGTATTCCCCGCCTCCTTTTCTTGATGGGCTAAAGTATGGAATATAAGGAGATGGTTGTCCTAACGGTAACCTCCGCTAACTCACCCCTGCCTTGCCAAGCCTTAGCCTTCCTTAGTGTAACGAAGTATACTTACTTCTTTCCTTGGCCAAACCAGCCAGCAACCGAGGATTGGGGTGGGTGGGTAAATAGTTTTGGAAAATAGAGTGACTCTGTCCCTTTCGCCGTCTCAAATTTGAGGAGGTTTACCCGCTTGTCCGCATCAGGCAAGGAGCCATAAGGCCGCTCGACCATAAGGGTGAGGTAACATGTGAGGATAGGAACAACTCTCTTTTGGGGGAGGGGCCCCAAAAGAGAGGAACTTGAAGAACAATAGGAGAGGGTCGCCATCAGGTTTACCTGCTTGTCCGCATCGGGAAAGGAGTCGTAAGGCCGCTCGACCATAAGGGTGAGGTAATGTGTGAGGATAGGAACAACTCTCTTTTGGGGGAGGGGCCCCAAAAGAGAGGAACTTGAAGAACAACAGGAGAGGGCTGCCATCAGGTTTACCCGCTTGTCCGCATCGGGCAAGGAGCCAGAAGGCTGCTCGACCATAAGGATGCGTAAACATGCTTGACTAATAGGAGAGGATGCCCTTTTTAAGGCTCTTAATTAAAGGCCACCATCATGCCCCCGGCAGGGCTCGACTATTAAGGATAGGCCCGGTAGGGACTCACTATTCATATAGTGAGGCCTGGAGGGACTCGACTAAAAGGAGAGGCCCAGTAGGCCCGGTAGGGACTCACTATTCATATGGCGAGGCCCGGAGGGACTCGACTAAAAGGAGAGGCTCGGTAGGCCTGGTAGGGTGAGCCTGCCGAACTCTTGACTATAAGGCCGCCATCGACTCGACTAAAAGGAGAGGCCCAGAGGGACTCACTCATTCATATGGGTGAGGCCCGGTAGGGGCTCGACTAAAAGGAGAGGCCTGAAGGCCCGGTAGGGGCTCGACTAAAAGGAGAGGCTTGAAGGCCCGGTAGGTACTCACTATTCATATGGTGAGGCCTGGTAGGGTGAGCTTGCCGAACTCTCGAATATAAGGCCACCATCGACTCGACCGTGGTTACGAGGTCGAGGCGCGGTAGGGTGAGGGTGAGGGATGAACTCTCGACAATAGGCACGAAGGGTACGTTAGCACACTCGACTAAAAAGAGAGGGACTTGGCCGAGGTTACGAGGTCGAGGAGAGGAAACGTGTGAGGATAGGAGTGTTAATGCTAACCTTTCATATGGTTAGGAGAAACTCTATTTTGGGGGAGGGGCCACAAAAGAGAGGATGCATAAGCATGACTCGACCACTGGGTTGCCATCAACTTGAAGAACTATAAGGCCGCCATCGACTCACTATTCATATGTTGAGGCCTGGTAGGGACTCGACCGAGGTTACGAGGTCGAGGGACTCACTCATTCATATGGGTGAGGGTGAGGGACAAACTCTCGACTACAGGACCGATAGGTACTCACTATTTAGATGGAGAGGGCCACCATTGACTCACTCATTCATATGGGTGAGGCTCGGTAGGGAATCGACCGAGGTTACGAGGGAGAGCCTGGTAGGGACTCACCGATTCATATGGGTGAGGAATTAGCTATATTATATATGTCATTATGCATTCATTCGTTGCTCAATATTACAAACCTCCGCCAAGGGAAAATGGAAAATATAGTAGCGAAAAATTAGAAAACCGCCAAGGGATAGATGAAGAAGTAAGCTGAAAAGTGGGTAACCAAAGGTTGTCAAAAGGTGAACCTCCGCCAAGGGAAAATGGAAAATCTCATAGGGTGAGCAAGAGAACTCTCGACAAGGGGCCGCCATCAACGTAGTCACTTGTCTGCATCGGGCAAGGCCCGGTAGGGACTCGATATTCAGATGGTGAGGGTGAGCAAGAGAACTCTCGACAAGGGGTCCGCCATCAACGTAGTCGCTTGTCTGCATCGGGAAAGGCCTGGTAGGGACTCACTATTTAGATGGTGAGGGTGAGCAAGCGAACTCTCGACAAGGGGGCCTCCATCGATAATTTCCAAAACCTTCGCCAAGGTGATAATCCAAAAGAAGAGGGAAACCTTTCAAAACCTCTTCCATTGAAGTGTTGCCCAGAGAAACAAGGAGATAGATAGGGAGGGAGAGAGAATCCAGGGACCGAAGGTACCTACCTAATCGAGAATAGATGTGGGGGAAGAATAAGAGATATACCAATAAGTGGAAGTGGGGAGGGATACCTATACCGATAAGCGGGGAGGGATCATAACCCATTCTTGCAGGATAAAGAAAAAGACCCTTTTTTACATACATGGAAAGCCATGTAATGGTAAGGCTACATGTATTGAAAGCCAGTAAGTAAGTCAGTATTAAGGGAATAATAAAATAGGACGTAACGTATTGAAAGCCAGGGAAGAAATAGGACTCAAGAACCTACTGAAACCCATTTGATTTGATGCCGAAAATCAAAGCGTAATTACATATATAATTATATATATTTTGATTTTGATACTATATTCTAAAAAACGTATTGACTCATATCATGTGGCTAGAGATAGAATAAAGAGGGTGGGTCATGTGGGTTGTGGGTTAAGGCTAAGTCGTTAGGGGTCATTAGCGCCTTATCTCCCGCCTTATTTCCCTGGCGTTAGCTAAGGTTAAGGGTATTTATTTGAATAAACACTCGACTGCAAAGGGGGCGGGGAGATGGAAGCTGAGGAACGAATAAGTAGAGGGTCAAACACGAATGATTCTTCCATTCGAGCGAGGTTGGGAACCTCACTGGTGGTGATCGCCGCTTGGTCTTCAATTGACGCCACATGCAATGGAAGAAAGGGATCTCAATCCTGCCCGTGAATTTGCATCTATAGCACACTGGGACGTCCAGAAGAGAGGAGCCTATGGCCAAGCTAGGTTTTATGACCTAGGCATGCATTCATTAAGGGAACTAAGGCAATTACAAAGTGGAAAACCTGATAGATGTGATGTATATATAGAACATGAAAAAAGGAATCAATAAAGGGTGAGCTTGCTCATGGTAATGAAAAGCTTTGCGAAACGGGTCCTCCAGTTTTGTGGTTGGCCAATCATAAGGGAGTGAGAAATAACTATATAGAACATTGAGAAACTATATACCCATTCAGGTGTGTGTAATTTCCATGGTTATTCGAAAATAGAGGGAGTTTAAGGTGACGTAACAGTGTTTTGAGAAGCACTATCCCTCCTGGTTTATGACTTAATTGGCTCGTTAACCGAATGTTCTGTTTTCCGCTTCTTATCCTCTCGCAGCAGTAGAACCAACCGTTGGGAAGCGAATAATTACATAGAGAAAGCAGGAGAAGTGGAACGAGTTTCAAAACCTCACCCATATGAATGAGTGAGCGACTCTGTCCCTTGCTTTAGATCCTTTCTTTATTTTGGAACTGGTGTTAGTAGCTTAGCTAATTTGATATGTTGCTAGTAGTACTGAAGCCTTTGTTGCCACCCACCGTAGTATCTATCTAAGGGGAATAGCCCCGTCTATACTATATCAATCAGGCTCTCCCTCTTGATCTAGTTCCATCTTTATAATAAAGAAGTTACTATCCGTGTTTTGGCATGATCCTACTCTCCTCGCAGCCACTGGGTGTTCCCTACCAAGTTATCCAATCACCAGATACCATTATGATATCCCTCTCCTTAGCTCATCAGGTACCCTTTCTTTCTTCTTTGGTCGGATGTCGAGTGCACTATCACTTTCCTATATATGCTACGGGGCAACCCCCTTATGTATGGATGCATTCATGGGCATGGAAATCGATTTCTTGTCTTGGCCTTCCCTATTTCTTTCTTAGTGGGCATTAGTGCAAGCAAGCAGCCAGTGTAGGCGTAACCTATTCACTCACTATATCTAGGCAAGGCCCATCTGAAATATTCATTGTCCATATGGCCCGATAAAGCGAGAGAAAGAATATCACATGCAAGTGACACTTGAGATTCTTCCTTTCATTACGCGCCACCATTTCACGGGCACAACCATCATGCATGAAGAAGGTTTTATTAGAGAATAACGAACGACAAGAGAGATAGATAGCTAGTTAGGTGGTGCCACCCAAATCGATATAGGGGCTCCCCCTATCAACTTCCAGCTATCCATCTTTGATCCTTCGAACTACCGGGCAGTAAAAGGGAGAGGTTCAATCACGGGCTTGGGAATCTGGTTATTGGAACACACTCACTCACTCACATGGTAGCGTGCATCCATGGGAGGGGGAATTAGAACCAACCAACACCTGCCAATAATAACTAAATAAATACATAAATACATATTTGGTCATAAAATAACCAAAAAAGAGACTAGCGAATAAATAATCGGATAAGGGGCAAATGGAGAAGAAGCTACCAATCGAACAGGGATGCAGCAGCTCCATGAATCATCACACCTATTAGTTAGTTTTCGTCAAATCCCTCACCATATGAATAGTGAGTCGATGGTAGCCTTATAGTCGAGAGTTCGGCAGGCTCACCCTACCAGGCCTATCCTCGCACGTTACCTCTCGTCGACCTTGTAACCTCGGCCGAGTCCCTCTCTTTTTAGTCGAGTGTGCTAATGCACCCTTCGGGCCTATTGTCGAGAGTTCGGCTGGCTCACCCTCACCCTTCGGTGTTCAATCAGGTTCAATGCCTACCTATTGTGTGTGTGAAATCGGGCAGAACGACTTCTCGTTGTCGCTCAAGTTTTGTGTCAAACTTTACCATTCATTCATTAGATTATAGTGGACTTTCTATTTTTAGCCCCATGGATAGAGAAGGAGATGGTGCAGTGAACAATAGAAATTTTGAGCTTTCCCATCTATCCCAATGAATCGAACTAACTAAACTAAAGAATAGCCTGGATTATCGCTCGTTACTCTCAGCTTGGTCAGCCTTTACTAACCAAATACTCATGTCAGCATGGAAATAGCGATAAATATGCATTGATCAAAATAATAATGCACTCTCGGATGGTGCAATCACAAGCACCTTGATCTGCATGGATAATTTGTCATTTGGCTGGCTGATCTGGCTGGGTATCCCCGAGCTACGATGTTTTCCAACTCCAATAAACCCTCTTCTCTTGTTCGGATTTATTTATACCAAACTGGGCAATTCATCATCCAACACCGGATAGAATCATTGTCATGCGTCTCGGCCCCGCTCCATTATTCTCCCCAGCCCGGTTGGAAGGAAGCAGCTACAATTGGTTTAGCGAGCTCGGCTTCTGTCTGGTATGGGAGGAAAATGCATGCAATGGATAGATAAATGCGCTTCCCCTCTCCCTATCAATTCAATAGACAGAGTGGGTGCCTAATTTGTTCTATAGGCCCTACTTGATTTCGTGGGTCGAGTTAATGCTCTCTCCCTTGGGCTGGGCGTTCGTTCTTACTTACAGATATACTTATATAATCATACTGTCATAACCGAGAGATATTAAAGGTCGAGCTTTCTCCCTCAACCGACATCCATCCATCTATGGTTGGTCGATCGATTCAAGATATCGATCGATAGGCAGTGTTGCACGTCCCTCCCTCCCCTACTATTAGATAGATGATCCAAAGGCAAAGGCTGCTCTCTGGCTGGGTCCTTATGCTGGGAGTGGGTGGGGACATGATGCTTTGTTGGTCTGTCCTTCCGGCCCCTAATCCTATATATAAGGAAGGGGCTGCCAAACTGGGGCTTATACAACAAACTGACTGAGATCGAGTTCAGGCTTTCTTTCTATACGTAATATGCATATGAAATGACGTATAAAGAATCTCCCTTAGCTTTCTAATTGAAGGGTAAGGAATATTTATGTCTTTGTCCCACTACCTACTATACTTGGATCCAATGTTCTTTTTATCCTCCCCCCCCTAGTCCTTTCCTTCTCCTCTGCGAGTGGGTGAATTGGCAGGCCACTATATAATCTAATTGGTGGCTCAATCCACCCGTTGTCGCTCACTCGCTGTTCCTTATGAGTTAACTGGAATTCTTAAAACTCCTTCCCAGTTCCTAGTTGAGCATGCTCCCGGTAGAGTGAGTCTTACCGATATAGTAGGGAGGGATAGGGAGAGCGATAGATAGGGGCATTTTATCTTGTAGGCTGAGACCGAGCCTGCCTGCCTTACCGATCGAGAGGGAGAAGGAGCATTGATACACTAGTGGGAACGAGACCAAAGCCAACAACCCTTAGAAATAGGCAGGTGGGACCAGAGGATTGATCCACAGCCAATTGGAGGCCAAAGGTTCAATTCCACAACCCAGGTCATCCCCCACCCACTACCTTAGTAGAATCCCACATAAACTAGTCGAGGGAGAAGCAAGCCCCCTTGAACCCAAGTAAATCATATACTCAAGAGAGACGCCTCCCCAACCAATCGATCGAGGTCAACCAATAAGAGAAAAGGCCCTCGACCTAACGAAGTATTACTTTAACATATTTACTTGTCTCATTTCGGTAACTAATAGCCCAATCCAAGGAGATAAGTAAGTAAGCTTGAGAGAATTGAGTGCCTAAAGAGAAGACACAACTTTGAATCTAGTATTTATGTTTCCTAGGGGAGATGTGCATTGGGGATATCCGAATGTTTGCAATGTAACTGAAATATTTAGTTATTTCATAGCAATGGGTATGAAATGAGTAATGATCCTTCCTCAGGCTATGTAAGGTTGCGCCTTCCACTACTATTTATGGATGAACATATAAATTCAGTGATAGTCCCTCGATGTATGGATGGATGTATGGATTCAATGCGCATAGGTCAGAAAGCAGGCTTGAAATAGGACTGTAAACTGGCTTTCAATAGGGAATAAAATGACTGTAGAGTAGAAATGACTGTTTAATGGACCTTACAAAATGACCATAAACTCCTCACCATTTGAATAGTGAGTCCCTACCGGGCCTTGCCCGATGCGGACAAGCGGCTTCACACCTTAATGAGTAAGCACTTATAGGCAAGTACGTTACTTAGGAAGTTAATGAAAACCACTTAGGGTATTGCTAATAGCTAGATTAGGGTCGTATAGAAATCAGTGGGACAGTAGTATGCACTTTTGAACATCTAGCTACTTAGTTTCATGATTAACCTAACTCTTACATAATCTACCAGGGTGATTAATGGTCGTCCTGAGTCCATAACACTAGCTAAGAGAACTTATGACTACTGGTGCCATATACTGACACGTAGTTGGTTCAGGTCAGACTACCTGTAATAATGTGTAATAATAAGCCTAGATAGTGTCAGTAAGTCCTAGAGAAAGGTGCATGGAATACGATGTATAGGTAGTAAACAGCCCGCTCATTGTTTTATCGGAGCAAACAAGCTTTATTACACGGTGAAACAAGATTAACGGTGCTTGTGGACTAGTACTATTCATGTGATTATGTCTAGGGAGAAGTCAAATATGCAGTAGTAACACGCTAATATTAAGTAAGCTCTGATTAATTACTAGGCCAATGGATTTAGACTTACCATACTCTACCAGCTTATGTGAACAGAATCAACATCGTGTAAAACAGGCTTGTACTTATTTCAGCAATACATGAGTAGCTTAGTAGTCAACGTAAAATATACGCCGGTTACGCTGTAATACCACAACTCAGTCTAGGTACGTACAAGCTTAATGGCCATATCTACTAGCCTTGTGATCAAGAGTATATATCATGGAGTACTGATATCCCAGTTGGAACTGCTCTTGAACTAGTATTACTTATTTCTGGCACATAACCGAGTAATGTTATAACTCTGAATGGATTATTAACAGCTGGTATGGTGGAGCAATTACTCCTCGTATTATTTTTTCAACTCATGCCATACTCGTTATGAATTAAGTGGATCACGTCAGAGTAATATGAGCAATGTATAGAGCTTGAAACCATATAGAAGTAATTTACCAGCTTACTACTACGAGCTAGATGAAATCAAGAGCTAGCTAGTATTTATGGCTATCACGATGCCTGAGTAATGGTAAGAATTAGGTACGACTACTAGGAAAAATTGTATTATTCACGGATAAGTAGCTCGGACTCGAAGCATTAACGTTAAATACATTATTCCTGATTAACCCTTCTAAGTTCATCTATATGGGTCCATTAGGCTAGTGGTCCTATGTACTAGGGTCTGTAAATAAAGAGAGGAGTAATATGAAACTGAATGTATATTATTCATGGTATGCTGAATCCATTGTTCTATGGATTCTATTAGCATATATGATTGCCTGTAATACAGTAGTATGCTCATGGCAGTATGGCTGCACTCTAGCAAGAGGTATGCCCGATAGGTTAATAATGGAATGACTAGTACTTTATAGCTGTATTAGTAAGGGTACTTGCTAAAACATGCTAACTACTAGCATGTAATCAGTAGCTAGGCATTTTAGTTGGAGTAATGAAAAAGCTCCAGCATCTCTACTAGTGGCGACTAAGCCGATTTATACATACCCTAGTAGTGTTTATCACTTATTTTGTTCAATTAATGGTACCAGTTATTTAATTCTTAGTGGTAGCTCATTAAATACTATTAGTGATGAGTACACACTAGATTTACCATTATAGATAATACATGCCTATCCATTACGAGAAGAACCAGGTGCAATGAGCTTGTAAGTGCATTAGTATAAAACGTTGTCCTGTAAATCACACCATATTAACGCTTATTGTTGTGCAGGTTAGAATTTACACAAGAAAATTGTATTATCAAGTTAATCTAGATATATCATGGCTAATATGGGAATAGCATCAAACATATTGATTACGAACTTAGTCAATGTGACATGTTTAACGTACCATAGATACAAGGTTTATTCTATAGCTCTATTACCATGTGGACTGCTTATGGTTAGACTCGGTCGCAGTCCATACAGGTTAACACGTGATACAACTTACACGGTTAACGTTATACTCATTGGTGTCATGCAGTTAAAGTACTCCTTACTCAATCCAGAGTACTTCATTGGGAAAAATCAACTTGTATTGACATTATACTAGTTGGTTATATTCACGAGGTAATGTGTAATAGAATACCCAATACGCTGATTCATAATGTTGATTTCATGATTCACTCACTCAAATTGGTAACTATATAGAGACGAAATCAATATAATTATATATGTCATTATGCAAATTCCAATTATATTTCAATAAGTTCCACCAAGTGAAAATGGCAAAAGTAAACTGAATTAAGTGCTTGATCGATTGGTTATAAAACGGATGCTGGTAGTTTCGAATCAATGGGTTATGGCCTGTCATCTGGGCAAGATGGTTCAAGGTCATCAACTCGGGAAACAGGCTCAGTATTTGAATAAAGGCGGGGAAGCGATGAAACTGAATACACTCAAAATCCAACTGGTGGGGAGGCTTTCTTTGTCACTTATGTTATTGATCTTTTTATGCACCTAGAGAATATGAAACAATGGTATCTGCTACTAGAGACTTTGATGCTGCATCACTTGGGCATGGAATTAATGGTGCTGCCTTTGCTTATGCCGGGTAAACCAGTAATGGATTTGGAACGGGCTATGCTTATCGACCTGGAAAGGATCCCCAGTGAGGTGATGGCTCTTAAACTGCTACCCCTGCTAATGAATCAATTGAATCTACTTAATCAACTTAATCCAGGACTGGAAGATGAAGGGAAGCTAGCCTCTATTACTTACCGCATCTAGTGATTTATATACTACTAGATGGGTTTCATATTTATATGCGGTGCTTCCAAATGGGATTGGAGGACACAATCCTAGGGTGGCTATTGGCTTTATTATGAAATTCATATTACCCACATACGTAGACCGCACTCATTATAGAACCTACACGTGGAGATGGCATAGAGGCGGAGTCAGCTTCTATTTTTTCTCGAGTTGACTGAGCCAATGAACTTGAGCCGGTTGGCCTATAATCCATTGAAGTTTACCCATCGGGCGGGGGTAAGGGCAACAAAGCAAGAAGCACATATGACTTATATATGCATTTTCTGTTGATCAAAAGTTGTCATTGATGTCAACCCAAGCAGCACCAGGGGCTAACCCAATATTGCATGAGAATTTTGACCTACCAAATTAATACATTCTGGGTCAATAATAATTTTGATGGTTTCTACTTGTCGATATGTTTCCGTTGATATATGGCACACCATGTAATTCTTCACGGTTTGAAAGATATTCATGTTTGAAGTTTGTAACCCTAGTTAGTGGGCTAAAACCCCATGGGGTTGGGGCATGGGTCATCGAAAAGTCATAATTAATATTTTTTATGCTCCTAAAATCCCTCCCACGTTCACTTGTTGAAGCCCCTCTCAACTTAAGCATTCATATAAATTGTGATCTTCATTTCCTCCTTATGCAAGGGATTCGGCCATCTGAAACGGGTCATCGTGGAATTTTCGCTATAACTTTTTTTCTACAAAGGTTAAGAAGCTGAAATTTTTATGAGGTGAAGCTAAAATCCTGAGGAAGCTACAGTAAAAATTTCATATCAAGGTGCGGAATATTTTTGGAGATATGATCTGTGGAAGTCAGGGTTTTTGCAAGCTCTTGAAATTCATCTCAAAGAAGTGACCTTGGTAAAATCGTCATAACGCTCTCTCTGAGTATCAGATTGGAATTCCGTAAAAAGTTTCAGATATTTCATAGTCTTTAATTTTCACTCTATCAACTTCAGAGCCAAATGAAGAAACAGTGACACGTGGCATTCCGTACAAGTGCACTCTACTGAAACATTCCATAATTAGGGCATTGTGAGAGATTGGGCATAACTCTCCCTTGAAGAATCCAAATTGGGTCAGAACTATGGCATTGGAAAGAAGACTTAGAGGACTACTATAGGACCGAAAATCAGATATTTAGGATCTGAAATAACATAGATACACCAGATTCAATATCGAGCTCCTAGAAGGAAAGAAAAAGTTAGACCATGTGTTGTCAAGGGTTGCAAAGGACCAGACTTTCTATGGCAACAAAGAAAAGCAAGGTGCAGCAAAGGGTAGAATGACAAGAGCAGCAACCAAGGTGCATAAAAACACCAAGAAGTTCATCATATGAAGTCTTCAAGTGGGCATCACTGCATACAATCATTTTAAAGGTATCATTGTACTTAGTCATTGTAAATACATTATTGTACAAATTGTACTAGTATCTATCTACCAAGGGTTGAAGAGGCAGTGTTGGGAGGTCTAGGATCATCATTAGGTGGTTGTGTCAAAGTTGGGGTTATGGTCTAGTATATCTTCTTCTTCTACATCATTCAATATCATTGTAAAGTGGACCATTTTCCCTGGTACGGGAGTCCATTCTTCTTTTATTCTTCTATAGGGTGGTAGGGTGGTGCTAGGGTGAGTTGTAGCTCATTGGGTGTTGGGGCATCCGTTCAGTTGACTACTGAAGAATCTCGGGCATTGGAGCGTCCATCCAATGGGAGCTGGAGAAGAATGCTTTTCTAGATTCTAGGAAGTTGGAGCTTTATTTTCAATTGGAGTTGAATATTAAAGAATTATTAGAAAAGCATTAGGTGGTTTTTGTCCCGGAGTGGGTTTCCACCTTAAAAACTGTGTGCATTTGTGTTCCTCTTGTTTGCAGCCATCATTGTACAAACATTGATAATAATTGAAGATTAACTAATGCTTTAATTGAAAGGAATATTGATTCACCCCCCCCCCCCAACCCCCCCCCTCAGTATTTCCAACAATTGGTATCAGAGCTTGGTTCCTTCAATAGCAGTTTAACAGCTGGAAGGAGGTCATGGAGCATACCAAGAATGGTGTATCTCTATTCAATGAAAATAATTATGCACTATGGAAAGGAAGAATGGAGGTCTATCTCTTGGTGCAAGGTTACGAAGTATGGGACACTGTTCAAAATGGATTTACATCAACCGTGGATGAACAAGGTAAGAAGAATTTGGTAAATGATGCAAAAGCAAAGAATATTATTATCAGTGGACTTATTGAATCTGCTTATCATAAGGTGTTGGGTTTTAAAACCACCAAAAATGTATGGGACAAGCTTGAGAATATATATGCAGGTGACTCAAATGTCAAAGAAGCAAAGCTTCAAATCTATAGAGAAAAATTTGAGCAACTCAGAATGAAAGAAGATTGCAACATTGTTGCATACTTTCAATACATTGATGAAATAACCAATACTCACTACAAGAAAAAAGGACATTGGTGAGGGTGATGATTGTGACGGACCTTTAAGGTCCGTCATCATTGTCACATATGGTGATGGTCCTTAAAAAACCATTGTTGTAAGTCCATACAGTGGCAATCCTTTATGATTTTTCACCAAAGCCATTTTCAGTGACACCTTTGGTGAGGGTTGTTAAAGGCCCGTCACTAATTCTCTCTTTGGTGACACTTCTAGTGACGATATTTTATTGACCCTCACCAATGCTCTTTTGGTTGCTTTTGGTGACGGTCAAAAAATGTTCGTCATCATTGATCATTAAAAAACCGTCACTGTAAGTGTATATAGTAATGGTCCTTTATGGTCCGTCACCAAATAAATTTTCAATGACACTTTTGGTGAGGGTCGTTAAAGGCCCATCGCTAATTCTCTCTTTGGTGACACTTCTAGTGACGAACTTTTAATGACCCTCTCCAATGCTCTTTTTTTTACTTTTGGTGACGGTCAAAAAATGCCCATCATCATTGATCATTCCAATGAGTTTTTGATAACGCTACGTGCCTGTTAATATATTTTTTTTCAAAATTTAACGATTTAATACCATTATTGTGGAGTATTTTTTTATAATATGTCCAAGGCCATAGTGGTTAGGGTTAGTCAATTTTTTAGTGTGTATCATTTCCCTCAAGTAATAACTAGTCGAATAGAGATTTCCTATGAGTCAACACATGATTCATATATATTAAGTTTATTATCTAGCAAATTCCCTTTAGATAAAGCTCCACTATGTGTAGGAAATATATTATTTAATACATAATCAAGCTTTGACAATTCTATTAATGAGAAATACCTAACGATCCTCACCAATCTGGGCACGCCTTAAATTAATGCTTTGGCACACACTAACATTTCTTAGCAACCCACATGTATTGGAACATCTTTGTACCTAGAACATCTTGTGATGACACTGACGCCCAAGCACATGGTGGCATGCGCTAGCACAACATCGAACTCTCCTAACATATGTTGGCATGTTGCATTAGTCCCTAGCATGCCCTGGAACACCTTGGTTGAATGCATTGACATACATTAGCACTTGGCACACAATGCCACTTAGCATGTATTGGGACCTATTATTAGTGTGCCTAGCATGCCCCTTTTCAAAAAGATAAATTCATGACTTATTAACCCTCTTATTGGTTCTTCCTTTTGTTGCCTTGACACATATTGACATACTCCGGTCCCCCGTACCACATCCTTAGCACCCGTGATGTATTGGCATATCTTGGCACTATTAATTGGCACATGATATAATTAGCACACCTTGGAACTCCCAAGCACACTTTGGGGGAATTCTCGACATGCCTTAATATTCCCTACATGCCTTACCAATTCTTAGCATACCTTGTCAGTCCCTCCTTGGCATGACAACTAACACTCATTAACACTAGTCTCCGGCGCATGTTCCTCATATTCATTAACTTTCATGAATTTTTACTTAGTGCTCCCTTAATGTTTTTTCCTAGTAATGCTTAACACTCATGAACATGCATTATCACTCTCTAGCACACTTTAGCACTCTTCAACATTCCCTTCCACTTCATAACATGCATAACACTAGTTCTTGACACTTATTGGCGCTTGGCACGTGTTGGTGCTTGGAAAGTCTTAGCATGTGTGGAATACCTATCTTTTACTCTTAAAATGTGGGAACAAAAGATTATAACTTAACGGGGAGGTAGCACCTTCATTAAGAACTGATTATTTTATTAAACCTATCATTAAGGAGTGGAAAGATGGAACCTTAAAAAGTTTTCTTTAGATGTTTCTTCCCACGTCAGTCTTGTTGTCGAGTATGAACTTCATCCATGCTTTTTGTTGAAGTTTTATCAAATTTTATCTCTTTATGATCATGTTTTATCCATGTCGGTTGACATCAGAACAATTTTTAGCATGCAAGTAAACTTTGACAAAGCAACCCCTGAGTCATCTTGAAGTCAAAGTATTTATGCATATACATCAAAAAATGTTACGACATGCTAGTGAAAAGTTGGAAACTACTAATTAACTATTGTCTGTTTTCTTTTCGTTTCTTTTTTTAATCACGAGAATCGATAATTAACTACTGTCATTTTTTTGTTTGTTTGTTTTCAGTATTAGGAGAATTTCTTTCTTTTTCCTTTATTTTTTATTTTTTGGGTATTAGGAGAATTCCTAAACTTACTTCCTGTCTCTGAGGAGGCCCAGGGTCATGTCTGAGGGACTGACCCTATACTCCTAAACCTAATGCATTATGCAACTTCCCACAGACACATCGGGTGGGTTAACTAAGTTTCAAACCTAGGTGGGGCCTCAATATTGCTCAGTAAAAACTTTCTTCCTTGGACTAATCTGGGGGAGGTCTAGGATCAACCTTTGTGGCTGCCTTATAACACCAAGAGTATATCTAGCAACTTGTAAGCCAGATATAAGCCAGATATACCAGATATTATGATTTAGCAAGAGCCTTATAACACTAAGAGTATATCCAGCAACCTGTAAGCCAGATATAAGCTAGATATACCAGATCTTATGATTTAGCAAGAGCGGAGACTCTAGGAAATGGGGAGTCTATTCCTTGAGGCGAGATCATAGTAGGCCATATACTCAA